>CAXARG010000214.1:0-121000 GCA_963971235.1 Cryptus armator | reverse complement strand
GCATGGCACCGGCATGGCACCGGCATAGCACGGCATGGCACCGGCATGGCACGGCATTGAATGGCATGGAATGGCATGGAATGGCATGGAATGGCATGGAATGGCATGGAATGGCATGGAATGGCATGGAATGGCATGGAATGGCATGGAATGGCATGGAATGGCATGGAATGGCATGGAATGGCATGGAATGGCATGGAATGGCATGGAATGGCATGGAATGGCATGGAATGGCATGGAATGGCATGGAATGGCATGGAATGGCATGGAATGGCATGGAATGGCATGGAATGGCATGGAATGGCATGGAATGGCATGGAATGGCATGGAATGGCATGGAATGGCATGGAATGGCATGGAATGGCATGGAATGGCATGGAATGGCATGGAATGGCATGGAATGGCATGGAATGGCATGGAATGGCATGGAATGGCATGGAATGGCATGGAATGGCATGGAATGGCATGGAATGGCATGGAATGGCATGGAATGGCATGGAATGGCATGGAATGGCATGGAATGGCATGGAATGGCATGGAATGGCATGGAATGGCATGGAATGGCATGGAATGGCATGGAATGGCATGGAATGGCATGGAATGGCATGGAATGGCATGGAATGGCATGGAATGGCATGGAATGGCATGGAATGGCATGGAATGGCATGGCACCGCATGGCACGGCATGGCACGGCATGGAATGGCATGGAATGGCATGGCACCGCATGGCACGGCATGGCACGGCATTGAATGGCATGGAATGGCATTGAATGGCATGGAATGGCATGGAATGGCATGGAATGGCATGGAATGGCATGGAATGGCATGGAATGGCATGGAATGGCATGGAATGGCATGGAATGGCATGGAATGGCATGGAATGACATGGAATGGCATGGCACCGGCATGGCACCGGCATGGCACGGCATGGCACGGCATGGCACCGGCATGGCACGGCATGGCACCGGCATGGCACGGCATGGCACCGGCATGGTACGGCATGGCACGGCATGGCACGGCATGGCACCGGCATGGCACGGCATGGCACCGGCATGGCACCGGCATGGCACCGGCATGGCACCGGCATGGCACGGCATGGCACCGGCATGGCACGGCATGGCACCGGCATGGCACGGCATGGCACCGGCATGGCACGGCATGGCACCGGCATGGCACCGGCATGGCACGGCATGGCACCGGCATGGCACGGCATGGCACGGCATGGCACCGGCATGGCACGGCATGGCACCGGCATGGCACGGCATGGCACCGGCATGGCACGGCATGGCACGGCATGGCACGGCATGGAATGGCATGGAATGGCATGGAATGGCATGGAATGGCATGGAATGGCATGGAATGGCATGGAATGGCATGGAATGGCATGGAATGGCATGGAATGGCATGGAATGGCATGGAATGGCATGGAATGGCATGGAATGGCATGGAATGGCATGGAATGGCATGGAATGGCATGGAATGGCATGGAACGGCATGGAATGGCATGGAACGGCATGGAATGGCATGGAATGGCATGGAATGGCATGGAATGGCATGGAATGGCATGGAATGGCATGGAACGGCATGGAACGGCATGGAACGGCATGGAATGGCATGGAATGGCATGGAATGGCATGGAATGGCATGGAATGGCATGGAATGGCATGGAATGGCATGGAATGGCATGGAATGGCATGGAATGGCATGGAATGGCATGGAATGGCATGGAATGGCATGGAATGGCATGGAATGGCATGGAATGGCATGGAATGGCATGGAATGGCATGGAATGGCATGGAATGGCATGGAATGGCATGGAATGGCATGGAATGGCATGGAATGGCATGGAATGGCATGGAATGGCATGGAATGGCATGGAATGGCATGGAATGGCATGGAATGGCATGGAATGGCATGGAATGGCATGGAATGGCATGGAATGGCATGGAATGGCATGGCACCGCATGGCACGGCATGGAATGGCATGGAATGGCATGGCACCGCATGGCACGGCATGGCACCGGCATGGCACGGCATTGAATGGCATGGAATGGCATGGAATGGCATGGAATGGCATGGAATGGCATGGAATGGCATGGAATGGCATGGAATGGCATGGAATGGCATGGAATGGCATGGAATGGCATGGAATGGCATGGAATGGCATGGAATGGCATGGAATGGCATGGAATGGCATGGAATGGCATGGAATGGCATGGAATGGCATGGAATGGCATGGAATGGCATGGAATGGCATGGAATGGCATGGAATGGCATGGAATGGCATGGAATGGCATGGAATGGCATGGAATGGCATGGAATGACATGGAATGGCATGGCACCGGCATGGCACCGGCATGGCACGGCATGGCACGGCATGGCACCGGCATGGCACGGCATGGCACCGGCATGGCACGGCATGGCACCGGCATGGCACGGCATGGCACCGGCATGGTACGGCATGGCACGGCATGGCACGGCATGGCACCGGCATGGCACGGCATGGCACCGGCATGGCACCGGCATGGTACGGCATGGCACGGCATGGCACGGCATGGCACCGGCATGGCACGGCATGGCACCGGCATGGCACCGGCATGGCACCGGCATGGCACGGCATGGCACCGGCATGGCACGGCATGGCACCGGCATGGCACGGCATGGCACCGGCATGGCACCGGCATGGCACGGCATGGCACCGGCATGGCACGGCATGGCACGGCATGGCACGGCATGGCACGGCATGGCACGGCATGGCACGGCATGGCACCGGCATGGCACGGCATGGCACCGGCATGGCACGGCATGGCACCGGCATGGCACGGCATGGCACGGCATGGCACGGCATGGAATGGCATGGAATGGCATGGAATGGCATGGAATGGCATGGAATGGCATGGAATGGCATGGAATGGCATGGAATGGCATGGAATGGCATGGAATGGCATGGAATGGCATGGAATGGCATGGAATGGCATGGAATGGCATGGAATGGCATGGAATGGCATGGAATGGCATGGAATGGCATGGAATGGCATGGAACGGCATGGAACGGCATGGAACGGCATGGAATGGCATGGAATGGCATGGAATGGCATGGAATGGCATGGAATGGCATGGAATGGCATGGAATGGCATGGAATGGCATGGAATGGCATGGAATGGCATGGAATGGCATGGAATGGCATGGAATGGCATGGAATGGCATGGAATGGCATGGAATGGCATGGAATGGCATGGAATGGCATGGAATGGCATGGAATGGCATGGAATGGCATGGAATGGCATGGAATGGCATGGAATGGCATGGAATGGCATGGAATGGCATGGAATGGCATGGAATGGCATGGAATGGCATGGAATGGCATGGAATGGCATGGAATGGCATGGAATGGCATGGAATGGCATGGAATGGCATGGAATGGCATGGAATGGCATGGAATGGCATGGAATGGCATGGAATGGCATGGAATGGCATGGAATGGCATGGAATGGCATGGAATGGCATGGAATGGCATGGAATGGCATGGAATGGCATGGAATGGCATGGAATGGCATGGAATGGCATGGAATGGCATGGAATGGCATGGAATGGCATGGAATGGCATGGAATGGCATGGAATGGCATGGAATGGCATGGAATGGCATGGAATGGCATGGAATGGCATGGAATGGCATGGAATGGCATGGAATGGCATGGAATGGCATGGAATGGCATGGAATGGCATGGAATGGCATGGAATGGCATGGAATGGCATGGCACCGCATGGCACGGCATGGAATGGCATGGAATGGCATGGCACCGCATGGCACGGCATGGCACGGCATTGAATGGCATGGAATGGCATTGAATGGCATGGAATGGCATGGAATGGCATGGAATGGCATGGAATGGCATGGAATGACATGGAATGGCATGGAATGGCATGGAATGGCATGGAATGGCATGGAATGGCATGGAATGGCATGGAATGACATGGAATGGCATGGCACCGGCATGGCACCGGCATGGCACGGCATGGCACGGCATGGCACCGGCATGGCACGGCATGGCACCGGCATGGCACGGCATGGCACCGGCATGGTACGGCATGGCACGGCATGGCACGGCATGGCACCGGCATGGCACGGCATGGCACCGGCATGGCACCGGCATGGCACCGGCATGGCACGGCATGGCACCGGCATGGCACGGCATGGCACCGGCATGGCACGGCATGGCACCGGCATGGCACCGGCATGGCACGGCATGGCACCGGCATGGCACGGCATGGCACGGCATGGCACCGGCATGGCACGGCATGGCACCGGCATGGCACGGCATGGCACCGGCATGGCACGGCATGGCACGGCATGGAATGGCATGGAATGGCATGGAATGGCATGGAATGGCATGGAATGGCATGGAATGGCATGGAATGGCATGGAATGGCATGGAATGGCATGGAATGGCATGGAATGGCATGGAATGGCATGGAATGGCATGGAATGGCATGGAATGGCATGGCACCGCATGGCACGGCATGGAATGGCATGGAATGGCATGGCACCGCATGGCACGGCATGGCACGGCATTGAATGGCATGGAATGGCATTGAATGGCATGGAATGGCATTGAATGGCATGGAATGGCATGGAATGGCATGGAATGGCATGGAATGGCATGGAATGGCATGGAATGGCATGGAATGGCATGGAATGGCATGGAATGGCATGGAATGGCATGGAATGGCATGGAATGGCATGGAATGGCATGGAATGGCATGGAATGGCATGGAATGGCATGGAATGGCATGGAATGGCATGGAATGGCATGGAATGGCATGGAATGGCATGGAATGGCATGGAATGGCATGGAATGGCATGGAATGGCATGGAATGGCATGGAATGGCATGGAATGGCATGGAATGGCATGGAATGGCATGGAATGGCATGGAATGGCATGGAATGGCATGGAATGGCATGGAATGGCATGGAATGGCATGGAATGGCATGGAATGGCATGGAATGGCATGGAATGGCATGGAATGGCATGGAATGGCATGGAATGGCATGGAATGGCATGGAATGGCATGGAATGGCATGGAATGGCATGGAATGGCATGGAATGGCATGGAATGGCATGGAATGGCATGGAATGGCATGGAATGGCATGGAATGGCATGGAATGGCATGGAATGGCATGCAATGGCATGGAATGGCATGGAACGGCATGGAATGGCATGGAACGGCATGGAACGGCATGGAACGGCATGGAATGGCATGGAACGGCATGGAACGGCATGGAATGGCATGGAATGGCATGGAATGGCATGGAATGGCATGGAATGGCATGGAATGGCATGGAATGGCATGGAATGGCATGGAATGGCATGGAATGGCATGGAATGGCATGGAATGGCATGGAATGGCATGGAATGGCATGGAATGGCATGGAATGGCATGGAATGGCATGGAATGGCATGGAATGGCATGGAATGGCATGGAATGGCATGGAATGGCATGGAATGGCATGGAATGGCATGGAATGGCATGGCACCGCATGGCACGGCATGGAATGGCATGGAATGGCATGGCACCGCATGGCACGGCATGGAATGGCATGGAATGTCATGGCACCGCATGGCACGGCATGGCACGGCATTGAATGGCATGGAATGGCATTGAATGGCATGGAATGGCATGGAATGGCATGGAATGGCATGGAATGGCATGGAATGGCATGGAATGGCATGGAATGGCATGGAATGGCATGGAATGGCATGGAATGGCATGGAATGGCATGGAATGGCATGGAATGGCATGGAATGGCATGGAATGGCATGGAATGGCATGGAATGGCATGGAATGGCATGGAATGGCATGGAATGGCATGGAATGGCATGGAATGGCATGGAATGGCATGGAATGGCATGGAATGGCATGGAATGGCATGGAATGGCATGGAATGGCATGGAATGGCATGGAATGGCATGGAATGGCATGGAATGGCATGGAATGGCATGGAATGGCATGGAATGGCATGGAATGGCATGGAATGGCATGGAATGGCATGGAATGGCATGGAATGGCATGGAATGGCATGGAATGGCATGGAATGGCATGGAATGGCATGGAATGGCATGGAATGGCATGGAATGGCATGGAATGGCATGGAATGGCATGGAATGGCATGGAATGGCATGGAATGGCATGGAATGGCATGGAATGGCATGGAATGGCATGGAATGGCATGGAATGGCATGGAATGGCATGGAATGGCATGGAATGGCATGGAATGGCATGGAATGGCATGGAATGGCATGGAATGGCATGGAATGGCATGGAATGGCATGGAATGGCATGGAATGGCATGGAATGGCATGGAATGGCATGGAATGGCATGGAATGGCATGGAATGGCATGGAATGGCATGGCACGGCATGGCACGGCATGGCACCGGCATGGCACGGCATGGAATGGCATGGAATGGCATGGAATGACATGGAATGGCATGGCACCGGCATGGCACCGGCATGGCACGGCATGGCACGGCATGGCACGGCATGGCACCGGCATGGCACGGCATGGCACCGGCATGGCACGGCATGGCACCGGCATGGCACGGCATGGCACCGGCATGGCACGGCATGGCACCGGCATGGCACGGCATGGCACCGCATTGAGTGGCATGGAATGGCATGGAATGGCATGGAATGGCATGGAATGGCATGGCACGGCATGGCACCGGCATGGCACGGCATGGCACCGGCATGGCACGGCATGGCACCGGCATGGCACCGGCATGGCACCGGCATGGCACGGCATGGCACCGGCATGGCACGGCATGGCACCGGCATGGCACGGCATGGCACCGGCATGGCACCGGCATGGCACGGCATGGCACCGGCATGGCACGGCATGGCACCGGCATGGCACGGCATGGCACGGCATGGCACGGCATGGCACGGCATGGCACGGCATGGCACCGGCATGGCACGGCATGGCACCGGCATGGCACGGCATGGAATGGCATGGAATGGCATGGAATGGCATGGAATGGCATGGAATGGCATGGAATGGCATGGAATGGCATGGAATGGCATGGAATGGCATGGAATGGCATGGAATGGCATGGAATGGCATGGAATGGCATGGAATGGCATGGAATGGCATGGAATGGCATGGAATGGCATGGAATGGCATGGAATGGCATGGAATGGCATGGAATGGCATGGAATGGCATGGAATGGCATGGAATGGCATGGAATGGCATGGAATGGCATGGAATGGCATGGAATGGCATGGAATGGCATGGAATGGCATGGAATGGCATGGAATGGCATGGAATGGCATGGAATGGCATGGAATGGCATGGAATGGCATGGAATGGCATGGAACGGCATGGAACGGCATGGAATGGCATGGAATGGCATGGAATGGCATGGAATGGCATGGAATGGCATGGAATGGCATGGAATGGCATGGAATGGCATGGAATGGCATGGAATGGCATGGAATGGCATGGAATGGCATGGAATGGCATGGAATGGCATGGAATGGCATGGAATGGCATGGAATGGCATGGAATGGCATGGAATGGCATGGAATGGCATGGAATGACATGGAATGGCATGGAATGGCATGGAATGGCATGGAATGGCATGGAATGGCATGGAATGGCATGGAATGGCATGGAATGGCATGGAATGGCATGGAATGGCATGGAATGGCATGGAATGGCATGGAATGGCATGGAATGGCATGGCACCGCATGGCACGGCATGGCACGGCATTGAATGGCATGGAATGGCATTGAATGGCATGGAATGGCATGGAATGGCATGGAATGGCATGGAATGGCATGGAATGGCATGGAATGGCATGGAATGGCATGGCACCGCATGGCACGGCATGGCACGGCATTGAATGGCATGGAATGGCATTGAATGGCATGGAATGGCATGGAATGGCATGGAATGGCATGGAATGGCATGGAATGGCATGGAATGGCATGGAATGGCATGGAATGGCATGGAATGGCATGGAATGGCATGGAATGGCATGGAATGGCATGGAATGGCATGGAATGACATGGAATGGCATGGCACCGGCATGGCACCGGCATGGCACGGCATGGCACGGCATGGCACCGGCATGGCACGGCATGGCACCGGCATGGCACGGCATGGCACCGGCATGGTACGGCATGGCACCGGCATGGCACCGGCATGGCACCGGCATGGCACGGCATGGCACCGGCATGGCACGGCATGGCACCGGCATGGCACGGCATGGCACCGGCATGGCACGGCATGGCACGGCATGGCACCGGCATGGCACCGGCATGGCACGGCATGGCACCGGCATGGCACGGCATGGCACGGCATGGCACCGGCATGGCACGGCATGGCACCGGCATGGCACGGCATGGCACCGGCATGGCACGGCATGGCACCGGCATGGCACGGCATGGCACCGGCATGGCACGGCATGGCACCGGCATGGCACGGCATGACACCGGCATGGCACCGGCATGGCACGGCATGGCACGGCATGGCACCGGCATGGCACGGCATGGCACCGGCATGGCACGGCATGGCACCGGCATGGCACGGCATGGCACCGGCATGGCACGGCATGGCACGGCATGGCACCGGCATGGCACGGCATGGCACCGGCATGGCACGGCATGGCACCGGCATGGCACCGGCATGGCACGGCATGGCACCGGCATGGCACGGCATGGCACCGGCATGGCACGGCATGGCACCGGCATGGCACGGCATGGCACCGGCATGGCACCGGCATTGCACGGCATGGCACCGGCATGGCACGGCATGGCACCGGCATGGCACGGCATGGCACCGGCATGGCACGGCATGGCACGGCATGGCACGGCATGGCACCGGCATGGCACGGCATGGCACGGCATGGCACGGCATGGCACGGCATGGCACGGCATTGAATGGCATGGAATGGCATGGAATGGCATGGAATGGCATGGAATGGCATGGAATGGCATGGAATGGCATGGAATGGCATGGAATGGCATGGAATGGCATGGAATGGCATGGAATGGCATGGAATGGCATGGAATGGCATGGAATGGCATGGAATGGCATGGAATGGCATGGAATGGCATGGAATGGCATGGAATGACATGGAATGGCATGGCACCGGCATGGCACCGGCATGGCACGGCATGGCACGGCATGGCACGGCATGGCACCGGCATGGCACGGCATGGCACCGGCATGGCACCGGCATGGCACGGCATGGCACCGGCATGGCACGG
This sequence comes from Cryptus armator, assembly GCA_963971235.1. Taxonomy (NCBI): domain Eukaryota; kingdom Metazoa; phylum Arthropoda; class Insecta; order Hymenoptera; family Ichneumonidae; genus Cryptus; species Cryptus armator. The sequence goes on along the minus strand of CAXARG010000214.1, from coordinate 111,722 downwards.
CATGGCACCGGCATGGCACGGCATGGCACCGCATTGAGTGGCATGGAATGGCATGGAATGGCATGGAATGGCATGGCACCGGCATGGCACCGGCATGGCACGGCATGGCACGGCATGGCACCGGCATGGCACGGCATGGAATGGCATGGAATGGCATGGAATGACATGGAATGGCATGGAATGACATGGAATGGCATGGCACCGGCATGGCACCGGCATGGCACGGAATGGCACCGGCATGGCACGGCATGGCACCGGCATGGCACGGCATGGCACCGCATTGAGTGGCATGGAATGGCATGGAATGGCATGGAATGGCATGGCACGGCATGGCACCGGCATGGCACGGCATGGCACCGGCATGGCACGGCATGGCACCGGCATGGCACGGCATGGCACGGCATGGCACCGGCATGGCACGGCATGGCACCGGCATGGCACGGCATGGCACCGGCATGGCACGGCATGGCACGGCATGGCACCGGCATGGCACGGCATGGCACCGGCATGGCACGGCATGGCACCGGCATGGCACGGCATGGCACCGGCATGGCACCGCATGGCACGGCATGGCACGGCATTGAATGGCATGGAATGGCATTGAATGGCATGGAATGGCATGGAATGGCATGGAATGGCATGGAATGGCATGGAATGGCAGGGAATGGCATGGAATGGCATGGAATGGCATGGAATGGCATGGAATGGCATGGAATGGCATGGAATGGCATGGAATGGCATGGAATGGCATGGAATGGCATGGCACCGGCATGGCACCGGCATGGCACGGCATGGCACCGGCATGGCACGGCATGGCACGGCATGGCACCGGCATGGCACGGCATGGCACCGGCATGGCACGGCATGGCACCGGCATGGCACCGGCATTGCACGGCATGGCACCGGCATGGCACGGCATGGCACCGGCATGGCACGGCATGGCACCGGCATGGCACGGCATGGCACCGGCATGGCACGGCATGGCACGGCATGGCACGGCATGGCACCGGCATGGCACCGGCATGGCACGGCATGGCACCGGCATGGCACGGCATGGCACCGGCATGGCACGGCATGGCACGGCATGGCACCGGCATGGCACGGCATGGCACCGCATTGAGTGGCATGGAATGGCATGGAATGGCATGGAATGGCATGGCACGGCATGGCACCGGCATGGCACGGCATGGCACCGGCATGGCACGGCATGGCACCGGCATGGCACGGCATGGCACGGCATGGCACCGGCATGGCACGGCATGGCACCGGCATGGCACGGCATGGCACCGGCATGGCACGGCATGGCACGGCATGGCACCGGCATGGCACGGCATGGCACCGGCATGGCACGGCATGGCACCGGCATGGCACGGCATGGCACCGGCATGGCACGGCATGGCACCGGCATGGCACGGCATGGCACCGGCATGGCACGGCATGGCACGGCATGGCACGGCATTGAATGGCATGGAATGGCATGGAATGGCATGGAATGGCATGGAATGGCATGGAATGGCATGGAATGGCATGGAATGGCATGGAATGGCATGGAATGGCATGGAATGGCATGGAATGGCATGGAATGGCATGGAATGGCATGGAATGGCATGGAATGGCATGGAATGGCATGGAATGGCATGGAATGGCATGGAATGGCATGGAATGGCATGGAATGGCATGGCACCGGCATGGCACGGCATGGAATGGCATGGAATGGCATGGAATGGCATGGAATGGCATGGAATGGCATGGAATGGCATGGAATGGCATGGAATGGCATGGAATGGCATGGAATGGCATGGAATGGCATGGAATGGCATGGAATGGCATGGCACCGCATGGCACGGCATGGCACGGCATTGAATGGCATGGAATGGCATTGAATGGCATGGAATGGCATGGAATGGCATGGAATGGCATGGAATGGCATGGAATGGCATGGAATGGCATGGAATGGCATGGAATGGCATGGAATGGCATGGAATGGCATGGCACCGCATGGCACGGCATGGCACGGCATTGAATGGCATGGAATGGCATTGAATGGCATGGAATGGCATGGAATGGCATGGAATGGCATGGAATGGCATGGAATGGCATGGAATGGCATGGAATGGCATGGAATGGCATGGAATGGCATGGAATGGCATGGAATGGCATGGAATGGCATGGAATGGCATGGAATGACATGGAATGGCATGGCACCGGCATGGCACCGGCATGGCACGGCATGGCACGGCATGGCACCGGCATGGCACGGCATGGCACGGCATGGCACCGGCATGGCACGGCATGGCACCGGCATGGTACGGCATGGCACCGGCATGGCACCGGCATGGCACCGGCATGGCACGGCATGGCACCGGCATGGCACGGCATGGCACCGGCATGGCACGGCATGGCACCGGCATGGCACGGCATGGCACCGGCATGGCACCGGCATGGCACGGCATGGCACCGGCATGGCACGGCATGGCACGGCATGGCACCGGCATGGCACGGCATGGCACCGGCATGGCACGGCATGGCACCGGCATGGCACGGCATGGCACCGGCATGGCACGGCATGGCACCGGCATGGCACGGCATGGCACCGGCATGGCACGGCATGACACCGGCATGGCACCGGCATGGCACGGCATGGCACGGCATGGCACCGGCATGGCACGGCATGGCACCGGCATGGCACGGCATGGCACCGGCATGGCACGGCATGGCACCGGCATGGCACGGCATGGCACGGCATGGCACCGGCATGGCACGGCATGGCACCGGCATGGCACGGCATGGCACCGGCATGGCACCGGCATGGCACGGCATGGCACCGGCATGGCACGGCATGGCACCGGCATGGCACGGCATGGCACCGGCATGGCACCGGCATTGCACGGCATGGCACCGGCATGGCACGGCATGGCACCGGCATGGCACGGCATGGCACCGGCATGGCACGGCATGGCACCGGCATGGCACGGCATGGCACGGCATGGCACGGCATGGCACCGGCATGGCACGGCATGGCACGGCATGGCACGGCATGGCACGGCATGGCACGGCATTGAATGGCATGGAATGGCATGGAATGGCATGGAATGGCATGGAATGGCATGGAATGGCATGGAATGGCATGGAATGGCATGGAATGGCATGGAATGGCATGGAATGGCATGGAATGGCATGGAATGGCATGGAATGGCATGGAATGGCATGCAATGGCATGGAATGTCATGGAATGGCATGGAATGGCATGGAATACCATGGAATGGCATGGAATGGCATGGAATGGCATGGAATGGCATGGAATGGCATGGAATGGCATGGAATGGCATGGAATGGCATGGAATGGCATGGAATGACATGGAATGGCATGGCACCGGCATGGCACCGGCATGGCACGGCATGGCACGGCATGGCACGGCATGGCACCGGCATGGCACGGCATGGCACCGGCATGGCACCGGCATGGCACGGCATGGCACCGGCATGGCACGGCATGGCACCGGCATGGCACGGCATGGCACCGCATTGAGTGGCATGGAATGGCATGGAATGGCATGGAATGGCATGGAATGGCATGGAATGGCATGGCACCGGCATGGCACCGGCATGGCACGGCATGGCACGGCATGGCACCGGCATGGCACGGCATGGAATGGCATGGAATGGCATGGAATGACATGGAATGGCATGGCACCGGCATGGCACCGGCATGGCACGGAATGGCACCGGCATGGCACGGCATGGCACCGGCATGGCACGGCATGGCACCGCATTGAGTGGCATGGAATGGCATGGAATGGCATGGAATGGCATGGCACGGCATGGCACCGGCATGGCACGGCATGGCACCGGCATGGCACGGCATGGCACCGGCATGGCACGGCATGGCACCGGCATGGCACGGCATGGCACGGCATGGCACCGGCATGGCACGGCATGGCACCGGCATGGCACGGCATGGCACCGGCATGGCACGGCATGGCACGGCATGGCACCGGCATGGCACGGCATGGCACCGGCATGGCACGGCATGGCACCGGCATGGCACGGCATGGCACCGGCATGGCACCGCATGGCACGGCATGGCACGGCATTGAATGGCATGGAATGGCATTGAATGGCATGGAATGGCATGGAATGGCATGGAATGGCATGGAATGGCAGGGAATGGCATGGAATGGCATGGAATGGCATGGAATGGCATGGAATGGCATGGAATGGCATGGAATGGCATGGAATGGCATGGAATGGCATGGAATGGCATGGAATGGCATGGCACCGGCATGGCACCGGCATGGCACGGCATGGCACCGGCATGGCACGGCATGGCACGGCATGGCACCGGCATGGCACGGCATGGCACGGCATGGCACCGGCATGGCACGGCATGGCACCGGCATGGCACCGGCATTGCACGGCATGGCACCGGCATGGCACGGCATGGCACCGGCATGGCACGGCATGGCACCGGCATGGCACGGCATGGCACCGGCATGGCACGGCATGGCACGGCATGGCACGGCATGGCACCGGCATGGCACCGGCATGGCACGGCATGGCACCGGCATGGCACCGGCATGGCACGGCATGGCACCGGCATGGCACGGCATGGCACCGGCATGGCACGGCATGGCACGGCATGGCACCGGCATGGCACGGCATGGCACCGCATTGAGTGGCATGGAATGGCATGGAATGGCATGGAATGGCATGGCACGGCATGGCACCGGCATGGCACGGCATGGCACCGGCATGGCACGGCATGGCACGGCATGGCACCGGCATGGCACGGCATGGCACCGGCATGGCACGGCATGGCACCGGCATGGCACGGCATGGCACGGCATGGCACCGGCATGGCACGGCATGGCACCGGCATGGCACGGCATGGCACCGGCATGGCACGGCATGGCACCGGCATGGCACGGCATGGCACCGGCATGGCACGGCATGGCACCGCATTGAGTGGCATGGAATGGCATGGAATGGCATGGAATGGCATGGAATGGCATGGAATGGCATGGCACGGCATGGCACGGCATGGCACCGGCATGGCACGGCATGGCGCCGGCATGGCACGGCATGGCACCGGCATGGCACGGCATGGCACCGGCATGGCACGGCATGGCACCGGCATGGCACGGCATGGCACCGGCATGGCACGGCATGGCACCGGCATGGCACGGCATGGCACCGGCATGGCACCGGCATGGCACCGGCATGGCACCGGCATGGCACCGGCATGGCACCGGCATGGCACCGGCATGGCACGGCATGGCACCGGCATGGCACCGGCATGGCACGGCATGGCACCGGCATGGCACGGCATGGCACCGGCATGGCACGGCATGGCACGGCATGGCACCGGCATGGCACGGCATGGCACGGCATGGCACGGCATGGCACCGGCATGGCACGGCATGGCACCGGCATGGCACGGCATTGAATGGCATGGAATGGCATGGAATGGCATGGAATGGCATGGAATGGCATGGAATGGCATGGAATGGCATGGAATGGCATGGAATGGCATGGAATGGCATGGAATGGCATGGAATGGCATGGAATGGCATGGAATGGCATGGAATGGCATGGAATGGCATGGAATGGCATGGAATGGCATGGAATGGCATGGAATGGCATGGAATGGCATGGAATGGCATGGAATGGCATGGAATGGCATGGAATGGCATGGAATGGCATGGAATGGCATGGAATGGCATGGAATGGCATGGAATGGCATGGAATGGCATGGAATGGCATGGAATGGCATGGAATGGCATGGAATGGCATGGAATGGCATGGAATGGCATGGAATGGCATGGAATGGCATGGAATGGCATGGAATGGCATGGAATGGCATGGAATGGCATGGAATGGCATGGAATGGCATGGAATGGCATGGAATGGCATGGAATGGCATGGAATGGCATGGAATGGCATGGAATGGCATGGAATGGCATGGAATGGCATGGAATGGCATGGAATGGCATGGAATGGCATGGAATGGCATGGAATGGCATGGAATGGCATGGAATGGCATGGAATGGCATGGAATGGCATGGAATGGCACGGAATGGCACGGAATGGCACGGAATGGCATGGAATGGCATGGAATGGCATGGAATGGCATGGAATGGCATGGAATGGCATGGAATGGCATGGAATGGCATGGAATGGCATGGAATGGCATGGAATGGCATGGAATGGCATGGAATGGCATGGAATGGCATGGAATGGCATGGAATGGCATGGAATGGCATGGAATGGCATGGAATGGCATGGAATGGCATGGAATAGCATGGAATGGCATGGAATGGCATGGAATAGCATGGAATGGCATGGAATGGCATGGAATGACATGGAATGGCATGGCACCGGCATGGCACCGGCATGGCACGGCATGGCACCGGCATGGCACGGCATGGCACGGCATGGCACGGCATGGCACGGCATGGCACGGCATGGCACCGGCATGGCACGGCATGGCACCGGCATGGCACCGGCATGGCACGGCATGGCACCGGCATGGCACGGCATGGCACCGGCATGGCACGGCATGGCACGGCATGGCACCGGCATGGCACGGCATGGCACCGGCATGGCACCGGCATGGCACCGGCATAGCACGGCATGGCACCGGCATGGAATGGCATGGAATGGCATGGAATGGCATGGAATGGCATGGAATGGCATGGAATGGCATGGAATGGCATGGAATGGCATGGAATGGCATGGAATGGCATGGAATGGCATGGAATGGCATGGAATGGCATGGAATGGCATGGAATGGCATGGAATGGCATGGAATGGCATGGAATGGCATGGAATGGCATGGAATGGCATGGAATGGCATGGAATGGCATGGAATGGCATGGAATGGCATGGAATGGCATGGAATGGCATGGAATGGCATGGAATGGCATGGAATGGCATGGAATGGCATGGAATGGCATGGAATGGCATGGAATGGCATGGAATGGCATGGAATGGCATGGAATGGCATGGAATGGCATGGAATGGCATGGAATGGCATGGAATGGCATGGAATGGCATGGAATGGCATGGAATGGCATGGAATGGCATGGAATGGCATGGAATGGCATGGAATGGCATGGAATGGCATGGAATGGCATGGAATGGCATGGAATGGCATGGAATGGCATGGAATGGCATGGAATGGCATGGAATGGCATGGAATGGCATGGAATGGCATGGAATGGCATGGAATGGCATGGAATGGCATGGAATGACATGGAATGGCATGGCACCGGCATGGCACCGGCATGGCATGGAATGACATGGAATGGCATGGCACCGGCATGGCACCGGCATGGCACGGCATGGCACCGGCATGGCACGGCATGGCACCGGCATGGCACGGCATGGCACCGGCATGGTACGGCATGGCACGGCATGGCACGGCATGGCACCGGCATGGCACGGCATGGCACCGGCATGGCACCGGCATGGCACCGGCATGGCACGGCATGGCACCGGCATGGCACGGCATGGCACCGGCATGGCACGGCATGGCACCGGCATGGCACGGCATGGCACCGGCATGGCACGGCATGGCACGGCATGGCACGGCATGGCACCGGCATGGCACCGGCATGGCACGGCATGGCACCGGCATGGCACGGCATGGCACGGCATGGCACGGCATGGCACCGGCATGGCACGGCATGGCACGGCATGGCACGGCATGGAATGGCATGGAATGGCATGGAATGGCATGGAATGGCATGGAATGGCATGGACTGGCATGGAATGGCATGGAATGCATGGATGGCATGGAATGGCATGGAATGGCATGGAATGGCATGGAATGGCATGGAATGGCATGGAATGGCATGGAATGGCATGGAATGGCATGGAATGGCATGGAATGGCATGGAATGGCATGGAATGGCATGGAATGGCATGGAATGGCATGGAATGGCATGGAATGGCATGGAATGGCATGGAATGGCATGGAATGGCATGGAATGGCATGGAATGGCATGGAATGGCATGGAATGGCATGGAATGGCATGGAATGGCATGGAATGGCATGGCACCGGCATGGCACCGGCATGGCACGGCATGGCACCGGCATGGCACGGCATGGCACGGCATGGCACCGGCATGGCACGGCATGGCACGGCATGGCACCGGCATGGCACGGCATGGCACCGGCATGGCACCGGCATTGCACGGCATGGCACCGGCATGGCACGGCATGGCACCGGCATGGCACGGCATGGCACCGGCATGGCACGGCATGGCACCGGCATGGCACGGCATGGCACCGGCATGGCACCGGCATGGCACGGCATGGCACGGCATGGCACCGGCATGGCACGGCATGGCACCGGCATGGCACCGGCATTGCACGGCATGGCACCGGCATGGCACGGCATGGCACCGGCATGGCACGGCATGGCACCGGCATGGCACGGCATGGCACCGGCATGGCACGGCATGGCACCGGCATGGCACGGCATGGCACCGGCATGGCACCGGCATGGCACGGCATGGCACCGGCATGGCACGGCATGGCACCGGCATGGCACGGCATGGCACGGCATGGCACCGGCATGGCACGGCATGGCACCGCATTGAGTGGCATGGAATGGCATGGCACCGCATTGAGTGGCATGGAATGGCATGGCACGGCATGGCACCGGCATGGCACGGCATGGCACCGGCATGGCACGGCATGGCACGGCATGGCACCGGCATGGCACGGCATGGCACCGGCATGGCACGGCATGGCACCGGCATGGCACGGCATGGCACGGCATAGCACCGGCATGGCACGGCATGGCACCGGCATGGCACGGCATGGCACCGGCATGGCACGGCATGGCACCGGCATGGCACCGCATGGCACGGCATGGCACGGCATTGAATGGCATGGAATGGCATTGAATGGCATGGAATGGCATGGAATGGCATGGAATGGCATGGAATGGCATGGAATGGCAGGGAATGGCATGGAATGGCATGGAATGGCATGGAATGGCATGGAATGGCATGGAATGGCATGGAATGGCATGGAATGGCATGGAATGCATGGAATGGCATGGAATGGCATGGCACCGGCATGGCACCGGCATGGCACGGCATGGCACCGGCATGGCACGGCATGGCACGGCATGGCACCGGCATGGCACGGCATGGCACGGCATGGCACCGGCATGGCACGGCATGGCACCGGCATGGCACCGGCATTGCACGGCATGGCACCGGCATGGCACGGCATGGCACCGGCATGGCACGGCATGGCACCGGCATGGCACGGCATGGCACGGCATGGCACGGCATGGCACCGGCATGGCACGGCATGGCACCGGCATGGCTCCGGCATGGCACGGCATGGCACCGGCATGGCACGGCATGGCACGGCATGGCACCGGCATGGCACGGCATGGCACGGCATGGCACCGGCATGGCACGGCATGGCACCGGCATGGCACGGCATGGCACCGCATGGCACGGCATGGCACCGGCATGCACGGCATGGCACGGCATGGCACGGCATTGAATGGCATGGAATGGCATGGAATGGCATGGAATGGCATGGAATGGCATGGAATGGCATGGAATGGCATGGAATGGCATGGAATGGCATGGAATGGCATGGAATGGCATGGAATGGCATGGCACCGGCATGGCACGGCATGGAATGGCATGGAATGGCATGGAATGGCATGGAATGGCATGGAATGGCATGGAATGGCATGGAATGGCATGGAATGGCATGGAATGGCATGGAATGGCATGGAATGGCATGGAATGGCATGGAATGGCATGGAAATGGCATGGAATGTCATGGAATGGCATGGAATGGCATGGAATGGCATGGAATGGCATGGAATGGCATGGAATGGCATGGAATGGCATGGAATGGCATGGAATGCATGGAATGGCATGGAATGGCATGGAATGGCATGGAATGGCATGGAATGGCATGGCACCGGCATGGCACCGGCATGGCACGGCATGGCACGGCATGGCACCGGCATGGCACGGCATGGAATGGCATGGAATGGCATGGAATGGCATGGAATGACATGGAATGGCATGGCACCGGCATGGCACCGGCATGGCACGGCATGGCACGGCATGGCACCGGCATGGCACGGCATGGCACCGGCATGGCACGGGCATGGCACCGGCATGGCACGGCATGGCACCGGCATGGCACGGCATGGCACCGGCATGGCACGGCATGGCACCGCATTGAGTGGCATGGAATGGCATGGAATGGCATGGAATGGCATGGAATGGCATGGAATGGCATGGAATGGCATGGCACGGCATGGCACGGCATGGCACCGGCATGGCACGGCATGGCGCCGGCATGGCACGGCATGGCACCGGCATGGCACGGCATGGCACCGGCATGGCACGGCATGGCACCGGCATGGCACGGCATGGCACCGGCATGGCACGGCATGGCACCGGCATGGCACGGCATGGCACCGGCATGGCACGGCATGGCACCGGCATGGCACCGGCATGGCACCGGCATGGCACCGGCATGGCACGGCATGGCACCGCATGCCTGCACGGCATGGCACCGGCATGGCACGGCATGGCACCGGCATGGCACCGGCATGGCACGGCATGGCACGGCATGGCACGGCATGGCACCGGCATGGCACGGCATGGCACGGCATGGCACGGCATGGAATGCATGAATGGCATGAATGGCATGGAATGGCATGGAATGGCATGGAATGCATGGAATGGCATGGAATGGCATGGAATGGCATGAATGGCATGGAATGGCATGGAATGGCATGGAATGGCATGGAATGGCATGGAATGGCATGGAATGGCATGGAATGGCATGGAATGGCATGGAATGGCATGAATGGCATGGAATGGCATGGAATGGCATGGAATGGCATGGAATGGCATGGAATGGCATGGAATGGCATGGAATGGCATGGAATGGCATGGAATGGCATGGAATGCATGGAATGGCATGGAATGGCATGGAATGGCATGGGCAGGAATGGCATGGAATGGCATGGAATGGCATGGAATGGCATGGAATGGCATGGAATGGCATGGAATGGCATGGAATGGCATGGAATGGGCATGGAATGCATGGAATGGCATGGAATGGCATGGAATGGCATGGAATGGCATGGATGGCATGGAATGGCATGGAATGCATGGAATGGCATGGAATGGCATGGAATGGCATGGAATGGCATGGAATGGCATGGAATAGCATGGAATGGCATGGAATGCATGGAATGGCATGGAATGGCATGGAATGGCATGGAATGGCATGGAATGGCATGGCACCGCATGGAATGGCATGGCACCGGCATGGCACCGGCATGGCACGGCATGGCACGGCATGGCACGGCATGGCACGGCATGGCACGGCATGGCACCGGCATGGCACGGCATGGCACCGGCATGGCACCGGCATGGCACGGCATGGCACGGCATGGCACCGGCATGGCACGGCATGGCACCGGCATGGCACGGCATTGAATGGCATGGAATGGCATGGAATGGCATGGAATGGCATGGAATGGCATGGAATGGCATGGAATGGCATGGAATGCATTGCATGAATGGCATGGAATGGCATGGAATGGCATGGATGGCATGGAATGGCATGGAATGGCATGGAATGGCATGGAATGGCATGGAATGGCATGGAATGGCATGGAATGGCATGGAATGGCATGGAATGGCATGGAATGGCATGGAATGGCATGGAATGGCATGGAATGGCATGGAATGGCATGGAATGGCATGGAATGGCATGGAATGGCATGGAATGGCATGGAATGGCATGGGAATGGCATGGAATGGCATGGAATGGCATGGAATGGCATGGAATGGCATGGAATGGCATGGAATGGCATGGAATGGCATGGAATGGCATGGAATGGCATGGAATGGCATGGAATGGCATGGAATGGCATGGAATGGCATGGAATGGCATGGAATGGCATGGAATGGCATGGAATGGCATGGAATGGCATGGAATGGCATGGAATGGCATGGAATGGCATGGAATGGCATGGAATGGCATGAATGGCATGGATGGCATGGAATGGCATGGAATGGCATGGAATGGCATGGAATGGCATGGAATGGCATGGAATGGCATGAATGGCATGGAATGGCATGGAATGACATGGAATGGCATGGCACCGGCATGGCACCGGCATGGCACGGCATGGCACCGGCATGGCACGGCATGGCACCGGCATGGTGACGGCATGGCACGGCATGGCACGGCATGGCACCGGCATGGCACGGCATGGCACCGGCATGGCACCGGCATGGCACCGGCATGGCACGGCATGGCACGGCATGGCACCGGCATGGCACGGCATGGCACCGGCATGGCACGGCATGGCACCGGCATGGCACGGCATGGCACCGGCATGGCACCGGCATGGCACGGCATGGCACCGGCATGGCACGGCATGGCACGGCATGGCACGGCATGGCACCGGCATGGCACGGCATGGCACCGGCATGGCACGGCATGGCACCGGCATGGCACGGCATGGCACGGCATGGCACGGCATGGCACGGCATGGAATGGCATGGAATGGCATGGAATGGCATGGAATGGCATGGAATGGCATGGAATGGCATGGAATGGCATGGAATGGCATGGAATGGCATGGAATGGCATGGAATGGCATGGAATGGCATGGAATGGCATGGAATGGCATGGAATGGCATGGAATGGCATGGAATGGCATGGAATGGCATGGAATGGCATGGAATGGCATGGAATGGCAATGGAATGGCATGGAATGGCATGGAATGGCATGGAATGGCATGGAATGGCATGGAATGGCATGGAATGGCATGGAATGGCATGGAATGGCATGGAATGCATGGAATGGCATGGAATGGCATGGAATGGCATGGAATGGCATGGAATGGCATGGAATGGCATGGAATGGCATGGAATGGCATGGAATGGCATGGAATGGCATGGAATGGCATGGAATGGCATGGAATGGCATGGAATGGCATGAATGGCATGGAATGGCATGGAATGGCATGGAATGGCATGGAATGCATGGAATGGCATGGAATGGCATGGAATGGCATGGAATGGCATGGAATGACATGGAATGGCATGGCACCGGCATGGAATGACATGGAATGGCATGGCACCGGACATGGCACCGGCATGGCACGGCATGGCACGGCATGGCACCGGCATGGCACGGCATGGCAACCGGCATGGCACGGCATGGCACCGGCATGGCACGGCATGGCACCGGCATGGTACGGCATGGCACGGCATGGCACGGCATGGCACCGCATGGCACGGCATGGCACCGGCATGGCACCGGCATGGCACGGAATGGCACCGGCATGGCACGGCATGGCACCGGCATGGCACGGCATGGCACCGCATTGAGTGGCATGGAATGGCATGGAATGGCATGGAATGGCATGGCACGGCATGGCACCGGCATGGCACGGCATGGCACCGGCATGGCACGGCATGGCACCGGCATGGCACGGCATGGCACCGGCATGGCACGGCATGGCACGGCATGGCACCGGCATGGCACGGCATGGCACCGGCATGGCACGGCATGGCACCGGCATGGCACGGCATGGCACGGCCATGGCACCGGCATGGCACGGCATGGCACCGGCATGGCACGGCATGGCACCGGCATGGCACGGCATGGCACCGGCATGGCACCGCATGGCACGGCATGGCACGAGCATTGAATGGCATGGAATGGCATTGAATGGCATGGAATGGCATGGAATGGCATGGAATGGCATGGAATGGCATGGAATGGCAGGGAATGGCATGGAATGGCATGGAATGGCATGGAATGGCATGGGAATGGCATGGAATGGCATGGAATGGCATGGAATGGCATGGAATGGCATTGGCACCGGCATGGCACCGGCATGGCACGGCATGGCACCGGCATGGCACGGCATGGCACGGCATGGCACCGGCATGGCACGGCATGGCACGGCATGGCACCGGCATGGCACGGCATGGCACCGGCATGGCACCGGCATTGCACGGCATGGCACCGGCATGGCACGGCATGGCACCGGCATGGCACGGCATGGCACCGGCATGGCACGGCATGGCACCGGCATGGCACGGCATGGCACGGCATGGCACGGCATGGCACCGGCATGGCACCGGCATGGCACGGCATGGCACCGGCATGGCACGGCATCGGCATGGCACCGGCATGGCACGGCATGGCACGGCATGGCACCGGCATGGCACGGCATGGCACCGCATTGAGTGGCATGGAATGGCATGGAATGGCATGGAATGGCATGGCACGGCATGGCACCGGCATGGCACGGCATGCACCGGCATGGCCACGGCATGGCACCGGCATGGCACGGCATGGCACGGCATGGCACGGCATGGCACCGGCATGGCACGGCATGGCACCGGCATGGCACGGCATGGCACCGGCATGGCACGGCATGGCACGGCATGGCACCGGCATGGCACGGCATGGCACCGGCATGGCACGGCATGGCACCGGCATGGCACGGCATGGCACCGGCATGGCACGGCATGGCACCGGCATGGCACGGCAAGGCACGGCATGGCACGGCATTGAATGGCATGGAATGGCATGGAATGGCATGGAATGGCATGGAATGGCATGGAATGGCATGGAATGGCATGGAATGGCATGGAATGGGCATGGAATGGCATGGAATGGCATGGAATGGCATGGAATGGCATGGAATGGCATGGAATGGCATGGAATGGCATGGCACCGGCATGGCACGGCATGGAATGGCATGGAATGGCATGGAATGGCATGGAATGGCATGGAATGGCATGGAATGGCATGGAATGGCATGGAATGGCATGGAATGGCATGGAATGGCATGGAATGGCATGGAATGGCATGGAAATGTCATGGAATGGCATGGAATGGCATGGAATGGCATGGAATGGCATGGAATGGCATGGAATGGCATGGAATGGCATGGAATGGCATGGAATGGCATGGAATGGCATGGAATGGCATGGAATGGCATGGAATGGCATGGGAATGGCATGGAATGGCATGGAATGGCATGGCACCGGCATGGCACCGGCATGGCACGGCATGGCACGGCATGGCACCGGCATGGCACGGCATGGAATGGCATGGAATGGCATGGAAATGACATGGAATGGCATGGCACCGGCATGGCACCGGCATGGCACGGCATGGCACGGCATGGCACCGGCATGGCACGGCATGGCACCGGCATGGCACGGCATGGCACCGGCATGGCACGGCATGGCACCGGCATGGCACGGCATGGCACCGGCATGGCACGGCATGGCACCGCATTGAGTGGCATGGAATGGCATGGAATGGCATGGAATGGCATGGAATGGCATGGAATGGCATGGCACGGCATGGCACGGCATGGCACCGGCATGGCACGGCATGGCGCCATGGCACGGCATGGCGCCGGCATGGCACGGCATGGCACCGGCATGGCACGGCATGGCACCGGCATGGCACGGCATGGCACCGGCATGGCACGGCATGGCACCGGCATGGCACGGCATGGCACCGGCATGGCACGGCATGGCACCGGCATGGCACCGGCATGGCACCGGCATGGCACCGGCATGGCACCGGCATGGCACCGGCATGGCACCGGCATGGCACGGCATGGCACCGGCATGGCACCGGCATGGCACGGCATGGCACCGGCATGGCACGGCATGGCACCGGCATGGCACGGCATGGCACGGCATGGCACCGGCATGGCACGGCATGGCACGGCATGGCACGGCATGGCACCGGCATGGCACGGCATGGCACCGGCATGGCACGGCATTGAATGGCATGGAATTGGCATGGAATGGCATGGAATGGCATGGAATGGCATGGAATGGCATGGAATGGCATGGAATGGCATGGAATGGCATGGAATGGCATGGAATGGCATGGAATGGCATGGAATGGCATGGAATGGCATGGAATGGCATGGAATGGCATGGAATGGCATGGAATGGCATGGAATGGCATGGAATGGCATGGAATGGCATGGAATGGCATGGAATGGCATGGAATGGCATGGAATGGCATGGAATGGCATGGAATGGCATGGAATGGCATGGAATGGCATGGAATGGCATGGAATGGCATGGAATGGCATGGAATGGCATGGAATGGCATGGAATGGCATGGAATGGCATGGAATGGCATGGAATGGCATGGAATGGCATGGAATGGCATGGAATGGCATGGAATGGCATGGAATGGCATGGAATGGCATGGAATGGCATGGAATGGCATGGAATGGCATGGAATGGCATGGAATGGCATGGAATGGCATGGAATGGCATGGAATGGCATGGAATGGCATGGAATGGCATGGAATGGCATGGAATGGCATGGAATGGCATGGAATGGCATGGAATGGCATGGAATGGCATGGAATAGCATGGAATGGCATGGAATGGCATGGAATGGCATGGAATGGCATGGAATGGCATGGAATGGCATGGAATGGCATGGAATGGCATGGAATGGCATGGAATGGCATGGAATGGCATGGAATGGCATGGAATGGCATGGAATGACATGGAATGGCATGGCACCGGCATGGCACGGCATGGCACCGGCATGGCACGGCATGGCACCGGCATGGCACGGCATGGCACCGGCATGGCACGGCATGGCACCGGCATGGCACCGGCATGGCACGGCATGGCACCGGCATGGCACGGCATGGCACCGGCATGGCACGGCATGGCACCGGCATGGCACGGCATGGCACGGCATGGCACGGCATGGCACCGGCATGGCACGGCATGGCACCGGCATGGCACGGCATTGAATGGCATGGAATGGCATGGAATGGCATGGAATGGCATGGAATGGCATGGAATGGCATGGAATGGCATGGAATGGCATGGAATGGCATGGAATGGCATGGAATGGCATGGAATGGCATGGAATGGCATGGAATGGCATGGAATGGCATGGAATGGCATGGAATGGCATGGAATGGCATGGAATGGCATGGAATGGCATGGAATGGCATGGAATGGCATGGAATGGCATGGAATGGCATGGAATGGCATGGCACCGGCATGGCACCGGCATGGCACCGGCATGGCACGGCATGGCACCGGCATGGCACCGGCATGGCACCGGCATGGCACGGCATGGCACGGCATGGCACCGGCATGGCACGGCATGGCACGGCATGGCACCGGCATGGCACGGCATGGCACCGGCATGGCACGGCATGGCACCGGCATGGCACGGCATGGCACCGGCATGGCACCCGCATGGCACGGCATGGCACGGCATGGCACCGGCATGGCACGGCATGGCACCGGCATGGCACCGGCATGGCACGGCATGGCACCGGCATGGCACGGCATGGCACCGGCATGGCACCGGCATGGCACGGCATGGCACCGGCATGGCACGGCATGGCACCGGCATGGCACGGCATGGCACCGGCATGGCACGGCATGGCACCGGCATGGCACCGGCATGGCACGGCATGGCACCGGCATGGCACGGCATGGCACCGGCATGGCACGGCATGGCACCGGCATGGCACGGCATGGCACCGGCATGGCACGGCATGGCACCGGCATGGCACGGCATGGCACCGGCATGGCACCGGCATGGCACGGCATGGCACCGGCATGGCACGGCATGGCACCGGCATGGCACGGCATGGCACCGGCATGGCACGGCATGGCACGGCATGGCACGGCATGGAATGGCATGGAATGGCATGGAATGGCATGGAATGGCATGGAATGGCATGGAATGGCATGGAATGGCATGGAATGGCATGGAATGGCATGGAATGGCATGGAATGGCATGGAATGGCATGGAATGGCATGGAATGGCATGGAATGGCATGGAATGGCATGGAATGGCATGGAATGGCATGGAATGGCATGGAATGGCATGGAATGGCATGGCATGGAATGGCATGGAATGGCATGGAATGGCATGGAATGGCATGGAATGGCATGGAATGGCATGGAATGGCATGGAATGGCATGGAATGGCATGGAATGGCATGGAATAGCATGGAATGGCATGGAATAGCATGGAATGGCATGGAATGGCATGGAATGGCATGGAATGGCATGGAATGGCATGGAATGGCATGGAATGGCATGGAATGGCATGGAATGGCATGGAATGGCATGGAATGGCATGGAATGGCATGGAATGGCATGGAATGACATGGAATGGCATGGCACCGGCATGGCACCGGCATGGCACCGGCATGGCACCGGCATGGCACCGGCATGGCACCGGCATGGCACCGGCATGGCACCGGCATGGCACCGGCATGGCACGGCATGGCACGGCATGGCACCGGCATGGCACGGCATGGCACCGGCATGGCACGGCATGGCACCGGCATGGCACGGCATGGCACCGGCATGGTACGGCATGGCACGGCATGGCACCGGCATGGCACCGGCATGGCACCGGCATGGCACGGCATGGCACGGCATGGCACCGGCATGGCACGGCATGGCACCGGCATGGCACCGGCATGGCACGGCATGGCACCGGCATGGCACGGCATGGCACCGGCATGGCACGGCGTGGCACGGCATGGCACCGGCATGGCACGGCATGGCACCGGCATGGCACGGCATGGCACCGGCATGGCACGGCATGGCACCGGCATGGCACGGCATGGCACCGGCATGGCACGGCATGGCACCGGCATGGCACGGCATGGCACCGGCATGGCACGGCATGGCACCGGCATGGCACCGGCATGGCACGGCATGGCACCGGCATGGCACGGCATGGCACCGGCATGGCACGGCATGGCACCGGCATGGCACGGCATGGCACGGCATGGCACGGCATGGCACCGGCATGGCACGGCATGGCACCGGCATGGCACGGCATGAATGGCATTGAATGGCATGGAATGGCATGGAATGGCATGGAATGGCATGGAATGGCATGGAATGGCATGGAATGGCATGGAATGGCATGGAATGGCATGGAATGGCATGGAATGGCATGGAATGGCATGGAATGGCATGGAATGGCATGGAATGGCATGGAATGGCATGGAATGGCATGGAATGGCATGGAATGGCATGGAATGGCATGGAATGGCATGGAATGGCATGGAACGGCATGGCACCGGCATGGCACCGGCATGGCACCGGCATGGCACGGCATGGCACCGGCATGGCACGGCATGGCACCGGCATGGCACGGCATGGCACCGGCATGGCACCGGCATGGCACCGACATGGCACCGACATGGCACGGCATGGCACGGCATGGCACGGCATGGCACGGCATGGCACGGCATGGCACCGGCATGGCACGGCATGGCACCGGCATGGCACGGCATGGCACGGCATGGCACGGCATGGAATGGCATGGAATGGCATGGAATGGCATGGAATGGCATGGAATGGCATGGAATGGCATGGAATGGCATGGAATGGCATGGAATGGCATGGAATGGCATGGAATGGCATGGAATGGCATGGAATGGCATGGAATGGCATGGAATGGCATGGAATGGCATGGAATGGCATGGAATGGCATGGAATGGCATGGAATGGCATGGAATGGCATGGAATGGCATGGCATGGAATGGCATGGAATGGCATGGAATGGCATGGAATGGCATGGAATGGCATGGAATGGCATGGAATGGCATGGAATGGCATGGAATGGCATGGAATGGCATGGAATGGCATGGAATGGCATGGAATGGCATGGAATGGCATGGAATGGCATGGAATGGCATGGAATGGCATGGAATGGCATGGAATGGCATGGAATGGCATGGAATGGCATGGAATGGCATGGAATGGCATGGAATGGCATGGAATGGCATGGAATGGCATGGAATGGCATGGAATGGCATGGAATGGCATGGAATGGCATGGAATGGCATGGAATGGCATGGAATGGCATGGAATGGCATGGAATGGCATGGAATGGCATGGAATGGCATGGAATGGCATGGAATGGCATGGAATGGCATGGAATGGCATGGAATGGCATGGAATGGCATGGAATGGCATGGAATGGCATGGAATGGCATGGAATGGCATGGAATGGCATGGAATGGCATGGAATGGCATGGAATGGCATGGAATGGCATGGAATGGCATGGAATGGCATGGAATGGCATGGAATGGCATGGAATGGCATGGAATGGCATGGAATGGCATGGAATGGCATGGAATGGCATGGAATGGCATGGAATGGCATGGAATAGCATGGAATGGCATGGAATAGCATGGAATGGCATGGAATGGCATGGAATGGCATGGAATGGCATGGAATGGCATGGAATGGCATGGAATGGCATGGAATGGCATGGAATGGCATGGAATGGCATGGAATGGCATGGAATGGCATGGAATGGCATGGAATGGCATGGAATGGCATGGAATGGCATGGAATGGCATGGAATGGCATGGAATGGCATGGAATGGCATGGAATGGCATGGAATGACATGGAATGACATGGAATGGCATGGCACCGGCATGGCACGGCATGGCACGGCATGGCACCGGCATGGCACGGCATGGCACCGGCATGGCACGGCATGGCACCGGCATGGCACGGCATGGCACGGCATGGCACGGCATGGAATGGCATGGAATGGCATGGAATGGCATGGAATGGCATGGAATGGCATGGAATGGCATGGAATGGCATGGAATGGCATGGAATGGCATGGAATGGCATGGAATGGCATGGAATGGCATGGAATGGCATGGAATGGCATGGAATGGCATGGAATGGCATGGAATGGCATGGAATGGCATGGAATGGCATGGAATGGCATGGAATGGCATGGAATGGCATGGAATGGCATGGAATGGCATGGAATGGCATGGAATGGCATGGAATGGCATGGAATGGCATGGAATGGCATGGAATGGCATGGAATGGCATGGAATGACATGGAATGACATGGAATGGCATGGCACCGGCATGGCACGGCATGGCACGGCATGGCACCGGCATGGCACGGCATGGCACCGGCATGGCACGGCATGGCACCGGCATGGCACGGCATGGCACCGGCATGGTACGGCATGGCACGGCATGGCACCGGCATGGCACGGCATGGCACCGGCATGGCACGGCATGGCACGGCATGGCACGGCATGGCACGGGCATGGCACGGCATGGCACCGGCATGGCACCGGCATGGCACGGCATGGCACCGGCATGGCACGGCATGGCACCGGCATGGCACGGCATGGCACCGGCATGGCACGGCATGGAATGGCATGGAATGGCATGGAATGGCATGGAATGGCATGGAATGGCATGGAATGGCATGGAATGGCATGGAATGGCATGGAATGGCATGGAATGGCATGGCACCGCATGGCACGGCATGGCACGGCATGGCACGGCATTGAATGGCATGGAATGGCATGGAATGGCATGGAATGGCATGGAATGGCATGGAATGGCATGGAATGGCATGGAATGGCATGGAATGGCATGGAATGGCATGGAATGGCATGGAATGGCATGGAATGGCATGGAATGGCATGGAATGGCATGGAATGGCATGGAATGGCATGGAATGGCATGGAATGGCATGGAATGGCATGGAATGGCATGGAATGGCATGGAATGGCATGGAATGGCATGGAATGGCATGGAATGGCATGGAATAGCATGGAATGGCATGGAATAGCATGGAATGGCATGGAATGGCATGGAATGGCATGGAATGGCATGGAATGGCATGGAATGGCATGGAATGGCATGGAATGGCATGGAATGGCATGGAATGGCATGGAATGGCATGGAATGGCATGGAATGACATGGAATGGCATGGAATGACATGGCACGGCATGGCACCGGCATGGCACCGGCATGGCACGGCATGGCACCGGCATGGCACCGGCATGGCACCGACATGGCACGGCATGGCACGGCATGGCACGGCATGGCACGGCATGGCACGGCATGGCACCGGCATGGCACGGCATGGCACCGGCATGGCACGGCATGGCACGGCATGGCACGGCATGGCACGGCATGGAATGGCATGGAATGGCATGGAATGGCATGGAATGGCATGGAATGGCATGGAATGGCATGGAATGGCATGGAATGGCATGGAATGGCATGGAATGGCATGGAATGGCATGGAATGGCATGGAATGGCATGGAATGGCATGGAATGGCATGGAATGGCATGGAATGGCATGGAATGGCATGGAATGGCATGGAATGGCATGGAATGGCATGGAATGGCATGGAATGGCATGGAATGGCATGGAATGGCATGGAATGGCATGGAATGGCATGGAATGGCATGGAATGGCATGGAATGGCATGGAATGGCATGGAATGGCATGGAATGGCATGGAATGGCATGGAATGGCATGGAATGGCATGGAATGGCATGGAATGGCATGGAATGGCATGGAATGGCATGGAATGGCATGGAATGGCATGGAATGGCATGGAATGGCATGGAATGGCATGGAATGGCATGGAATGGCATGGAATGGCATGGAATGGCATGGAATGGCATGGAATGGCATGGAATGGCATGGAATGGCATGGAATGGCATGGCACCGGCATGGCACGGCATGGCACCGGCATGGCACGGCATGGCACGGCATGGCACGGCATGGAATGGCATGGAATGGCATGGAATGGCATGGAATGGCATGGAATGGCATGGAATGGCATGGAATGGCATGGAATGGCATGGAATGGCATGGAATGGCATGGAATGGCATGGAATGGCATGGAATGGCATGGAATGGCATGGAATGGCATGGAATGGCATGGAATGGCATGGAATGGCATGGAATGGCATGGAATGGCATGGAATGGCATGGAATGGCATGGAATGGCATGGAATGGCATGGAATGGCATGGAATGGCATGGAATGGCATGGAATGGCATGGAATGGCATGGAATGACATGGAATGGCATGGCACCGGCATGGCACCGGCATGGCACGGCATGGCACGGCATGGCACCGGCATGGCACGGCATGGCACCGGCATGGCACGGCATGGCACCGGCATGGCACGGCATGGCACCGGCATGGTACGGCATGGCACGGCATGGCACCGGCATGGCACGGCATGGCACCGGCATGGCACGGCATGGCACCGGCATGGCACGGCATGGCACGGCATGGCACGGCATTGAATGGCATGGAATGGCATGGAATGGCATGGAATGGCATGGAATGGCATGGAATGGCATGGAATGGCATGGAATGGCATGGAATGGCATGGAATGGCATGGAATGGCATGGAATGGCATGGAATGGCATGGAATGGCATGGAATGGCATGGAATGGCATGGAATGGCATGGAATGGCATGGAATGGCATGGAATGGCATGGAATGGCATGGAATGGCATGGAATGGCATGGAATGGCATGGAATGGCATGGAATGGCATGGAATGGCATGGCACCGGCATGGCACCGGCATGGCACGGCATGGCACCGGCATGGCACGGCATGGCACCGGCATGGCACGGCATGGCACCGGCATGGCACCGGCATGGCACGGCATGGCACCGGCATGGCACGGCATGGCACCGGCATGGCACGGCATGGCACCGGCATGGCACGGCATGGCACGGCATGGCACGGCATGGCACCGGCATGGCACGGCATGGCACCGGCATGGCACGGCATTGAATGGCATGGAATGGCATGGAATGGCATGGAATGGCATGGAATGGCATGGAATGGCATGGAATGGCATGGAATGGCATGGAATGGCATGGAATGGCATGGAATGGCATGGAATGGCATGGAATGGCATGGAATGGCATGGAATGGCATGGAATGGCATGGAATGGCATGGAATGGCATGGAATGGCATGGAATGGCATGGAATGGCATGGAATGGCATGGAATGGCATGGAATGGCATGGAATGGCATGGAATGGCATGGAATGGCATGGAATGGCATGGAATGGCATGGAATGGCATGGAATGGCATGGAATGGCATGGAATGGCATGGAATGGCATGGAATGGCATGGAATGGCATGGCACCGGCATGGCACCGGCATGGCACCGGCATGGCACCGGCATGGCACCGGCATGGCACGGCATGGCACGGCATGGCACCGGCATGGCACGGCATGGCACCGGCATGGCACGGCATGGCACCGGCATGGCACGGCATGGCACCGGCATGGTACGGCATGGCACGGCATGGCACCGGCATGGCACGGCATGGCACCGGCATGGCACGGCATGGCACCGGCATGGCACCGGCATGGCACCGGCATGGCACGGCATGGCACCGGCATGGCACGGCATGGCACCGGCATGGCACCGGCATGGCACGGCATGGCACCGGCATGGCACGGCATGGCACCGGCATGGCACGGCATGGCACCGGCATGGCACCGGCATGGCACCGGCATGGCACCGACATGGCACGGCATGGCACGGCATGGCACGGCATGGCACGGCATGGCACGGCATGGCACCGGCATGGCACGGCATGGCACCGGCATGGCACGGCATGGCACGGCATGGCACGGCATGGAATGGCATGGAATGGCATGGAATGGCATGGAATGGCATGGAATGGCATGGAATGGCATGGAATGGCATGGAATGGCATGGAATGGCATGGAATGGCATGGAATGGCATGGAATGGCATGGAATGGCATGGAATGGCATGGAATGGCATGGAATGGCATGGAATGGCATGGAATGGCATGGAATGGCATGGAATGGCATGGAATGGCATGGAATGGCATGGAATGGCATGGAATGGCATGGAATGGCATGGAATGGCATGGAATGGCATGGAATGGCATGGAATGGCATGGAATGGCATGGAATGGCATGGAATGGCATGGAATGGCATGGAATGGCATGGAATGGCATGGAATGGCATGGAATGGCATGGAATGGCATGGAATGGCATGGAATGGCATGGAATGGCATGGAATGGCATGGAATGGCATGGAATGGCATGGAATGGCATGGAATGGCATGGAATGGCATGGAATGGCATGGAATGGCATGGAATGGCATGGAATGGCATGGAATGGCATGGAATGGCATGGAATGGCATGGAATGGCATGGAATGGCATGGAATGGCATGGAATGGCATGGAATGGCATGGAATGGCATGGAATGGCATGGAATGGCATGGAATGGCATGGAATGGCATGGAATGGCATGGAATGGCATGGAATGGCATGGAATGGCATGGAATGGCATGGAATGGCATGGAATGGCATGGAATGGCATGGAATGGCATGGAATGGCATGGAATGGCATGGAATGGCATGGAATGGCATGGAATGGCATGGAATGGCATGGAATGGCCTGGAATGGCATGGAATGGCATGGAATGGCATGGAATGGCATGGAATGGCATGGAATGGCATGGAATGGCATGGAATGGCATGGAATGGCATGGAATGGCATGGAATGGCATGGAATGGCATGGAATGGCATGGAATGGCATGGCACCGGCATGGCACCGGCATGGCACGGCATGGCACCGGCATGGCACGGCATGGCACCGGCATGGCACGGCATGGCACCGGCATGGCACCGGCATGGCACGGCATGGCACCGGCATGGCACGGCATGGCACCGGCATGGCACGGCATGGCACCGGCATGGCACGGCATGGCACGGCATGGCACGGCATGGCACCGGCATGGCACGGCATGGCACCGGCATGGCACGGCATTGAATGGCATGGAATGGCATGGAATGGCATGGAATGGCATGGAATGGCATGGAATGGCATGGAATGGCATGGAATGGCATGGAATGGCATGGAATGGCATGGAATGGCATGGAATGGCATGGAATGGCATGGAATGGCATGGAATGGCATGGAATGGCATGGAATGGCATGGAATGGCATGGAATGGCATGGAATGGCATGGAATGGCATGGAATGGCATGGAATGGCATGGAATGGCATGGAATGGCATGGAATGGCATGGAATGGCATGGAATGGCATGGAATGGCATGGAATGGCATGGAATGGCATGGAATGGCATGGAATGGCATGGAATGGCATGGAATGGCATGGAATGGCATGGAATGGCATGGCACCGGCATGGCACCGGCATGGCACCGGCATGGCACCGGCATGGCACCGGCATGGCACGGCATGGCACGGCATGGCACCGGCATGGCACGGCATGGCACCGGCATGGCACGGCATGGCACCGGCATGGCACGGCATGGCACCGGCATGGTACGGCATGGCACGGCATGGCACCGGCATGGCACGGCATGGCACCGGCATGGCACGGCATGGCACCGGCATGGCACCGGCATGGCACCGGCATGGCACGGCATGGCACCGGCATGGCACGGCATGGCACCGGCATGGCACCGGCATGGCACGGCATGGCACCGGCATGGCACGGCATGGCACCGGCATGGCACGGCATGGCACCGGCATGGCACCGGCATGGCACCGGCATGGCACCGACATGGCACGGCATGGCACGGCATGGCACGGCATGGCACGGCATGGCACGGCATGGCACCGGCATGGCACGGCATGGCACCGGCATGGCACGGCATGGCACGGCATGGCACGGCATGGAATGGCATGGAATGGCATGGAATGGCATGGAATGGCATGGAATGGCATGGAATGGCATGGAATGGCATGGAATGGCATGGAATGGCATGGAATGGCATGGAATGGCATGGAATGGCATGGAATGGCATGGAATGGCATGGAATGGCATGGAATGGCATGGAATGGCATGGAATGGCATGGAATGGCATGGAATGGCATGGAATGGCATGGAATGGCATGGAATGGCATGGAATGGCATGGAATGGCATGGAATGGCATGGAATGGCATGGAATGGCATGGAATGGCATGGAATGGCATGGAATGGCATGGAATGGCATGGAATGGCATGGAATGGCATGGAATGGCATGGAATGGCATGGAATGGCATGGAATGGCATGGAATGGCATGGAATGGCATGGAATGGCATGGAATGGCATGGAATGGCATGGAATGGCATGGAATGGCATGGAATGGCATGGAATGGCATGGAATGGCATGGAATGGCATGGAATGGCATGGAATGGCATGGAATGGCATGGAATGGCATGGAATGGCATGGAATGGCATGGAATGGCATGGAATGGCATGGAATGGCATGGAATGGCATGGAATGGCATGGAATGGCATGGAATGGCATGGAATGGCATGGAATGGCATGGAATGGCATGGAATGGCATGGAATGGCATGGAATGGCATGGAATGGCATGGAATGGCATGGAATGGCATGGAATGGCATGGAATGGCATGGAATGGCATGGAATGGCATGGAATGGCATGGAATGGCATGGAATGGCATGGAATGGCATGGAATGGCATGGAATGGCATGGAATGGCATGGAATGGCATGGAATAGCATGGAATGGCATGGAATAGCATGGAATGGCATGGAATGGCATGGAATGGCATGGAATGGCATGGAATGGCATGGAATGGCATGGAATGGCATGGAATGGCATGGAATGGCATGGAATGGCATGGAATGGCATGGAATGGCATGGAATGGCATGGAATGACATGGAATGGCATGGCACCGGCATGGCACCGGCATGGCACCGGCATGGCACCGGCATGGCACCGGCATGGCACCGGCATGGCACCGGCATGGCACCGGCATGGCACCGGCATGGCACGGCATGGCACGGCATGGCACCGGCATGGCACGGCATGGCACCGGCATGGCACGGCATGGCACCGGCATGGCACGGCATGGCACCGGCATGGTACGGCATGGCACGGCATGGCACCGGCATGGCACCGGCATGGCACGGCATGGCACCGGCATGGCACGGCATGGCACCGGCATGGCACGGCATGGCACCGGCATGGCACCGGCATGGCACGGCATGGCACCGGCATGGCACGGCATGGCACCGGCATGGCACGGCGTGGCACGGCATGGCACCGGCATGGCACGGCATGGCACCGGCATGGCACGGCATGGCACCGGCATGGCACGGCATGGCACCGGCATGGCACGGCATGGCACCGGCATGGCACGGCATGGCACCGGCATGGCACGGCATGGCACCGGCATGGCACGGCATGGCACCGGCATGGCACCGGCATGGCACGGCATGGCACCGGCATGGCACGGCATGGCACCGGCATGGCACGGCATGGCACCGGCATGGCACGGCATGGCACGGCATGGCACGGCATGGCACCGGCATGGCACGGCATGGCACCGGCATGGCACGGCATTGAATGGCATGGAATGGCATGGAATGGCATGGAATGGCATGGAATGGCATGGAATGGCATGGAATGGCATGGAATGGCATGGAATGGCATGGAATGGCATGGAATGGCATGGAATGGCATGGAATGGCATGGAATGGCATGGAATGGCATGGAATGGCATGGAATGGCATGGAATGGCATGGAATGGCATGGAATGGCATGGAATGGCATGGAATGGCATGGAATGGCATGGAATGGCATGGAATGGCATGGAATGGCATGGAATGGCATGGAATGGCATGGAATGGCATGGAATGGCATGGAATGGCATGGAATGGCATGGAATGGCATGGAATGGCATGGCACCGGCATGGCACCGGCATGGCACCGGCATGGCACCGGCATGGCACCGGCATGGCACGGCATGGCACGGCATGGCACCGGCATGGCACGGCATGGCACCGGCATGGCACGGCATGGCACCGGCATGGCACGGCATGGCACCGGCATGGTACGGCATGGCACGGCATGGCACCGGCATGGCACGGCATGGCACCGGCATGGCACGGCATGGCACCGGCATGGCACCGGCATGGCACGGCATGGCACCGGCATGGCACGGCATGGCACCGGCATGGCACCGGCATGGCACGGCATGGCACCGGCATGGCACGGCATGGCACCGGCATGGCACGGCATGGCACCGGCATGGCACCGGCATGGCACCGACATGGCACGGCATGGCACGGCATGGCACGGCATGGCACCGGCATGGCACGGCATGGCACCGGCATGGCACGGCATGGCACGGCATGGCACGGCATGGAATGGCATGGAATGGCATGGAATGGCATGGAATGGCATGGAATGGCATGGAATGGCATGGAATGGCATGGAATGGCATGGAATGGCATGGAATGGCATGGAATGGCATGGAATGGCATGGAATGGCATGGAATGGCATGGAATGGCATGGAATGGCATGGAATGGCATGGAATGGCATGGAATGGCATGGAATGGCATGGAATGGCATGGAATGGCATGGAATGGCATGGAATGGCATGGAATGGCATGGAATGGCATGGAATGGCATGGAATGGCATGGAATGGCATGGAATGGCATGGAATGGCATGGAATGGCATGGAATGGCATGGAATGGCATGGAATGGCATGGAATGGCATGGAATGGCATGGAATGGCATGGAATGGCATGGAATGGCATGGAATGGCATGGAATGGCATGGAATGGCATGGAATGGCATGGAATGGCATGGAATGGCATGGAATGGCATGGAATGGCATGGAATGGCATGGAATGGCATGGAATGGCATGGAATGGCATGGAATGGCATGGAATGGCATGGAATGGCATGGAATGGCATGGAATGGCATGGAATGGCATGGAATGGCATGGAATGGCATGGAATGGCATGGAATGGCATGGAATGGCATGGAATGGCATGGAATGGCATGGAATGGCATGGAATGGCATGGAATGGCATGGAATGGCATGGAATGGCATGGAATGGCATGGAATGGCATGGAATGGCATGGAATGGCATGGAATGGCATGGAATGGCATGGAATGGCATGGAATGGCATGGAATGGCATGGAATGGCATGGAATGGCATGGAATGGCATGGAATGGCATGGAATGGCATGGAATGGCATGGAATGGCATGGAATGGCATGGAATGACATGGAATGGCATGGCACCGGCATGGCACCGGCATGGCACCGGCATGGCACCGGCATGGCACCGGCATGGCACCGGCATGGCACCGGCATGGCACCGGCATGGCACCGGCATGGCACGGCATGGCACGGCATGGCACCGGCATGGCACGGCATGGCACCGGCATGGCACGGCATGGCACCGGCATGGCACGGCATGGCACCGGCATGGTACGGCATGGCACGGCATGGCACCGGCATGGCACCGGCATGGAATGGCATGGAATGGCATGGAATGGCATGGAATGGCATGGAATGGCATGGAATGGCATGGAATGGCATGGAATGGCATGGAATGGCATGGAATGGCATGGAATGGCATGGAATGGCATGGAATGGCATGGAATGGCATGGAATGGCATGGAATGGCATGGAATGGCATGGAATGGCATGGAATGGCATGGAATGGCATGGAATGGCATGGAATGGCATGGAATGGCATGGAATGGCATGGAATGGCATGGAATGGCATGGAATGGCATGGAATGGCATGGAATGGCATGGAATGGCATGGAATGGCATGGAATGGCATGGAATGGCATGGAATGGCATGGAATGGCATGGAATGGCATGGAATGGCATGGAATGGCATGGAATGGCATGGAATGGCATGGAATGGCATGGAATGGCATGGAATGGCATGGAATGGCATGGAATGGCATGGAATGGCATGGAATGGCATGGAATGGCATGGAATGGCATGGCACGGCATGGCACGGCATGGCACCGGCATGGCACGGCATGGAATGGCATGGAATGGCATGGAATGACATGGAATGGCATGGCACCGGCATGGCACCGGCATGGCACGGCATGGCACGGCATGGCACGGCATGGCACCGGCATGGCACGGCATGGCACCGGCATGGCACGGCATGGCACCGGCATGGCACGGCATGGCACCGCATTGAGTGGCATGGAATGGTATGGAATGGCATGGAATGGCATGGAATGGCATGGCACGGCATGGCACCGGCATGGCACGGCATGGCACCGGCATGGCACGGCATGGCACCGGCATGGCACGGCATGGCACCGGCATGGCACGGCATGGCACCGGCATGGCACGGCATGGCACCGGCATGGCACAGGCATGGCACGGCATGGCACCGGCATGGCACGGCATGGCACCGGCATGGCACGGCATGGCACCGGCATGGCACCGGCATGGCACCGGCATGGCACGGCATGGCACCGGCATGGCACGGCATGGCACCGGCATGGCACGGCATGGCACCGGCATGGCACGGCATGGCACCGGCATGGCACCGGCATGGCACGGCATGGCACCGGCATGGCACCGGCATGGCACGGCATGGCACGGCATGGCACCGGCATGGCACGGCATGGCACCGGCATGGCACGGCATGGCACCGGCATGGCACGGCATGGCACCGGCATGGCACGGCATGGCACGGCATGGCACCGGCATGGCACGGCATGGCACCGGCATGGCACGGCATGGCACCGGCATGGCACCGGCATGGCACGGCATGGCACCGGCATGGCACGGCATGGCACCGGCATGGCACGGCATGGCACCGGCATGGCACGGCATGGCACCGGCATGGCACGGCATGGCACCGGCATGGCACCGGCATTGCACGGCATGGCACCGGCATGGCACGGCATGGCACCGGCATGGCACGGCATGGCACCGGCATGGCACGGCATGGCACCGGCATGGCACGGCATGGCACCGGCATGGCACGGCATGGCACGGCATGGCACGGCATGGCACCGGCATGGCACGGCATGGCACGGCATGGCACGGCATGGCACGGCATTGAATGGCATGGAATGGCATGGAATGGCATGGAATGGCATGGAATGGCATGGAATGGCATGGAATGGCATGGAATGGCATGGAATGGCATGGAATGGCATGGAATGGCATGGAATGGCATGGAATGGCATGGAATGGCATGGAATGGCATGGAAAGGCATGGAATGGCATGGAATGGCATGGAATGGCATGGAATGGCATGGAATGTCATGGAATGGCATGGAATGGCATGGAATACCATGGAATGGCATGGAATGGCATGGAATGGCATGGAATGGCATGGAATGGCATGGAATGGCATGGAATGGCATGGAATGGCATGGAATGGCATGGAATGGCATGGAATGGCATGGAATGGCATGGAATGGCATGGAATGGCATGGAATGGCATGGAATGGCATGGAATGACATGGAATGGCATGGCACCGGCATGGCACCGGCATGGCACGGCATGGCACGGCATGGCACGGCATGGCACCGGCATGGCACGGCATGGCACCGGCATGGCACGGCATGGCACCGGCATGGCACGGCATGGCACCGCATTGAGTGGCATGGAATGGCATGGAATGGCATGGAATGGCATGGAATGGCATGGAATGGCATGGCACGGCATGGCACGGCATGGCACCGGCATGGCACGGCATGGCACCGGCATGGCACGGCATGGCACCGGCATGGCACGGCATGGCACCGGCATGGCACGGCATGGCACCGGCATGGCACGGCATGGCACCGGCATGGCACGGCATGGCACCGGCATGGCACGGCATGGCACCGGCATGGCACCGGCATGGCACCGGCATGGCACCGGCATGGCACGGCATGGCACGGCATGGCACCGGCATGGCACGGCATGGCACCGGCATGGCACGGCATGGCACGGCATGGCACCGGCATGGCACGGCATGGCACGGCATGGCACCGGCATGGCACGGCATGGCACGGCATGGCACCGGCATGGCACGGCATGGCACCGGCATGGCACGGCATGGCACGGCATGGCACGGCATGGAATGGCATGGAATGGCATGGAATGGCATGGAATGGCATGGAATGGCATGGAATGGCATGGAATGGCATGGAATGGCATGGAATGGCATGGAATGGCATGGAATGGCATGGAATGGCATGGAATGGCATGGAATGGCATGGAATGGCATGGAATGGCATGGAATGGCATGGAATGGCATGGAATGGCATGGAATGGCATGGAATGGCATGGAATGGCATGGAATGGCATGGAATGGCATGGAATGGCATGGAATGGCATGGAATGGCATGGAATGGCATGGAATGGCATGGAATGGCATGGAATGGCATGGAATGGCATGGAATGGCATGGAATGGCATGGAATGGCATGGAATGGCATGGAATGGCATGGAATGGCATGGAATGGCATGGAATGGCATGGAATGGCATGGAATGGCATGGAATGGCATGGAATGGCATGGAATGGCATGGAATGGCATGGAATGGCATGGAATGGCATGGAATGGCATGGAATGGCATGGAATGGCATGGAATGGCATGGAATGGCATGGAATGGCATGGAATGGCATGGCACCGGCATGGCACCGGCATGGCACGGCATGGCACCGGCATGGCACGGCATGGAATGGCATGGAATGGCATGGAATGACATGGAATGGCATGGCACCGGCATGGCACCGGCATGGCACGGCATGGCACGGCATGGCACGGCATGGCACCGGCATGGCACGGCATGGCACCGGCATGGCACGGCATGGCACCGGCATGGCACGGCATGGCACGGCATGGCACCGGCATGGCACGGCATGGCACCGGCATGGCACGGCATGGCACCGGCATGGCACCGGCATGGCACGGCATGGCACCGGCATGGCACGGCATGGCACCGGCATGGCACGGCATGGCACCGGCATGGCACGGCATGGCACCGGCATGGCACGGCATGGCACCGGCATGGCACCGGCATTGCACGGCATGGCACCGGCATGGCACGGCATGGCACCGGCATGGCACGGCATGGCACCGGCATGGCACGGCATGGCACCGGCATGGCACGGCATGGCACCGGCATGGCACGGCATGGCACGGCATGGCACGGCATGGCACCGGCATGGCACGGCATGGCACGGCATGGCACGGCATGGCACGGCATTGAATGGCATGGAATGGCATGGAATGGCATGGAATGGCATGGAATGGCATGGAATGGCATGGAATGGCATGGAATGGCATGGAATGGCATGGAATGGCATGGAATGGCATGGAATGGCATGGAATGGCATGGAATGGCATGGAATGGCATGGAATGGCATGGAATGGCATGGAATGGCATGGAATGGCATGGAATGTCATGGAATGGCATGGAATGGCATGGAATACCATGGAATGGCATGGAATGGCATGGAATGGCATGGAATGGCATGGAATGGCATGGAATGGCATGGAATGGCATGGAATGGCATGGAATGGCATGGAATGGCATGGAATGGCATGGAATGGCATGGAATGGCATGGAATGGCATGGAATGGCATGGAATGGCATGGAATGACATGGAATGGCATGGCACCGGCATGGCACCGGCATGGCACGGCATGGCACGGCATGGCACGGCATGGCACCGGCATGGCACGGCATGGCACCGGCATGGCACGGCATGGCACCGGCATGGCACGGCATGGCACCGCATTGAGTGGCATGGAATGGCATGGAATGGCATGGAATGGCATGGAATGGCATGGAATGGCATGGCACGGCATGGCACGGCATGGCACCGGCATGGCACGGCATGGCACCGGCATGGCACGGCATTGCACCGGCATGGCACGGCATGGCACCGGCATGGCACGGCATGGCACCGGCATGGCACGGCATGGCACCGGCATGGCACGGCATGGCACCGGCATGGCACGGCATGGCACCGGCATGGCACGGCATGGCACCGGCATGGCACGGCATGGCACGGCATGGCACGGCATGGCACCGGCATGGCACGGCATGGCACGGCATGGCACGGCATGGCACGGCATTGAATGGCATGGAATGGCATGGAATGGCATGGAATGGCATGGAATGGCATGGAATGGCATGGAATGGCATGGAATGGCATGGAATGGCATGGAATGGCATGGAATGGCATGGAATGGCATGGAATGGCATGGAATGGCATGGAATGGCATGGAATGGCATGGAATGGCATGGAATGTCATGGAATGGCATGGAATGGCATGGAATACCATGGAATGGCATGGAATGGCATGGAATGGCATGGAATGGCATGGAATGGCATGGAATGGCATGGAATGGCATGGAATGGCATGGAATGGCATGGAATGGCATGGAATGGCATGGAATGGCATGGAATGGCATGGAATGGCATGGAATGGCATGGAATGGCATGGCACCGGCATGGCACCGGCATGGCACGGCATGGCACGGCATGGCACGGCATGGCACCGGCATGGCACGGCATGGCACCGGCATGGCACGGCATGGCACCGGCATGGCACGGCATGGCACCGCATTGAGTGGCATGGAATGGCATGGAATGGCATGGAATGGCATGGAATGGCATGGAATGGCATGGAATGGCATGGAATGGCATGGAATGGCATGGAATGGCATGGAATGGCATGGAATGGCATGGAATGGCATGGAATGGCATGGAATGGCATGGAATGGCATGGAATGGCATGGAATGGCATGGAATGGCCTGGAATGGCATGGAATGGCATGGAATGGCATGGAATGGCATGGAATGGCATGGAATGGCATGGAATGGCATGGAATGGCATGGAATGGCATGGAATGGCATGGAATGGCATGGAATGGCATGGAATGGCATGGAATGGCATGGCACCGGCATGGCACCGGCATGGCACGGCATGGCACCGGCATGGCACGGCATGGCACCGGCATGGCACGGCATGGCACCGGCATGGCACCGGCATGGCACGGCATGGCACCGGCATGGCACGGCATGGCACCGGCATGGCACGGCATGGCACCGGCATGGCACGGCATGGCACGGCATGGCACGGCATGGCACCGGCATGGCACGGCATGGCACCGGCATGGCACGGCATTGAATGGCATGGAATGGCATGGAATGGCATGGAATGGCATGGAATGGCATGGAATGGCATGGAATGGCATGGAATGGCATGGAATGGCATGGAATGGCATGGAATGGCATGGAATGGCATGGAATGGCATGGAATGGCATGGAATGGCATGGAATGGCATGGAATGGCATGGAATGGCATGGAATGGCATGGAATGGCATGGAATGGCATGGAATGGCATGGAATGGCATGGAATGGCATGGAATGGCATGGAATGGCATGGAATGGCATGGAATGGCATGGAATGGCATGGAATGGCATGGAATGGCATGGAATGGCATGGAATGGCATGGAATGGCATGGAATGGCATGGAATGGCATGGAATGGCATGGCACCGGCATGGCACCGGCATGGCACCGGCATGGCACCGGCATGGCACCGGCATGGCACGGCATGGCACGGCATGGCACCGGCATGGCACGGCATGGCACCGGCATGGCACGGCATGGCACCGGCATGGCACGGCATGGCACCGGCATGGTACGGCATGGCACGGCATGGCACCGGCATGGCACGGCATGGCACCGGCATGGCACGGCATGGCACCGGCATGGCACCGGCATGGCACCGGCATGGCACGGCATGGCACCGGCATGGCACGGCATGGCACCGGCATGGCACCGGCATGGCACGGCATGGCACCGGCATGGCACGGCATGGCACCGGCATGGCACGGCATGGCACCGGCATGGCACCGGCATGGCACCGGCATGGCACCGACATGGCACGGCATGGCACGGCATGGCACGGCATGGCACGGCATGGCACGGCATGGCACCGGCATGGCACGGCATGGCACCGGCATGGCACGGCATGGCACGGCATGGAATGGCATGGAATGGCATGGAATGGCATGGAATGGCATGGAATGGCATGGAATGGCATGGAATGGCATGGAATGGCATGGAATGGCATGGAATGGCATGGAATGGCATGGAATGGCATGGAATGGCATGGAATGGCATGGAATGGCATGGAATGGCATGGAATGGCATGGAATGGCATGGAATGGCATGGAATGGCATGGAATGGCATGGAATGGCATGGAATGGCATGGAATGGCATGGAATGGCATGGAATGGCATGGAATGGCATGGAATGGCATGGAATGGCATGGAATGGCATGGAATGGCATGGAATGGCATGGAATGGCATGGAATGGCATGGAATGGCATGGAATGGCATGGAATGGCATGGAATGGCATGGAATGGCA
This sequence comes from Cryptus armator, assembly GCA_963971235.1. Lineage (NCBI taxonomy): Eukaryota > Metazoa > Arthropoda > Insecta > Hymenoptera > Ichneumonidae > Cryptus > Cryptus armator. The sequence goes on along the minus strand of CAXARG010000214.1, from coordinate 74,603 downwards.
TGGAATGGCATGGAATGGCATGGAATGGCATGGAATGGCATGGAATGGCATGGAATGGCATGGAATGGCATGGAATGGCATGGAATGGCATGGAATGGCATGGAATGGCATGGAATGGCATGGAATGGCATGGAATGGCATGGAATGGCATGGAATGGCATGGAATGGCATGGAATGGCATGGAATGGCATGGAATGGCATGGAATGGCATGGAATGGCATGGAATGGCATGGAATGGCATGGAATGGCATGGAATGGCATGGAATGGCATGGAATGGCATGGAATGGCATGGAATGGCATGGAATGGCATGGAATGGCATGGAATGGCATGGAATGGCATGGAATGGCATGGAATGGCATGGAATGGCATGGAATGGCATGGAATGGCATGGAATGGCATGGAATGGCATGGAATAGCATGGAATGGCATGGAATAGCATGGAATGGCATGGAATGGCATGGAATGGCATGGAATGGCATGGAATGGCATGGAATGGCATGGAATGGCATGGAATGGCATGGAATGGCATGGAATGGCATGGAATGGCATGGAATGGCATGGAATGGCATGGAATGACATGGAATGGCATGGCACCGGCATGGCACCGGCATGGCACCGGCATGGCACCGGCATGGCACCGGCATGGCACCGGCATGGCACCGGCATGGCACCGGCATGGCACCGGCATGGCACGGCATGGCACGGCATGGCACCGGCATGGCACGGCATGGCACCGGCATGGCACGGCATGGCACCGGCATGGCACGGCATGGCACCGGCATGGTACGGCATGGCACGGCATGGCACCGGCATGGCACCGGCATGGCACGGCATGGCACCGGCATGGCACGGCATGGCACCGGCATGGCACGGCATGGCACCGGCATGGCACCGGCATGGCACGGCATGGCACCGGCATGGCACGGCATGGCACCGGCATGGCACGGCGTGGCACGGCATGGCACCGGCATGGCACGGCATGGCACCGGCATGGCACGGCATGGCACCGGCATGGCACGGCATGGCACCGGCATGGCACGGCATGGCACCGGCATGGCACGGCATGGCACCGGCATGGCACGGCATGGCACCGGCATGGCACGGCATGGCACCGGCATGGCACCGGCATGGCACGGCATGGCACCGGCATGGCACGGCATGGCACCGGCATGGCACGGCATGGCACCGGCATGGCACGGCATGGCACGGCATGGCACGGCATGGCACCGGCATGGCACGGCATGGCACCGGCATGGCACGGCATTGAATGGCATGGAATGGCATGGAATGGCATGGAATGGCATGGAATGGCATGGAATGGCATGGAATGGCATGGAATGGCATGGAATGGCATGGAATGGCATGGAATGGCATGGAATGGCATGGAATGGCATGGAATGGCATGGAATGGCATGGAATGGCATGGAATGGCATGGAATGGCATGGAATGGCATGGAATGGCATGGAATGGCATGGAATGGCATGGAATGGCATGGAATGGCATGGAATGGCATGGAATGGCATGGAATGGCATGGAATGGCATGGAATGGCATGGAATGGCATGGAATGGCATGGAATGGCATGGAATGGCATGGCACCGGCATGGCACCGGCATGGCACCGGCATGGCACCGGCATGGCACCGGCATGGCACGGCATGGCACGGCATGGCACCGGCATGGCACGGCATGGCACCGGCATGGCACGGCATGGCACCGGCATGGCACGGCATGGCACCGGCATGGTACGGCATGGCACGGCATGGCACCGGCATGGCACGGCATGGCACCGGCATGGCACGGCATGGCACCGGCATGGCACCGGCATGGCACGGCATGGCACCGGCATGGCACGGCATGGCACCGGCATGGCACCGGCATGGCACGGCATGGCACCGGCATGGCACGGCATGGCACCGGCATGGCACGGCATGGCACCGGCATGGCACCGGCATGGCACCGACATGGCACGGCATGGCACGGCATGGCACGGCATGGCACCGGCATGGCACGGCATGGCACCGGCATGGCACGGCATGGCACGGCATGGCACGGCATGGAATGGCATGGAATGGCATGGAATGGCATGGAATGGCATGGAATGGCATGGAATGGCATGGAATGGCATGGAATGGCATGGAATGGCATGGAATGGCATGGAATGGCATGGAATGGCATGGAATGGCATGGAATGGCATGGAATGGCATGGAATGGCATGGAATGGCATGGAATGGCATGGAATGGCATGGAATGGCATGGAATGGCATGGAATGGCATGGAATGGCATGGAATGGCATGGAATGGCATGGAATGGCATGGAATGGCATGGAATGGCATGGAATGGCATGGAATGGCATGGAATGGCATGGAATGGCATGGAATGGCATGGAATGGCATGGAATGGCATGGAATGGCATGGAATGGCATGGAATGGCATGGAATGGCATGGAATGGCATGGAATGGCATGGAATGGCATGGAATGGCATGGAATGGCATGGAATGGCATGGAATGGCATGGAATGGCATGGAATGGCATGGAATGGCATGGAATGGCATGGAATGGCATGGAATGGCATGGAATGGCATGGAATGGCATGGAATGGCATGGAATGGCATGGAATGGCATGGAATGGCATGGAATGGCATGGAATGGCATGGAATGGCATGGAATGGCATGGAATGGCATGGAATGGCATGGAATGGCATGGAATGGCATGGAATGGCATGGAATGGCATGGAATAGCATGGAATGGCATGGAATGGCATGGAATGGCATGGAATGGCATGGAATGGCATGGAATGGCATGGAATGGCATGGAATGGCATGGAATGGCATGGAATGGCATGGAATGGCATGGAATGGCATGGAATGGCATGGAATGGCATGGAATGGCATGGAATGGCATGGAATGGCATGGAATGGCATGGAATGGCATGGAATGACATGGAATGGCATGGCACCGGCATGGCACCGGCATGGCACCGGCATGGCACCGGCATGGCACCGGCATGGCACCGGCATGGCACCGGCATGGCACCGGCATGGCACCGGCATGGCACGGCATGGCACGGCATGGCACCGGCATGGCACGGCATGGCACCGGCATGGCACGGCATGGCACCGGCATGGCACGGCATGGCACCGGCATGGTACGGCATGGCACGGCATGGCACCGGCATGGCACCGGCATGGAATGGCATGGAATGGCATGGAATGGCATGGAATGGCATGGAATGGCATGGAATGGCATGGAATGGCATGGAATGGCATGGAATGGCATGGAATGGCATGGAATGGCATGGAATGGCATGGAATGGCATGGAATGGCATGGAATGGCATGGAATGGCATGGAATGGCATGGAATGGCATGGAATGGCATGGAATGGCATGGAATGGCATGGAATGGCATGGAATGGCATGGAATGGCATGGAATGGCATGGAATGGCATGGAATGGCATGGAATGGCATGGAATGGCATGGAATGGCATGGAATGGCATGGAATGGCATGGAATGGCATGGAATGGCATGGAATGGCATGGAATGGCATGGAATGGCATGGAATGGCATGGAATGGCATGGAATGGCATGGAATGGCATGGAATGGCATGGAATGGCATGGAATGGCATGGAATGGCATGGAATGGCATGGAATGGCATGGAATGGCATGGAATGGCATGGAATGGCATGGCACGGCATGGCACGGCATGGCACCGGCATGGCACGGCATGGAATGGCATGGAATGGCATGGAATGACATGGAATGGCATGGCACCGGCATGGCACCGGCATGGCACGGCATGGCACGGCATGGCACGGCATGGCACCGGCATGGCACGGCATGGCACCGGCATGGCACGGCATGGCACCGGCATGGCACGGCATGGCACCGCATTGAGTGGCATGGAATGGTATGGAATGGCATGGAATGGCATGGAATGGCATGGCACGGCATGGCACCGGCATGGCACGGCATGGCACCGGCATGGCACGGCATGGCACCGGCATGGCACGGCATGGCACCGGCATGGCACGGCATGGCACCGGCATGGCACGGCATGGCACCGGCATGGCACAGGCATGGCACGGCATGGCACCGGCATGGCACGGCATGGCACCGGCATGGCACGGCATGGCACCGGCATGGCACCGGCATGGCACCGGCATGGCACGGCATGGCACCGGCATGGCACGGCATGGCACCGGCATGGCACGGCATGGCACCGGCATGGCACGGCATGGCACCGGCATGGCACCGGCATGGCACGGCATGGCACCGGCATGGCACCGGCATGGCACGGCATGGCACGGCATGGCACCGGCATGGCACGGCATGGCACCGGCATGGCACGGCATGGCACCGGCATGGCACGGCATGGCACCGGCATGGCACGGCATGGCACGGCATGGCACCGGCATGGCACGGCATGGCACCGGCATGGCACGGCATGGCACCGGCATGGCACCGGCATGGCACGGCATGGCACCGGCATGGCACGGCATGGCACCGGCATGGCACGGCATGGCACCGGCATGGCACGGCATGGCACCGGCATGGCACGGCATGGCACCGGCATGGCACCGGCATTGCACGGCATGGCACCGGCATGGCACGGCATGGCACCGGCATGGCACGGCATGGCACCGGCATGGCACGGCATGGCACCGGCATGGCACGGCATGGCACCGGCATGGCACGGCATGGCACGGCATGGCACGGCATGGCACCGGCATGGCACGGCATGGCACGGCATGGCACGGCATGGCACGGCATTGAATGGCATGGAATGGCATGGAATGGCATGGAATGGCATGGAATGGCATGGAATGGCATGGAATGGCATGGAATGGCATGGAATGGCATGGAATGGCATGGAATGGCATGGAATGGCATGGAATGGCATGGAATGGCATGGAATGGCATGGAAAGGCATGGAATGGCATGGAATGGCATGGAATGGCATGGAATGGCATGGAATGTCATGGAATGGCATGGAATGGCATGGAATACCATGGAATGGCATGGAATGGCATGGAATGGCATGGAATGGCATGGAATGGCATGGAATGGCATGGAATGGCATGGAATGGCATGGAATGGCATGGAATGGCATGGAATGGCATGGAATGGCATGGAATGGCATGGAATGGCATGGAATGGCATGGAATGGCATGGAATGACATGGAATGGCATGGCACCGGCATGGCACCGGCATGGCACGGCATGGCACGGCATGGCACGGCATGGCACCGGCATGGCACGGCATGGCACCGGCATGGCACGGCATGGCACCGGCATGGCACGGCATGGCACCGCATTGAGTGGCATGGAATGGCATGGAATGGCATGGAATGGCATGGAATGGCATGGAATGGCATGGAATGGCATGGAATGGCATGGCACGGCATGGCACGGCATGGCACCGGCATGGCACGGCATGGCACCGGCATGGCACGGCATGGCACCGGCATGGCACGGCATGGCACCGGCATGGCACGGCATGGCACCGGCATGGCACGGCATGGCACCGGCATGGCACGGCATGGCACCGGCATGGCACCGGCATGGCACCGGCATGGCACCGGCATGGCACGGCATGGCACGGCATGGCACCGGCATGGCACGGCATGGCACCGGCATGGCACGGCATGGCACGGCATGGCACCGGCATGGCACGGCATGGCACGGCATGGCACCGGCATGGCACGGCATGGCACGGCATGGCACCGGCATGGCACGGCATGGCACCGGCATGGCACGGCATGGCACGGCATGGCACGGCATGGAATGGCATGGAATGGCATGGAATGGCATGGAATGGCATGGAATGGCATGGAATGGCATGGAATGGCATGGAATGGCATGGAATGGCATGGAATGGCATGGAATGGCATGGAATGGCATGGAATGGCATGGAATGGCATGGAATGGCATGGAATGGCATGGAATGGCATGGAATGGCATGGAATGGCATGGAATGGCATGGAATGGCATGGAATGGCATGGAATGGCATGGAATGGCATGGAATGGCATGGAATGGCATGGAATGGCATGGAATGGCATGGAATGGCATGGAATGGCATGGAATGGCATGGAATGGCATGGAATGGCATGGAATGGCATGGAATGGCATGGAATGGCATGGAATGGCATGGAATGGCATGGAATGGCATGGAATGGCATGGAATGGCATGGAATGGCATGGAATGGCATGGAATGGCATGGAATGGCATGGAATGGCATGGAATGGCATGGAATGGCATGGAATGGCATGGAATGGCATGGAATGGCATGGAATGGCATGGAATGGCATGGAATGGCATGGCACCGGCATGGCACCGGCATGGCACGGCATGGCACCGGCATGGCACGGCATGGAATGGCATGGAATGGCATGGAATGACATGGAATGGCATGGCACCGGCATGGCACCGGCATGGCACGGCATGGCACGGCATGGCACGGCATGGCACCGGCATGGCACGGCATGGCACCGGCATGGCACGGCATGGCACCGGCATGGCACGGCATGGCACGGCATGGCACCGGCATGGCACGGCATGGCACCGGCATGGCACGGCATGGCACCGGCATGGCACCGGCATGGCACGGCATGGCACCGGCATGGCACGGCATGGCACCGGCATGGCACGGCATGGCACCGGCATGGCACGGCATGGCACCGGCATGGCACGGCATGGCACCGGCATGGCACCGGCATTGCACGGCATGGCACCGGCATGGCACGGCATGGCACCGGCATGGCACGGCATGGCACCGGCATGGCACGGCATGGCACCGGCATGGCACGGCATGGCACCGGCATGGCACGGCATGGCACGGCATGGCACGGCATGGCACCGGCATGGCACGGCATGGCACGGCATGGCACGGCATGGCACGGCATTGAATGGCATGGAATGGCATGGAATGGCATGGAATGGCATGGAATGGCATGGAATGGCATGGAATGGCATGGAATGGCATGGAATGGCATGGAATGGCATGGAATGGCATGGAATGGCATGGAATGGCATGGAATGGCATGGAATGGCATGGAATGGCATGGAATGGCATGGAATGGCATGGAATGGCATGGAATGTCATGGAATGGCATGGAATGGCATGGAATACCATGGAATGGCATGGAATGGCATGGAATGGCATGGAATGGCATGGAATGGCATGGAATGGCATGGAATGGCATGGAATGGCATGGAATGGCATGGAATGGCATGGAATGGCATGGAATGGCATGGAATGGCATGGAATGGCATGGAATGGCATGGAATGGCATGGAATGACATGGAATGGCATGGCACCGGCATGGCACCGGCATGGCACGGCATGGCACGGCATGGCACGGCATGGCACCGGCATGGCACGGCATGGCACCGGCATGGCACGGCATGGCACCGGCATGGCACGGCATGGCACCGCATTGAGTGGCATGGAATGGCATGGAATGGCATGGAATGGCATGGAATGGCATGGAATGGCATGGCACGGCATGGCACGGCATGGCACCGGCATGGCACGGCATGGCACCGGCATGGCACGGCATTGCACCGGCATGGCACGGCATGGCACCGGCATGGCACGGCATGGCACCGGCATGGCACGGCATGGCACCGGCATGGCACGGCATGGCACCGGCATGGCACCGGCATGGCACCGGCATGGCACCGGCATGGCACGGCATGGCACGGCATGGCACCGGCATGGCACGGCATGGCACCGGCATGGCACGGCATGGCACGGCATGGCACCGGCATGGCACGGCATGGCACGGCATGGCACCGGCATGGCACGGCATGGCACGGCATGGCACCGGCATGGCACGGCATGGCACCGGCATGGCACGGCATGGCACGGCATGGCACGGCATGGAATGGCATGGAATGGCATGGAATGGCATGGAATGGCATGGAATGGCATGGAATGGCATGGAATGGCATGGAATGGCATGGAATGGCATGGAATGGCATGGAATGGCATGGAATGGCATGGAATGGCATGGAATGGCATGGAATGGCATGGAATGGCATGGAATGGCATGGAATGGCATGGAATGGCATGGAATGGCATGGAATGGCATGGAATGGCATGGAATGGCATGGAATGGCATGGAATGGCATGGAATGGCATGGAATGGCATGGAATGGCATGGAATGGCATGGAATGGCATGGAATGGCATGGAATGGCATGGAATGGCATGGAATGGCATGGAATGGCATGGAATGGCATGGAATGGCATGGAATGGCATGGAATGGCATGGAATGGCATGGAATGGCATGGAATGGCATGGAATGGCATGGAATGGCATGGAATGGCATGGAATGGCATGGAATGGCATGGAATGGCATGGAATGGCATGGAATGGCATGGAATGGCATGGAATGGCATGGAATGGCATGGAATGGCATGGAATGGCATGGAATGGCATGGAATGGCATGGAATGGCATGGAATGGCATGGAATGGCATGGAATGGCATGGAATGGCATGGAATGGCATGGCACCGGCATGGCACCGGCATGGCACGGCATGGCACCGGCATGGCACGGCATGGAATGGCATGGAATGGCATGGAATGACATGGAATGGCATGGCACCGGCATGGCACCGGCATGGCACGGCATGGCACGGCATGGCACGGCATGGCACCGGCATGGCACGGCATGGCACCGGCATGGCACGGCATGGCACCGGCATGGCACGGCATGGCACCGCATTGAGTGGCATGGAATGGCATGGAATGGCATGGAATGGCATGGAATGGCATGGAATGGCATGGAATGGCATGGCACCGCATGGCACGGCATGGAATGGCATGGAATGGCATGGCACCGCATGGCACGGCATGGCACGGCATTGAATGGCATGGAATGGCATTGAATGGCATGGAATGGCATGGAATGGCATGGAATGGCATGGAATGGCATGGAATGGCATGGAATGGCATGGAATGGCATGGAATGGCATGGAATGGCATGGAATGGCATGGAATGGCATGGAATGGCATGGAATGGCATGGAATGGCATGGAATGGCATGGAATGGCATGGAATGGCATGGCACCGGCATGGCACCGGCATGGCACGGCATGGCACCGGCATGGCACGGCATGGCACGGCATGGCACCGGCATGGCACGCCATGGCACGGCATGGCACCGGCATGGCACCGGCATGGCACGGCATGGCACCGGCATGGCACGGCATGGCACCGGCATGGCACGGCATGGCACGGCATGGCACGGCATGGCACCGGCATGGCACGGCATGGCACCGGCATGGCACGGCATGGCACCGGCATGGCACGGCATGGCACCGGCATGGCACCGGCATTGCACGGCATGGCACCGGCATGGCACGGCATGGCACCGGCATGGCACGGCATGGCACCGGCATGGCACGGCATGGCACGGCATGGCACCGGCATGGCACGGCATGGCACTGGCATGGCACGGCATGGCACCGGCATGGCACGGCATGGCACGGCATGGCACGGCATGGCACGGCATGGCACGGCATGGCACCGGCATGGCACGGCATGGCACGGCATGGCACGGCATGGCACGGCATTGAATGGCATGGAATGGCATGGAATGGCATGGAATGGCATGGAATGGCATGGAATGGCATGGAATGGCATGGAATGGCATGGAATGGCATGGCACCGGCATGGCACCGGCATGGCACGGTATGGCACCGGCATGGCACCGGCATTGCACGGCATGGCACCGGCATGGCACCGGCATTGCACGGCATGGCACCGGCATGGCACGGCATGGCACCGGCATGGCACGGCATGGCACCGGCATGGCACGGCATGGCACCGGCATGGCACGGCATGGCACTGGCATGGCACGGCATGGCACCGGCATGGCACGGCATGGCACGGCATGGCACGGCATGGCACGGCATGGCACGGCATGGCACGGCATGGCACCGGCATGGCACGGCATGGCACGGCATGGCACGGCATGGCACGGCATTGAATGGCATGGAATGGCATGGAATGGCATGGAATGGCATGGAATGGCATGGAATGGCATGGAATGGCATGGAATGGCATGGAATGGCATGGAATGGCATGGAATGGCATGGAATGGCATGGAATGGCATGGAATGGCATGGAATGGCATGGAATGGCATGGAATGGCATGGAATGGCATGGAATGGCATGGAATGGCATGGAATGGCATGGAATGGCATGGAATGGCATGGAATGGCATGGAATGGCATGGAATGGCATGGAATGGCATGGAATGGCATGGAATGGCATGGAATGGCATGGAATGGCATGGAATGGCATGGAATGGCATGGAATGGCATGGAATGGCATGGAATGGCATGGAATGGCATGGAATGGCATGGAATGGCATGGAATGGCATGGAATGGCATGGAATGGCATGGAATGGCATGGAATGGCATGGAATGGCATGGAATGGCATGGAATGGCATGGAATGGCATGGAATGGCATGGAATGGCATGGAATGGCATGGAATGGCATGGAATGGCATGGAATGGCATGGAATGGCATGGAATGGCATGGAATGGCATGGAATGGCATGGAATGGCATGGAATGGCATGGAATGGCATGGAATGGCATGGAATGGCATGGAATGGCATGGAATGGCATGGAATGGCATGGAATGGCATGGAATGGCATGGAATGGCATGGAATGGCATGGCACCGCATGGCACGGCATGGAATGGCATGGAATGGCATGGCACGGCATTGAATGGCATGGAATGGCATTGAATGGCATGGAACGGCATGGAATGGCATGGAATGGCATGGAATGGCATGGAATGGCATGGAATGGCATGGAATGGCATGGAATGGCATGGAATGGCATGGAATGGCATGGAATGGCATGGAATGGCATGGAATGGCATGGAATGGCATGGAATGGCATGGAATGGCATGGAATGGCATGGAATGGCATGGAATGGCATGGCACCGCATGGCACGGCATGGAATGGCATGGAATGGCATGGCACCGCATGGCACGGCATGGCACGGCATTGAATGGCATGGAATGGCATTGAATGGCATGGAATGGCATGGAATGGCATGGAATGGCATGGAATGGCATGGAATGGCATGGAATGGCATGGAATGGCATGGAATGGCATGGAATGGCATGGAATGGCATGGAATGGCATGGAATGGCATGGAATGGCATGGAATGGCATGGAATGGCATGGAATGGCATGGAATGGCATGGAATGGCATGGAATGGCATGGAATGGCATGGAATGGCATGGAATGGCATGGAATGGCATGGAATGGCATGGAATGGCATGGAATGGCATGGAATGGCATGGAATGGCATGGAATGGCATGGAATGGCATGGAATGGCATGGAATGGCATGGAATGGCATGGCACCGGCATGGCACCGGCATGGCACGGCATGGCACCGGCATGGCACGGCATGGCACGGCATGGCACCGGCATGGCACGGCATGGCACGGCATGGCACCGGCATGGCACGGCATGGCACCGGCATGGCACCGGCATTGCACGGCATGGCACTGGCATGGCACGGCATGGCACCGGCATGGCACGGCATGGCACCGGCATGGCACGGCATGGCACCGGCATGGCACCGGCATGGCACGGCATGGCACCGGCATGGCACGGCATGGCACCGGCATGGCACGGCATGGCACCGGCATGGCACGGCATGGCACCGGCATGGCACCGGCATGGCACGGCATGGCACCGGCATGGCACGGCATGGCACCGGCATGGCACGGCATGGCACGGCATGGCACCGGCATGGCACGGCATGGCACGGCATGGCACCGGCATGGCACGGCATGGCACCGGCATGGCACGGCATGGCACCGGCATGGCACGGCATGGCACCGGCATGGCACGGCATGGCACCGCATTGAGTGGCATGGAATGGCATGGAATGGCATGGAATGGCATGGAATGGCATGGAATGGCATGGAATGGCATGGCACGGCATGGCACCGGCATGGCACGGCATGGCACCGGCATGGCACGGCATGGCACCGGCATGGCACGGCATGGCACCGGCATGGCACGGCATGGCACCGGCATGGCACGGCATGGCACCGGCATGGCACAGGCATGGCACGGCATGGCACCGGCATGGCACGGCATGGCACCGGCATGGCACGGCATGGCACCGGCATGGCACCGGCATGGCACCGGCATGGCACGGCATGGCACCGGCATGGCACGGCATGGCACCGGCATGGCACGGCATGGCACCGGCATGGCACGGCATGGCACCGGCATGGCACCGGCATGGCACGGCATGGCACCGGCATGGCACCGGCATGGCACGGCATGGCACGGCATGGCACCGGCATGGCACGGCATGGCACCGGCATGGCACGGCATGGCACCGGCATGGCACGGCATGGCACCGGCATGGCACGGCATGGCACGGCATGGCACCGGCATGGCACGGCATGGCACCGGCATGGCACGGCATGGCACCGGCATGGCACCGGCATGGCACGGCATGGCACCGGCATGGCACGGCATGGCACCGGCATGGCACGGCATGGCACCGGCATGGCACGGCATGGCACCGGCATGGCACGGCATGGCACCGGCATGGCACCGGCATTGCACGGCATGGCACCGGCATGGCACGGCATGGCACCGGCATGGCACGGCATGGCACCGGCATGGCACGGCATGGCACCGGCATGGCACGGCATGGCACCGGCATGGCACGGCATGGCACGGCATGGCACGGCATGGCACCGGCATGGCACGGCATGGCACGGCATGGCACGGCATGGCACGGCATTGAATGGCATGGAATGGCATGGAATGGCATGGAATGGCATGGAATGGCATGGAATGGCATGGAATGGCATGGAATGGCATGGAATGGCATGGAATGGCATGGAATGGCATGGAATGGCATGGAATGGCATGGAATGGCATGGAATGTCATGGAATGGCATGGAATGGCATGGAATACCATGGAATGGCATGGAATGGCATGGAATGGCATGGAATGGCATGGAATGGCATGGAATGGCATGGAATGGCATGGAATGGCATGGAATGGCATGGAATGGCATGGAATGGCATGGAATGGCATGGAATGGCATGGAATGGCATGGAATGGCATGGAATGGCATGGCACCGGCATGGCACCGGCATGGCACGGCATGGCACGGCATGGCACGGCATGGCACCGGCATGGCACGGCATGGCACCGGCATGGCACGGCATGGCACCGGCATGGCACGGCATGGCACCGCATTGAGTGGCATGGAATGGCATGGAATGGCATGGAATGGCATGGAATGGCATGGAATGGCATGGCACGGCATGGCACGGCATGGCACCGGCATGGCACGGCATGGCACCGGCATGGCACGGCATGGCACCGGCATGGCACGGCATGGCACCGGCATGGCACGGCATGGCACCGGCATGGCACGGCATGGCACCGGCATGGCACGGCATGGCACCGGCATGGCACGGCATGGCACCGGCATGGCACGGCATGGCACCGGCATGGCACGGCATGGCACCGGCATGGCACCGGCATGGCACCGGCATGGCACCGGCATGGCACGGCATGGCACGGCATGGCACCGGCATGGCACGGCATGGCACCGGCATGGCACGGCATGGCACGGCATGGCACCGGCATGGCACGGCATGGCACGGCATGGCACCGGCATGGCACGGCATGGCACGGCATGGCACCGGCATGGCACGGCATGGCACCGGCATGGCACGGCATGGCACGGCATGGCACGGCATGGAATGGCATGGAATGGCATGGAATGGCATGGAATGGCATGGAATGGCATGGAATGGCATGGAATGGCATGGAATGGCATGGAATGGCATGGAATGGCATGGAATGGCATGGAATGGCATGGAATGGCATGGAATGGCATGGAATGGCATGGAATGGCATGGAATGGCATGGAATGGCATGGAATGGCATGGAATGGCATGGAATGGCATGGAATGGCATGGAATGGCATGGAATGGCATGGAATGGCATGGAATGGCATGGAATGGCATGGAATGGCATGGAATGGCATGGAATGGCATGGAATGGCATGGAATGGCATGGAATGGCATGGAATGGCATGGAATGGCATGGAATGGCATGGAATGGCATGGAATGGCATGGAATGGCATGGAATGGCATGGAATGGCATGGAATGGCATGGAATGGCATGGAATGGCATGGAATGGCATGGAATGGCATGGCACGGCATGGCACGGCATGGCACGGCATGGCACGGCATGGCACGGCATGGCACCGGCATGGCACGGCATGGCACCGGCATGGCACGGCATGGCACCGGCATGGCACGGCATGGCACCGCATTGAGTGGCATGGAATGGTATGGAATGGCATGGAATGGCATGGAATGGCATGGCACGGCATGGCACCGGCATGGCACGGCATGGCACCGGCATGGCACGGCATGGCACCGGCATGGCACGGCATGGCACCGGCATGGCACGGCATGGCACCGGCATGGCACGGCATGGCACCGGCATGGCACAGGCATGGCACGGCATGGCACCGGCATGGCACGGCATGGCACCGGCATGGCACGGCATGGCACCGGCATGGCACCGGCATGGCACCGGCATGGCACGGCATGGCACCGGCATGGCACGGCATGGCACCGGCATGGCACGGCATGGCACCGGCATGGCACGGCATGGCACCGGCATGGCACCGGCATGGCACGGCATGGCACCGGCATGGCACCGGCATGGCACGGCATGGCACGGCATGGCACCGGCATGGCACGGCATGGCACCGGCATGGCACGGCATGGCACCGGCATGGCACGGCATGGCACCGGCATGGCACGGCATGGCACGGCATGGCACCGGCATGGCACGGCATGGCACCGGCATGGCACGGCATGGCACCGGCATGGCACCGGCATGGCACGGCATGGCACCGGCATGGCACGGCATGGCACCGGCATGGCACGGCATGGCACCGGCATGGCACGGCATGGCACCGGCATGGCACGGCATGGCACCGGCATGGCACCGGCATTGCACGGCATGGCACCGGCATGGCACGGCATGGCACCGGCATGGCACGGCATGGCACCGGCATGGCACGGCATGGCACCGGCATGGCACGGCATGGCACCGGCATGGCACGGCATGGCACGGCATGGCACGGCATGGCACCGGCATGGCACGGCATGGCACGGCATGGCACGGCATGGCACGGCATTGAATGGCATGGAATGGCATGGAATGGCATGGAATGGCATGGAATGGCATGGAATGGCATGGAATGGCATGGAATGGCATGGAATGGCATGGAATGGCATGGAATGGCATGGAATGGCATGGAATGGCATGGAATGGCATGGAATGGCATGGAATGGCATGGAATGGCATGGAATGGCATGGAATGTCATGGAATGGCATGGAATGGCATGGAATACCATGGAATGGCATGGAATGGCATGGAATGGCATGGAATGGCATGGAATGGCATGGAATGGCATGGAATGGCATGGAATGGCATGGAATGGCATGGAATGGCATGGAATGGCATGGAATGGCATGGAATGGCATGGAATGGCATGGAATGGCATGGAATGGCATGGAATGACATGGAATGGCATGGCACCGGCATGGCACCGGCATGGCACGGCATGGCACGGCATGGCACGGCATGGCACCGGCATGGCACGGCATGGCACCGGCATGGCACGGCATGGCACCGGCATGGCACGGCATGGCACCGCATTGAGTGGCATGGAATGGCATGGAATGGCATGGAATGGCATGGAATGGCATGGAATGGCATGGCACGGCATGGCACGGCATGGCACCGGCATGGCACGGCATGGCACCGGCATGGCACGGCATGGCACCGGCATGGCACGGCATGGCACCGGCATGGCACGGCATGGCACCGGCATGGCACGGCATGGCACCGGCATGGCACGGCATGGCACCGGCATGGCACGGCATGGCACCGGCATGGCACCGGCATGGCACCGGCATGGCACCGGCATGGCACGGCATGGCACGGCATGGCACCGGCATGGCACGGCATGGCACCGGCATGGCACGGCATGGCACGGCATGGCACCGGCATGGCACGGCATGGCACGGCATGGCACCGGCATGGCACGGCATGGCACGGCATGGCACCGGCATGGCACGGCATGGCACCGGCATGGCACGGCATGGCACGGCATGGCACGGCATGGAATGGCATGGAATGGCATGGAATGGCATGGAATGGCATGGAATGGCATGGAATGGCATGGAATGGCATGGAATGGCATGGAATGGCATGGAATGGCATGGAATGGCATGGAATGGCATGGAATGGCATGGAATGGCATGGAATGGCATGGAATGGCATGGAATGGCATGGAATGGCATGGAATGGCATGGAATGGCATGGAATGGCATGGAATGGCATGGAATGGCATGGAATGGCATGGAATGGCATGGAATGGCATGGAATGGCATGGAATGGCATGGAATGGCATGGAATGGCATGGAATGGCATGGAATGGCATGGAATGGCATGGAATGGCATGGAATGGCATGGAATGGCATGGAATGGCATGGAATGGCATGGAATGGCATGGAATGGCATGGAATGGCATGGAATGGCATGGAATGGCATGGAATGGCATGGAATGGCATGGAATGGCATGGAATGGCATGGCACCGGCATGGCACCGGCATGGCACGGCATGGCACCGGCATGGCACGGCATGGAATGGCATGGAATGGCATGGAATGACATGGAATGGCATGGCACCGGCATGGCACCGGCATGGCACGGCATGGCACGGCATGGCACGGCATGGCACCGGCATGGCACGGCATGGCACCGGCATGGCACGGCATGGCACCGGCATGGCACGGCATGGCACCGCATTGAGTGGCATGGAATGGCATGGAATGGCATGGAATGGCATGGAATGGCATGGAATGGCATGGAATGGCATGGCACCGCATGGCACGGCATGGAATGGCATGGAATGGCATGGCACCGCATGGCACGGCATGGCACGGCATTGAATGGCATGGAATGGCATTGAATGGCATGGAATGGCATGGAATGGCATGGAATGGCATGGAATGGCATGGAATGGCATGGAATGGCATGGAATGGCATGGAATGGCATGGAATGGCATGGAATGGCATGGAATGGCATGGAATGGCATGGAATGGCATGGAATGGCATGGAATGGCATGGAATGGCATGGAATGGCATGGAATGGCATGGCACCGGCATGGCACCGGCATGGCACGGCATGGCACCGGCATGGCACGGCATGGCACGGCATGGCACCGGCATGGCACGCCATGGCACGGCATGGCACCGGCATGGCACGCCATGGCACGGCATGGCACCGGCATGGCACGGCATGGCACCGGCATGGCACCGGCATTGCACGGCATGGCACTGGCATGGCACGGCATGGCACCGGCATGGCACGGCATGGCACCGGCATGGCACGGCATGGCACCGGCATGGCACGGCATGGCACCGGCATGGCACCGGCATGGCACGGCATGGCACCGGCATGGCACGGCATGGCACCGGCATGGCACGGCATGGCACCGGCATGGCACGGCATGGCACCGGCATGGCACGGCATGGCACCGGCATGGCACCGGCATGGCACGGCATGGCACCGGCATGGCACGGCATGGCACCGGCATGGCACGGCATGGCACGGCATGGCACGGCATGGCACCGGCATGGCACGGCATGGCACCGGCATGGCACGGCATGGCACCGGCATGGCACGGCATGGCACCGGCATGGCACCGGCATTGCACGGCATGGCACCGGCATGGCACGGCATGGCACCGGCATGGCACGGCATGGCACCGGCATGGCACGGCATGGCACGGCATGGCACCGGCATGGCACGGCATGGCACTGGCATGGCACGGCATGGCACCGGCATGGCACGGCATGGCACGGCATGGCACGGCATGGCACGGCATGGCACGGCATGGCACCGGCATGGCACGGCATGGCACGGCATGGCACGGCATGGCACGGCATTGAATGGCATGGAATGGCATGGAATGGCATGGAATGGCATGGAATGGCATGGAATGGCATGGAATGGCATGGCACCGGCATGGCACCGGCATGGCACGGTATGGCACCGGCATGGCACCGGCATTGCACGGCATGGCACCGGCATGGCACCGGCATTGCACGGCATGGCACCGGCATGGCACGGCATGGCACCGGCATGGCACGGCATGGCACCGGCATGGCACGGCATGGCACCGGCATGGCACGGCATGGCACTGGCATGGCACGGCATGGCACCGGCATGGCACGGCATGGCACGGCATGGCACGGCATGGCACGGCATGGCACGGCATGGCACCGGCATGGCACGGCATGGCACGGCATGGCACGGCATGGCACGGCATTGAATGGCATGGAATGGCATGGAATGGCATGGAATGGCATGGAATGGCATGGAATGGCATGGAATGGCATGGAATGGCATGGAATGGCATGGAATGGCATGGAATGGCATGGAATGGCATGGAATGGCATGGAATGGCATGGAATGGCATGGAATGGCATGGAATGGCATGGAATGGCATGGAATGGCATGGAATGGCATGGAATGGCATGGAATGGCATGGAATGGCATGGAATGGCATGGAATGGCATGGAATGGCATGGAATGGCATGGAATGGCATGGAATGGCATGGAATGGCATGGAATGGCATGGAATGGCATGGAATGGCATGGAATGGCATGGAATGGCATGGAATGGCATGGAATGGCATGGAATGGCATGGAATGGCATGGAATGGCATGGAATGGCATGGAATGGCATGGAATGGCATGGAATGGCATGGAATGGCATGGAATGGCATGGAATGGCATGGAATGGCATGGAATGGCATGGAATGGCATGGAATGGCATGGAATGGCATGGAATGGCATGGAATGGCATGGAATGGCATGGAATGGCATGGAATGGCATGGAATGGCATGGAATGGCATGGAATGGCATGGAATGGCATGGAATGGCATGGAATGGCATGGAATGGCATGGAATGGCATGGAATGGCATGGAATGGCATGGAATGGCATGGAATGGCATGGCACCGCATGGCACGGCATGGAATGGCATGGAATGGCATGGCACGGCATTGAATGGCATGGAATGGCATTGAATGGCATGGAACGGCATGGAATGGCATGGAATGGCATGGAATGGCATGGAATGGCATGGAATGGCATGGAATGGCATGGAATGGCATGGAATGGCATGGAATGGCATGGAATGGCATGGAATGGCATGGAATGGCATGGAATGGCATGGAATGGCATGGAATGGCATGGAATGGCATGGAATGGCATGGCACCGCATGGCACGGCATGGAATGGCATGGAATGGCATGGCACCGCATGGCACGGCATGGCACGGCATTGAATGGCATGGAATGGCATTGAATGGCATGGAATGGCATGGAATGGCATGGAATGGCATGGAATGGCATGGAATGGCATGGAATGGCATGGAATGGCATGGAATGGCATGGAATGGCATGGAATGGCATGGAATGGCATGGAATGGCATGGAATGGCATGGAATGGCATGGAATGGCATGGAATGGCATGGAATGGCATGGAATGGCATGGAATGGCATGGAATGGCATGGAATGGCATGGAATGGCATGGAATGGCATGGAATGGCATGGAATGGCATGGAATGGCATGGAATGGCATGGAATGGCATGGAATGGCATGGAATGGCATGGAATGGCATGGAATGGCATGGAATGGCATGGAATGGCATGGAATGGCATGGAATGGCATGGAATGGCATGGAATGGCATGGCACCGGCATGGCACCGGCATGGCACGGCATGGCACCGGCATGGCACGGCATGGCACGGCATGGCACCGGCATGGCACGGCATGGCACGGCATGGCACCGGCATGGCACGGCATGGCACCGGCATGGCACCGGCATTGCACGGCATGGCACTGGCATGGCACGGCATGGCACCGGCATGGCACGGCATGGCACCGGCATGGCACGGCATGGCACCGGCATGGCACCGGCATGGCACGGCATGGCACCGGCATGGCACGGCATGGCACCGGCATGGCACGGCATGGCACCGGCATGGCACGGCATGGCACCGGCATGGCACCGGCATGGCACGGCATGGCACCGGCATGGCACGGCATGGCACCGGCATGGCACGGCATGGCACCGGCATGGCACGGCATGGCACGGCATGGCACCGGCATGGCACGGCATGGCACGGCATGGCACCGGCATGGCACGGCATGGCACCGGCATGGCACGGCATGGCACCGGCATGGCACGGCATGGCACCGGCATGGCACGGCATGGCACCGCATTGAGTGGCATGGAATGGCATGGAATGGCATGGAATGGCATGGAATGGCATGGCACGGCATGGCACCGGCA
The DNA here is from genome assembly GCA_963971235.1 of Cryptus armator. NCBI lineage: Eukaryota > Metazoa > Arthropoda > Insecta > Hymenoptera > Ichneumonidae > Cryptus > Cryptus armator. The sequence goes on along the minus strand of CAXARG010000214.1, from coordinate 54,106 downwards.
TGGCACGGCATGGCACCGGCATGGCACGGCATGGCACCGGCATGGCACGGCATGGCACCGGCATGGCACGGCATGGCACCGGCATGGCACAGGCATGGCACGGCATGGCACCGGCATGGCACGGCATGGCACCGGCATGGCACGGCATGGCACCGGCATGGCACCGGCATGGCACCGGCATGGCACGGCATGGCACCGGCATGGCACGGCATGGCACCGGCATGGCACGGCATGGCACCGGCATGGCACGGCATGGCACCGGCATGGCACGGCATGGCACCGGCATGGCACCGGCATGGCACGGCATGGCACCGGCATGGCACCGGCATGGCACGGCATGGCACGGCATGGCACCGGCATGGCACGGCATGGCACCGGCATGGCACGGCATGGCACCGGCATGGCACGGCATGGCACCGGCATGGCACGGCATGGCACGGCATGGCACCGGCATGGCACGGCATGGCACCGGCATGGCACGGCATGGCACCGGCATGGCACCGGCATGGCACGGCATGGCACCGGCATGGCACGGCATGGCACCGGCATGGCACGGCATGGCACCGGCATGGCACGGCATGGCACCGGCATGGCACGGCATGGCACCGGCATGGCACCGGCATTGCACGGCATGGCACCGGCATGGCACGGCATGGCACCGGCATGGCACGGCATGGCACCGGCATGGCACGGCATGGCACCGGCATGGCACGGCATGGCACCGGCATGGCACGGCATGGCACGGCATGGCACGGCATGGCACCGGCATGGCACGGCATGGCACGGCATGGCACGGCATGGCACGGCATTGAATGGCATGGAATGGCATGGAATGGCATGGAATGGCATGGAATGGCATGGAATGGCATGGAATGGCATGGAATGGCATGGAATGGCATGGAATGGCATGGAATGGCATGGAATGGCATGGAATGGCATGGAATGTCATGGAATGGCATGGAATGGCATGGAATACCATGGAATGGCATGGAATGGCATGGAATGGCATGGAATGGCATGGAATGGCATGGAATGGCATGGAATGGCATGGAATGGCATGGAATGGCATGGAATGGCATGGAATGGCATGGAATGGCATGGAATGGCATGGAATGGCATGGAATGGCATGGAATGACATGGAATGGCATGGCACCGGCATGGCACCGGCATGGCACGGCATGGCACGGCATGGCACGGCATGGCACCGGCATGGCACGGCATGGCACCGGCATGGCACGGCATGGCACCGGCATGGCACGGCATGGCACCGCATTGAGTGGCATGGAATGGCATGGAATGGCATGGAATGGCATGGAATGGCATGGAATGGCATGGCACGGCATGGCACGGCATGGCACCGGCATGGCACGGCATGGCACCGGCATGGCACGGCATGGCACCGGCATGGCACGGCATGGCACCGGCATGGCACGGCATGGCACCGGCATGGCACGGCATGGCACCGGCATGGCACGGCATGGCACCGGCATGGCACGGCATGGCACCGGCATGGCACGGCATGGCACCGGCATGGCACGGCATGGCACCGGCATGGCACCGGCATGGCACCGGCATGGCACCGGCATGGCACGGCATGGCACGGCATGGCACCGGCATGGCACGGCATGGCACCGGCATGGCACGGCATGGCACGGCATGGCACCGGCATGGCACGGCATGGCACGGCATGGCACCGGCATGGCACGGCATGGCACGGCATGGCACCGGCATGGCACGGCATGGCACCGGCATGGCACGGCATGGCACGGCATGGCACGGCATGGAATGGCATGGAATGGCATGGAATGGCATGGAATGGCATGGAATGGCATGGAATGGCATGGAATGGCATGGAATGGCATGGAATGGCATGGAATGGCATGGAATGGCATGGAATGGCATGGAATGGCATGGAATGGCATGGAATGGCATGGAATGGCATGGAATGGCATGGAATGGCATGGAATGGCATGGAATGGCATGGAATGGCATGGAATGGCATGGAATGGCATGGAATGGCATGGAATGGCATGGAATGGCATGGAATGGCATGGAATGGCATGGAATGGCATGGAATGGCATGGAATGGCATGGAATGGCATGGAATGGCATGGAATGGCATGGAATGGCATGGAATGGCATGGAATGGCATGGAATGGCATGGAATGGCATGGAATGGCATGGAATGGCATGGAATGGCATGGAATGGCATGGAATGGCATGGAATGGCATGGAATGGCATGGAATGGCATGGAATGGCATGGCACCGGCATGGCACCGGCATGGCACGGCATGGCACCGGCATGGCACGGCATGGAATGGCATGGAATGGCATGGAATGACATGGAATGGCATGGCACCGGCATGGCACCGGCATGGCACGGCATGGCACGGCATGGCACGGCATGGCACCGGCATGGCACGGCATGGCACCGGCATGGCACGGCATGGCACCGGCATGGCACGGCATGGCACCGCATTGAGTGGCATGGAATGGCATGGAATGGCATGGAATGGCATGGAATGGCATGGAATGGCATGGAATGGCATGGCACCGCATGGCACGGCATGGAATGGCATGGAATGGCATGGCACCGCATGGCACGGCATGGCACGGCATTGAATGGCATGGAATGGCATTGAATGGCATGGAATGGCATGGAATGGCATGGAATGGCATGGAATGGCATGGAATGGCATGGAATGGCATGGAATGGCATGGAATGGCATGGAATGGCATGGAATGGCATGGAATGGCATGGAATGGCATGGAATGGCATGGAATGGCATGGAATGGCATGGAATGGCATGGAATGGCATGGAATGGCATGGAATGGCATGGAATGGCATGGAATGGCATGGAATGGCATGGAATGGCATGGCACCGGCATGGCACCGGCATGGCACGGCATGGCACCGGCATGGCACGGCATGGCACGGCATGGCACCGGCATGGCACGCCATGGCACGGCATGGCACCGGCATGGCACGCCATGGCACGGCATGGCACCGGCATGGCACGGCATGGCACCGGCATGGCACCGGCATTGCACGGCATGGCACTGGCATGGCACGGCATGGCACCGGCATGGCACGGCATGGCACCGGCATGGCACGGCATGGCACCGGCATGGCACGGCATGGCACCGGCATGGCACCGGCATGGCACGGCATGGCACCGGCATGGCACGGCATGGCACCGGCATGGCACGGCATGGCACCGGCATGGCACGGCATGGCACCGGCATGGCACGGCATGGCACCGGCATGGCACGGCATGGCACCGGCATGGCACCGGCATGGCACGGCATGGCACCGGCATGGCACGGCATGGCACCGGCATGGCACGGCATGGCACGGCATGGCACGGCATGGCACCGGCATGGCACGGCATGGCACCGGCATGGCACGGCATGGCACCGGCATGGCACGGCATGGCACCGGCATGGCACCGGCATTGCACGGCATGGCACCGGCATGGCACGGCATGGCACCGGCATGGCACGGCATGGCACCGGCATGGCACGGCATGGCACGGCATGGCACCGGCATGGCACGGCATGGCACTGGCATGGCACGGCATGGCACCGGCATGGCACGGCATGGCACGGCATGGCACGGCATGGCACGGCATGGCACGGCATGGCACCGGCATGGCACGGCATGGCACGGCATGGCACGGCATGGCACGGCATTGAATGGCATGGAATGGCATGGAATGGCATGGAATGGCATGGAATGGCATGGAATGGCATGGAATGGCATGGAATGGCATGGAATGGCATGGAATGGCATGGCACCGGCATGGCACCGGCATGGCACGGTATGGCACCGGCATGGCACCGGCATTGCACGGCATGGCACCGGCATGGCACCGGCATTGCACGGCATGGCACCGGCATGGCACGGCATGGCACCGGCATGGCACGGCATGGCACCGGCATGGCACGGCATGGCACCGGCATGGCACGGCATGGCACTGGCATGGCACGGCATGGCACCGGCATGGCACGGCATGGCACGGCATGGCACGGCATGGCACCGGCATGGCACGGCATGGCACGGCATGGCACGGCATGGCACGGCATTGAATGGCATGGAATGGCATGGAATGGCATGGAATGGCATGGAATGGCATGGAATGGCATGGAATGGCATGGAATGGCATGGAATGGCATGGAATGGCATGGAATGGCATGGAATGGCATGGAATGGCATGGAATGGCATGGAATGGCATGGAATGGCATGGAATGGCATGGAATGGCATGGAATGGCATGGAATGGCATGGAATGGCATGGAATGGCATGGAATGGCATGGAATGGCATGGAATGGCATGGAATGGCATGGAATGGCATGGAATGGCATGGAATGGCATGGAATGGCATGGAATGGCATGGAATGGCATGGAATGGCATGGAATGGCATGGAATGGCATGGAATGGCATGGAATGGCATGGAATGGCATGGAATGGCATGGAATGGCATGGAATGGCATGGAATGGCATGGAATGGCATGGAATGGCATGGAATGGCATGGAATGGCATGGAATGGCATGGAATGGCATGGAATGGCATGGAATGGCATGGAATGGCATGGAATGGCATGGAATGGCATGGAATGGCATGGAATGGCATGGAATGGCATGGAATGGCATGGAATGGCATGGAATGGCATGGAATGGCATGGAATGGCATGGAATGGCATGGAATGGCATGGAATGGCATGGAATGGCATGGCACCGCATGGCACGGCATGGAATGGCATGGAATGGCATGGCACGGCATTGAATGGCATGGAATGGCATTGAATGGCATGGAACGGCATGGAATGGCATGGAATGGCATGGAATGGCATGGAATGGCATGGAATGGCATGGAATGGCATGGAATGGCATGGAATGGCATGGAATGGCATGGAATGGCATGGAATGGCATGGAATGGCATGGAATGGCATGGAATGGCATGGAATGGCATGGAATGGCATGGCACCGCATGGCACGGCATGGAATGGCATGGAATGGCATGGCACCGCATGGCACGGCATGGCACGGCATTGAATGGCATGGAATGGCATTGAATGGCATGGAATGGCATGGAATGGCATGGAATGGCATGGAATGGCATGGAATGGCATGGAATGGCATGGAATGGCATGGAATGGCATGGAATGGCATGGAATGGCATGGAATGGCATGGAATGGCATGGAATGGCATGGAATGGCATGGAATGGCATGGAATGGCATGGAATGGCATGGAATGGCATGGAATGGCATGGAATGGCATGGAATGGCATGGAATGGCATGGAATGGCATGGAATGGCATGGAATGGCATGGAATGGCATGGAATGGCATGGAATGGCATGGAATGGCATGGAATGGCATGGAATGGCATGGAATGGCATGGAATGGCATGGAATGGCATGGAATGGCATGGAATGGCATGGAATGGCATGGCACCGGCATGGCACCGGCATGGCACCGGCATGGCACGGCATGGCACCGGCATGGCACGGCATGGCACGGCATGGCACCGGCATGGCACCGGCATGGCACGGCATGGCACCGGCATGGCACCGGCATGGCACGGCATGGCACCGGCATGGCACGGCATGGCACCGGCATGGCACGGCATGGCACCGGCATGGCACGGCATGGCACCGGCATGGCACGGCATGGCACCGGCATGGCACCGGCATGGCACGGCATGGCACCGGCATGGCACGGCATGGCACCGGCATGGCACGGCATGGCACGGCATGGCACCGGCATGGCACGGCATGGCACGGCATGGCACCGGCATGGCACGGCATGGCACCGGCATGGCACGGCATGGCACCGGCATGGCACGGCATGGCACGGCATGGCACCGGCATGGCACGGCATGGCACCGGCATGGCACGGCATGGCACCGGCATGGCACGGCATGGCACCGGCATGGCACGGCATGGCACGGCATGGCACGGCATGGCACGGCATTGAATGGCATGGAATGGCATGGAATGGCATGGAATGGCATGGAATGGCATGGAATGGCATGGAATGGCATGGAATGGCATGGAATGGCATGGAATGGCATGGAATGGCATGGAATGGCATGGAATGGCATGGAATGGCATGGAATGGCATGGAATGGCATGGAATGGCATGGAATGGCATGGCACCGCATGGCACGGCATGGAATGGCATGGAATGGCATGGCACGGCATTGAATGGCATGGAATGGCATTGAATGGCATGGAACGGCATGGAATGGCATGGAATGGCATGGAATGGCATGGAATGGCATGGAATGGCATGGAATGGCATGGAATGGCATGGAATGGCATGGAATGGCATGGAATGGCATGGAATGGCATGGAATGGCATGGAATGGCATGGAATGGCATGGAATGGCATGGAATGGCATGGAATGGCATGGCACCGCATGGCACGGCATGGAATGGCATGGAATGGCATGGCACCGCATGGCACGGCATGGCACGGCATTGAATGGCATGGAATGGCATTGAATGGCATGGAATGGCATGGAATGGCATGGAATGGCATGGAATGGCATGGAATGGCATGGAATGGCATGGAATGGCATGGAATGGCATGGAATGGCATGGAATGGCATGGAATGGCATGGAATGGCATGGAATGGCATGGAATGGCATGGAATGGCATGGAATGGCATGGAATGGCATGGAATGGCATGGAATGGCATGGAATGGCATGGAATGGCATGGAATGGCATGGAATGGCATGGAATGGCATGGAATAGCATGGAATGGCATGGAATGGCATGGCACCGGCATGGCACCGGCATGGCACCGGCATGGCACGGCATGGCACGGCATGGCACCGGCATGGCACGGCATGGCACGGCATGGCACGGCATGGCACGGCATGGCACGGCATGGCACCGGCATGGCACGGCATGGCACCGGCATGGCACCGGCATGGCACGGCATGGCACGGCATGGCACCGGCATGGCACGGCATGGCACCGGCATGGCACGGCATGGCACGGCATGGCACCGGCATGGCACGGCATGGCACCGGCATGGCACCGGCATGGCACCGGCATGGCACCGGCATAGCACGGCATGGCACCGGCATGGCACGGCATGGAATGGCATGGAATGGCATGGAATGGCATGGAATGGCATGGAATGGCATGGAATGGCATGGAATGGCATGGAATGGCATGGAATGGCATGGAATGGCATGGAATGGCATGGAATGGCATGGAATGGCATGGAATGGCATGGAATGGCATGGAATGGCATGGAATGGCATGGAATGGCATGGAATGGCATGGAATGGCATGGAATGGCATGGAATGGCATGGAATGGCATGGAATGGCATGGAATGGCATGGAATGGCATGGAATGGCATGGAATGGCATGGAATGGCATGGAATGGCATGGAATGGCATGGAATGGCATGGAATGGCATGGAATGGCATGGAATGGCATGGAATGGCATGGAATGGCATGGAATGGCATGGAATGGCATGGAATGGCATGGAATGGCATGGAATGGCATGGAATGACATGGAATGGCATGGCACCGGCATGGCACCGGCATGGCACGGCATGGCACGGCATGGCACGGCATGGCACCGGCATGGCACCGGCATGGCACGGCATGGCACCGGCATGGCACGGCATGGCACCGGCATGGCACGGCATGGCACCGGCATGGCACCGGCATGGCACGGCATGGCACCGGCATGGCACGGCATGGCACGGCATGGCACGGCATGGCACCGGCATGGCACGGCATGGCACCGGCATGGCACGGCATGGCACCGGCATGGCACGGCATGGCACGGCATGGCACGGCATGGCACGGCATGGAATGGCATGGAATGGCATGGAATGGCATGGAATGGCATGGAATGGCATGGAATGGCATGGAATGGCATGGAATGGCATGGAATGGCATGGAATGGCATGGAATGGCATGGAATGGCATGGAATGGCATGGAATGGCATGGAATGGCATGGAATGGCATGGAATGGCATGGAATGGCATGGAATGGCATGGAATGGCATGGAACGGCATGGAACGGCATGGAACGGCATGGAACGGCATGGAATGGCATGGAATGGCATGGAATGGCATGGAATGGCATGGAATGGCATGGAATGGCATGGAATGGCATGGAATGGCATGGAATGGCATGGAATGGCATGGAATGGCATGGAATGGCATGGAATGGCATGGAATGGCATGGAATGGCATGGAATGGCATGGAATGGCATGGAATGGCATGGAATGGCATGGAATGGCATGGAATGGCATGGAATGGCATGGAATGGCATGGAATGGCATGGAATGGCATGGAATGGCATGGAATGGCATGGAATGGCATGGAATGGCATGGAATGGCATGGAATGGCATGGAATGGCATGGAATGGCATGGAATGGCATGGAATGGCATGGAATGGCATGGAATGGCATGGAATGGCATGGAATGGCATGGAATGGCATGGAATGGCATGGAATGGCATGGAATGGCATGGAATGGCATGGAATGGCATGGAATGGCATGGAATGGCATGGAATGGCATGGAATGGCATGGCACCGCATGGCACGGCATGGAATGGCATGGAATGGCATGGCACCGCATGGCACGGCATGGCACGGCATTGAATGGCATGGAATGGCATTGAATGGCATGGAATGGCATGGAATGGCATGGAATGGCATGGAATGGCATGGAATGGCATGGAATGGCATGGAATGGCATGGAATGGCATGGAATGGCATGGAATGGCATGGAATGACATGGAATGGCATGGCACGGCATGGCACCGGCATGGCACGGCATGGCACCGGCATGGCACGGCATGGCACGGCATGGCACGGCATGGAATGGCATGGAATGGCATGGAATGGCATGGAATGGCATGGAATGGCATGGAATGGCATGGAATGGCATGGAATGGCATGGAATGGCATGGAATGGCATGGAATGGCATGGAATGGCATGGAATGGCATGGAATGGCATGGAATGGCATGGAATGGCATGGAATGGCATGGAATGGCATGGAATGGCATGGAATGGCATGGAATGGCATGGAATGGCATGGAATGGCATGGAATGGCATGGAACGGCATGGAATGGCATGGAATGGCATGGAATGGCATGGAACGGCATGGAACGGCATGGAATGGCATGGAATGGCATGGAATGGCATGGAATGGCATGGAATGGCATGGAATGGCATGGAATGGCATGGAATGGCATGGAATGGCATGGAATGGCATGGAATGGCATGGAATGGCATGGAATGGCATGGAATGGCATGGAATGGCATGGAATGGCATGGAATGGCATGGAATGGCATGGAATGGCATGGAATGGCATGGAATGGCATGGAATGGCATGGCACCGCATGGCACGGCATGGAATGGCATGGAATGGCATGGCACCGCATGGCACGGCATGGCACGGCATTGAATGGCATGGAATGGCATTGAATGGCATGGAATGGCATGGAATGGCATGGAATGGCATGGAATGGCATGGAATGGCATGGAATGGCATGGAATGGCATGGAATGGCATGGAATGGCATGGAATGGCATGGAATGGCATGGAATGGCATGGAATGGCATGGAATGGCATGGAATGGCAAGGAATGGCATGGAATGGCATGGAATGGCATGGAATGGCATGGAATGGCATGGAATGGCATGGAATGGCATGGAATGGCATGGAATGGCATGGAATGGCATGGAATGGCATGGAATGGCATGGAATGGCATGGAATGGCATGGAATGGCATGGAATGGCATGGCACGGCATGGCACGGCATGGCACCGGCATGGCACGGCATGGAATGGCATGGAATGGCATGGAATGACATGGAATGGCATGGCACCGGCATGGCACCGGCATGGCACGGCATGGCACGGCATGGCACGGCATGGCACCGGCATGGCACGGCATGGCACCGGCATGGCACGGCATGGCACCGGCATGGCACGGCATGGCACCGCATTGAGTGGCATGGAATGGCATGGAATGGCATGGAATGGCATGGAATGGCATGGCACGGCATGGCACCGGCATGGCACGGCATGGCACCGGCATGGCACGGCATGGCACCGGCATGGCACGGCATGGCACCGGCATGGCACGGCATGGCACCGGCATGGCACGGCATGGCACCGGCATGGCACAGGCATGGCACGGCATGGCACCGGCATGGCACGGCATGGCACCGGCATGGCACGGCATGGCACCGGCATGGCACCGGCATGGCACCGGCATGGCACGGCATGGCACCGGCATGGCACGGCATGGCACCGGCATGGCACGGCATGGCACCGGCATGGCACGGCATGGCACCGGCATGGCACCGGCATGGCACGGCATGGCACGGCATGGCACCGGCATGGCACGGCATGGCACCGGCATGGCACGGCATGGCACCGGCATGGCACGGCATGGCACCGGCATGGCACGGCATGGCACGGCATGGCACCGGCATGGCACGGCATGGCACCGGCATGGCACGGCATGGCACCGGCATGGCACCGGCATGGCACGGCATGGCACCGGCATGGCACGGCATGGCACCGGCATGGCACGGCATGGCACCGGCATGGCACGGCATGGCACCGGCATGGCACGGCATGGCACCGGCATGGCACCGGCATTGCACGGCATGGCACCGGCATGGCACGGCATGGCACCGGCATGGCACGGCATGGCACCGGCATGGCACGGCATGGCACCGGCATGGCACGGCATGGCACGGCATGGCACGGCATGGCACCGGCATGGCACGGCATGGCACGGCATGGCACGGCATGGCACGGCATTGAATGGCATGGAATGGCATGGAATGGCATGGAATGGCATGGAATGGCATGGAATGGCATGGAATGGCATGGAATGGCATGGAATGGCATGGAATGGCATGGAATGGCATGGAATGGCATGGAATGGCATGGAATGGCATGGAATGGCATGGAATGGCATGGAATGGCATGGAATGGCATGGAATGGCATGGAATGGCATGGAATGGCATGGAATGGCATGGAATGGCATGGAATGGCATGGAATGTCATGGAATGGCATGGAATGGCATGGAATACCATGGAATGGCATGGAATGGCATGGAATGGCATGGAATGGCATGGAATGGCATGGAATGGCATGGAATGGCATGGAATGGCATGGAATGGCATGGAATGGCATGGAATGGCATGGAATGGCATGGAATGGCATGGAATGGCATGGAATGGCATGGAATGACATGGAATGGCATGGCACCGGCATGGCACCGGCATGGCACGGCATGGCACGGCATGGCACGGCATGGCACCGGCATGGCACGGCATGGCACCGGCATGGCACGGCATGGCACCGGCATGGCACGGCATGGCACCGCATTGAGTGGCATGGAATGGCATGGAATGGCATGGAATGGCATGGAATGGCATGGAATGGCATGGCACGGCATGGCACGGCATGGCACCGGCATGGCACGGCATGGCACCGGCATGGCACGGCATGGCACCGGCATGGCACGGCATGGCACCGGCATGGCACGGCATGGCACCGGCATGGCACGGCATGGCACCGGCATGGCACGGCATGGCACCGGCATGGCACGGCATGGCACCGGCATGGCACCGGCATGGCACCGGCATGGCACCGGCATGGCACGGCATGGCACGGCATGGCACCGGCATGGCACGGCATGACACGGCATGGCACCGGCATGGCACGGCATGGCACGGCATGGCACCGGCATGGCACGGCATGGCACGGCATGGCACCGGCATGGCACGGCATGGCACGGCATGGCACCGGCATGGCACGGCATGGCACCGGCATGGCACGGCATGGCACGGCATGGCACGGCATGGAATGGCATGGAATGGCATGGAATGGCATGGAATGGCATGGAATGGCATGGAATGGCATGGAATGGCATGGAATGGCATGGAATGGCATGGAATGGCATGGAATGGCATGGAATGGCATGGAATGGCATGGAATGGCATGGAATGGCATGGAATGGCATGGAATGGCATGGAATGGCATGGAATGGCATGGAATGGCATGGAATGGCATGGAATGGCATGGAATGGCATGGAATGGCATGGAATGGCATGGAATGGCATGGAATGGCATGGAATGGCATGGAATGGCATGGAATGGCATGGAATGGCATGGAATGGCATGGAATGGCATGGAATGGCATGGAATGGCATGGAATGGCATGGAATGGCATGGAATGGCATGGAATGGCATGGAATGGCATGGAATGGCATGGAATGGCATGGAATGGCATGGAATGGCATGGAATGGCATGGAATGGCATGGAATGGCATGGAATGGCATGGAATGGCATGGAATGGCATGGAATGGCATGGCACCGGCATGGCACCGGCATGGCACGGCATGGCACCGGCATGGCACGGCATGGAATGGCATGGAATGGCATGGAATGACATGGAATGGCATGGCACCGGCATGGCACCGGCATGGCACGGCATGGCACGGCATGGCACGGCATGGCACCGGCATGGCACGGCATGGCACCGGCATGGCACGGCATGGCACCGGCATGGCACGGCATGGCACCGCATTGAGTGGCATGGAATGGCATGGAATGGCATGGAATGGCATGGAATGGCATGGAATGGCATGGAATGGCATGGAATGGCATGGAATGGCATGGCACCGCATGGCACGGCATGGAATGGCATGGAATGGCATGGCACCGCATGGCACGGCATGGCACGGCATTGAATGGCATGGAATGGCATTGAATGGCATGGAATGGCATGGAATGGCATGGAATGGCATGGAATGGCATGGAATGGCATGGAATGGCATGGAATGGCATGGAATGGCATGGAATGGCATGGAATGGCATGGAATGGCATGGAATGGCAAGGAATGGCATGGAATGGCATGGAATGGCATGGAATGGCATGGAATGGCATGGAATGGCATGGCACCGGCATGGCACCGGCATGGCACGGCATGGCACGGCATGGCACCGGCATGGCACGGCATGGCACGGCATGGCACCGGCATGGCACGGCATGGCACCGGCATGGCACCGGCATTGCACGGCATGGCACTGGCATGGCACGGCATGGCACCGGCATGGCACGGCATGGCACCGGCATGGCACGGCATGGCACCGGCATGGCACGGCATGGCACCGGCATGGCACCGGCATGGCACGGCATGGCACCGGCATGGCACGGCATGGCACCGGCATGGCACGGCATGGCACCGGCATGGCACGGCATGGCACCGGCATGGCACGGCATGGCACCGGCATGGCACCGGCATTGCACGGCATGGCACCGGCATGGCACGGCATGGCACCGGCATGGCACGGCATGGCACCGGCATGGCACGGCATGGCACCGGCATGGCACGGCATGGCACGGCATGGCACGGCATGGCACCGGCATGGCACGGCATGGCACGGCATTGAATGGCATGGAATGGCATGGAATGGCATGGAATGGCATGGAATGGCATGGAATGGCATGGAATGGCATGGAATGGCATGGCACCGGCATGGCACCGGCATGGCACGGCATGGCACCGGCATGGCACGGCATGGAATGGCATGGAATGGCATGGAATGACATGGAATGGCATGGCACCGGCATGGCACCGGCATGGCACGGCATGGCACGGCATGGCACGGCATGGCACCGGCATGGCACGGCATGGCACCGGCATGGCACGGCATGGCACCGGCATGGCACGGCATGGCACCGCATTGAGTGGCATGGAATGGCATGGAATGGCATGGAATGGCATGGAATGGCATGGAATGGCATGGAATGGCATGGCACCGCATGGCACGGCATGGAATGGCATGGAATGGCATGGCACCGCATGGCACGGCATGGCACGGCATTGAATGGCATGGAATGGCATTGAATGGCATGGAATGGCATGGAATGGCATGGAATGGCATGGAATGGCATGGAATGGCATGGAATGGCATGGAATGGCATGGAATGGCATGGAATGGCATGGAATGGCATGGAATGGCATGGAATGGCATGGAATGGCATGGAATGGCATGGAATGGCATGGAATGGCATGGAATGGCATGGAATGGCATGGAATGGCATGGAATGGCATGGAATGGCATGGAATGGCATGGCACCGGCATGGCACCGGCATGGCACGGCATGGCACCGGCATGGCACGGCATGGCACGGCATGGCACCGGCATGGCACGCCATGGCACGGCATGGCACCGGCATGGCACGCCATGGCACGGCATGGCACCGGCATGGCACGGCATGGCACCGGCATGGCACCGGCATTGCACGGCATGGCACTGGCATGGCACGGCATGGCACCGGCATGGCACGGCATGGCACCGGCATGGCACGGCATGGCACCGGCATGGCACGGCATGGCACCGGCATGGCACCGGCATGGCACGGCATGGCACCGGCATGGCACGGCATGGCACCGGCATGGCACGGCATGGCACCGGCATGGCACGGCATGGCACCGGCATGGCACGGCATGGCACCGGCATGGCACGGCATGGCACCGGCATGGCACCGGCATGGCACGGCATGGCACCGGCATGGCACGGCATGGCACCGGCATGGCACGGCATGGCACGGCATGGCACGGCATGGCACCGGCATGGCACGGCATGGCACCGGCATGGCACGGCATGGCACCGGCATGGCACGGCATGGCACCGGCATGGCACGGCATGGCACCGGCATGGCACCGGCATTGCACGGCATGGCACCGGCATGGCACGGCATGGCACCGGCATGGCACGGCATGGCACCGGCATGGCACGGCATGGCACGGCATGGCACCGGCATGGCACGGCATGGCACTGGCATGGCACGGCATGGCACCGGCATGGCACGGCATGGCACGGCATGGCACGGCATGGCACGGCATGGCACGGCATGGCACCGGCATGGCACGGCATGGCACGGCATGGCACGGCATGGCACGGCATTGAATGGCATGGAATGGCATGGAATGGCATGGAATGGCATGGAATGGCATGGAATGGCATGGAATGGCATGGAATGGCATGGAATGGCATGGAATGGCATGGCACCGGCATGGCACCGGCATGGCACGGTATGGCACCGGCATGGCACCGGCATTGCACGGCATGGCACCGGCATGGCACCGGCATTGCACGGCATGGCACCGGCATGGCACGGCATGGCACCGGCATGGCACGGCATGGCACCGGCATGGCACGGCATGGCACCGGCATGGCACGGCATGGCACTGGCATGGCACGGCATGGCACCGGCATGGCACGGCATGGCACGGCATGGCACGGCATGGCACGGCATGGCACGGCATGGCACCGGCATGGCACGGCATGGCACGGCATGGCACGGCATGGCACGGCATTGAATGGCATGGAATGGCATGGAATGGCATGGAATGGCATGGAATGGCATGGAATGGCATGGAATGGCATGGAATGGCATGGAATGGCATGGAATGGCATGGAATGGCATGGAATGGCATGGAATGGCATGGAATGGCATGGAATGGCATGGAATGGCATGGAATGGCATGGAATGGCATGGAATGGCATGGAATGGCATGGAATGGCATGGAATGGCATGGAATGGCATGGAATGGCATGGAATGGCATGGAATGGCATGGAATGGCATGGAATGGCATGGAATGGCATGGAATGGCATGGAATGGCATGGAATGGCATGGAATGGCATGGAATGGCATGGAATGGCATGGAATGGCATGGAATGGCATGGAATGGCATGGAATGGCATGGAATGGCATGGAATGGCATGGAATGGCATGGAATGGCATGGAATGGCATGGAATGGCATGGAATGGCATGGAATGGCATGGAATGGCATGGAATGGCATGGAATGGCATGGAATGGCATGGAATGGCATGGAATGGCATGGAATGGCATGGAATGGCATGGAATGGCATGGAATGGCATGGAATGGCATGGCACCGCATGGCACGGCATGGAATGGCATGGAATGGCATGGCACGGCATTGAATGGCATGGAATGGCATTGAATGGCATGGAACGGCATGGAATGGCATGGAATGGCATGGAATGGCATGGAATGGCATGGAATGGCATGGAATGGCATGGAATGGCATGGAATGGCATGGAATGGCATGGAATGGCATGGAATGGCATGGAATGGCATGGAATGGCATGGAATGGCATGGCACCGCATGGCACGGCATGGAATGGCATGGAATGGCATGGCACCGCATGGCACGGCATGGCACGGCATTGAATGGCATGGAATGGCATTGAATGGCATGGAATGGCATGGAATGGCATGGAATGGCATGGAATGGCATGGAATGGCATGGAATGGCATGGAATGGCATGGAATGGCATGGAATGGCATGGAATGGCATGGAATGGCATGGAATGGCATGGAATGGCATGGAATGGCATGGAATGGCATGGAATGGCATGGAATGGCATGGAATGGCATGGAATGGCATGGAATGGCATGGAATGGCATGGAATGGCATGGAATGGCATGGAATGGCATGGAATGGCATGGAATGGCATGGAATGGCATGGAATGGCATGGAATGGCATGGAATGGCATGGAATGGCATGGAATGGCATGGAATGGCATGGCACCGGCATGGCACCGGCATGGCACCGGCATGGCACGGCATGGCACGGCATGGCACCGGCATGGCACGGCATGGCACGGCATGGCACCGGCATGGCACGGCATGGCACCGGCATGGCACCGGCATTGCACGGCATGGCACTGGCATGGCACGGCATGGCACCGGCATGGCACGGCATGGCACCGGCATGGCACGGCATGGCACCGGCATGGCACCGGCATGGCACGGCATGGCACCGGCATGGCACGGCATGGCACCGGCATGGCACGGCATGGCACCGGCATGGCACGGCATGGCACCGGCATGGCACGGCATGGCACCGGCATGGCACCGGCATGGCACGGCATGGCACCGGCATGGCACGGCATGGCACCGGCATGGCACGGCATGGCACGGCATGGCACCGGCATGGCACGGCATGGCACGGCATGGCACCGGCATGGCACGGCATGGCACCGGCATGGCACGGCATGGCACCGGCATGGCACGGCATGGCACGGCATGGCACCGGCATGGCACGGCATGGCACCGGCATGGCACGGCATGGCACCGGCATGGCACGGCATGGCACCGGCATGGCACGGCATGGCACGGCATGGCACGGCATGGCACGGCATTGAATGGCATGGAATGGCATGGAATGGCATGGAATGGCATGGAATGGCATGGAATGGCATGGAATGGCATGGAATGGCATGGAATGGCATGGAATGGCATGGAATGGCATGGAATGGCATGGAATGGCATGGAATGGCATGGAATGGCATGGAATGGCATGGAATGGCATGGAATGGCATGGAATGGCATGGAATGGCATGGAATGGCATGGCACCGCATGGCACGGCATGGAATGGCATGGAATGGCATGGCACGGCATTGAATGGCATGGAATGGCATTGAATGGCATGGAACGGCATGGAATGGCATGGAATGGCATGGAATGGCATGGAATGGCATGGAATGGCATGGAATGGCATGGAATGGCATGGAATGGCATGGAATGGCATGGAATGGCATGGAATGGCATGGAATGGCATGGAATGGCATGGAATGGCATGGAATGGCATGGAATGGCATGGAATGGCATGGAATGGCATGGCACCGCATGGCACGGCATGGAATGGCATGGAATGGCATGGCACCGCATGGCACGGCATGGCACGGCATTGAATGGCATGGAATGGCATTGAATGGCATGGAATGGCATGGAATGGCATGGAATGGCATGGAATGGCATGGAATGGCATGGAATGGCATGGAATGGCATGGAATGGCATGGAATGGCATGGAATGGCATGGAATGGCATGGAATGGCATGGAATGGCATGGAATGGCATGGAATGGCATGGAATGGCATGGAATGGCATGGAATGGCATGGAATGGCATGGAATGGCATGGAATGGCATGGAATGGCATGGAATGGCATGGAATAGCATGGAATGGCATGGAATGGCATGGCACCGGCATGGCACCGGCATGGCACCGGCATGGCACGGCATGGCACGGCATGGCACCGGCATGGCACGGCATGGCACGGCATGGCACGGCATGGCACGGCATGGCACGGCATGGCACCGGCATGGCACGGCATGGCACCGGCATGGCACCGGCATGGCACGGCATGGCACGGCATGGCACCGGCATGGCACGGCATGGCACCGGCATGGCACGGCATGGCACGGCATGGCACCGGCATGGCACGGCATGGCACCGGCATGGCACCGGCATGGCACCGGCATGGCACCGGCATAGCACGGCATGGCACCGGCATGGCACGGCATGGAATGGCATGGAATGGCATGGAATGGCATGGAATGGCATGGAATGGCATGGAATGGCATGGAATGGCATGGAATGGCATGGAATGGCATGGAATGGCATGGAATGGCATGGAATGGCATGGAATGGCATGGAATGGCATGGAATGGCATGGAATGGCATGGAATGGCATGGAATGGCATGGAATGGCATGGAATGGCATGGAATGGCATGGAATGGCATGGAATGGCATGGAATGGCATGGAATGGCATGGAATGGCATGGAATGGCATGGAATGGCATGGAATGGCATGGAATGGCATGGAATGGCATGGAATGGCATGGAATGGCATGGAATGGCATGGAATGGCATGGAATGACATGGAATGGCATGGCACCGGCATGGCACCGGCATGGCACGGCATGGCACGGCATGGCACGGCATGGCACCGGCATGGCACCGGCATGGCACGGCATGGCACCGGCATGGCACGGCATGGCACCGGCATGGCACGGCATGGCACCGGCATGGCACCGGCATGGCACGGCATGGCACCGGCATGGCACGGCATGGCACGGCATGGCACGGCATGGCACCGGCATGGCACGGCATGGCACCGGCATGGCACGGCATGGCACCGGCATGGCACGGCATGGCACGGCATGGCACGGCATGGCACGGCATGGAATGGCATGGAATGGCATGGAATGGCATGGAATGGCATGGAATGGCATGGAATGGCATGGAATGGCATGGAATGGCATGGAATGGCATGGAATGGCATGGAATGGCATGGAATGGCATGGAATGGCATGGAATGGCATGGAATGGCATGGAATGGCATGGAATGGCATGGAATGGCATGGAATGGCATGGAATGGCATGGAATGGCATGGAACGGCATGGAACGGCATGGAACGGCATGGAACGGCATGGAATGGCATGGAATGGCATGGAATGGCATGGAATGGCATGGAATGGCATGGAATGGCATGGAATGGCATGGAATGGCATGGAATGGCATGGAATGGCATGGAATGGCATGGAATGGCATGGAATGGCATGGAATGGCATGGAATGGCATGGAATGGCATGGAATGGCATGGAATGGCATGGAATGGCATGGAATGGCATGGAATGGCATGGAATGGCATGGAATGGCATGGAATGGCATGGAATGGCATGGAATGGCATGGAATGGCATGGAATGGCATGGAATGGCATGGAATGGCATGGAATGGCATGGAATGGCATGGAATGGCATGGAATGGCATGGAATGGCATGGAATGGCATGGAATGGCATGGAATGGCATGGAATGGCATGGAATGGCATGGAATGGCATGGAATGGCATGGAATGGCATGGAATGGCATGGAATGGCATGGAATGGCATGGCACCGCATGGCACGGCATGGAATGGCATGGAATGGCATGGCACCGCATGGCACGGCATGGCACGGCATTGAATGGCATGGAATGGCATTGAATGGCATGGAATGGCATGGAATGGCATGGAATGGCATGGAATGGCATGGAATGGCATGGAATGGCATGGAATGGCATGGAATGGCATGGAATGGCATGGAATGGCATGGAATGGCATGGAATGACATGGAATGGCATGGCACGGCATGGCACCGGCATGGCACGGCATGGCACCGGCATGGCACGGCATGGCACGGCATGGCACGGCATGGAATGGCATGGAATGGCATGGAATGGCATGGAATGGCATGGAATGGCATGGAATGGCATGGAATGGCATGGAATGGCATGGAATGGCATGGAATGGCATGGAATGGCATGGAATGGCATGGAATGGCATGGAATGGCATGGAATGGCATGGAATGGCATGGAATGGCATGGAATGGCATGGAACGGCATGGAATGGCATGGAATGGCATGGAATGGCATGGAACGGCATGGAACGGCATGGAATGGCATGGAATGGCATGGAATGGCATGGAATGGCATGGAATGGCATGGAATGGCATGGAATGGCATGGAATGGCATGGAATGGCATGGAATGGCATGGAATGGCATGGAATGGCATGGAATGGCATGGAATGGCATGGAATGGCATGGAATGGCATGGAATGGCATGGAATGGCATGGAATGGCATGGAATGGCATGGAATGGCATGGAATGGCATGGAATGGCATGGCACCGCATGGCACGGCATGGAATGGCATGGAATGGCATGGCACCGCATGGCACGGCATGGCACGGCATTGAATGGCATGGAATGGCATTGAATGGCATGGAATGGCATGGAATGGCATGGAATGGCATGGAATGGCATGGAATGGCATGGAATGGCATGGAATGGCATGGAATGGCATGGAATGGCATGGAATGGCATGGAATGGCATGGAATGGCATGGAATGGCATGGAATGGCATGGAATGGCATGGAATGGCATGGAATGGCAAGGAATGGCATGGAATGGCATGGAATGGCATGGAATGGCATGGAATGGCATGGAATGGCATGGAATGGCATGGAATGGCATGGAATGGCATGGAATGGCATGGAATGGCATGGAATGGCATGGAATGGCATGGAATGGCATGGAATGGCATGGCACGGCATGGCACGGCATGGCACCGGCATGGCACGGCATGGAATGGCATGGAATGGCATGGAATGACATGGAATGGCATGGCACCGATGGAATGGCATGGAATGGCATGGAATGGCATGGAATGGCATGGAATGGCATGGAATGGCATGGAATGGCATGGAATGGCATGGAATGGCATGGAATGGCATGGAATGGCATGGAATGGCATGGAATGGCATGGAATGGCATGGAATGGCATGGAATGGCATGGAATGGCATGGAATGGCATGGAATGGCATGGCACCGGCATGGCACCGGCATGGCACGGCATGGCACCGGCATGGCACGGCATGGCACGGCATGGCACCGGCATGGCACGCCATGGCACGGCATGGCACCGGCATGGCACGCCATGGCACGGCATGGCACCGGCATGGCACGGCATGGCACCGGCATGGCACCGGCATTGCACGGCATGGCACTGGCATGGCACGGCATGGCACCGGCATGGCACGGCATGGCACCGGCATGGCACGGCATGGCACCGGCATGGCACGGCATGGCACCGGCATGGCACCGGCATGGCACGGCATGGCACCGGCATGGCACGGCATGGCACCGGCATGGCACGGCATGGCACCGGCATGGCACGGCATGGCACCGGCATGGCACGGCATGGCACCGGCATGGCACGGCATGGCACCGGCATGGCACCGGCATGGCACGGCATGGCACCGGCATGGCACGGCATGGCACCGGCATGGCACGGCATGGCACGGCATGGCACGGCATGGCACCGGCATGGCACGGCATGGCACCGGCATGGCACGGCATGGCACCGGCATGGCACGGCATGGCACCGGCATGGCACGGCATGGCACCGGCATGGCACCGGCATTGCACGGCATGGCACCGGCATGGCACGGCATGGCACCGGCATGGCACGGCATGGCACCGGCATGGCACGGCATGGCACGGCATGGCACCGGCATGGCACGGCATGGCACTGGCATGGCACGGCATGGCACCGGCATGGCACGGCATGGCACGGCATGGCACGGCATGGCACGGCATGGCACGGCATGGCACCGGCATGGCACGGCATGGCACGGCATGGCACGGCATGGCACGGCATTGAATGGCATGGAATGGCATGGAATGGCATGGAATGGCATGGAATGGCATGGAATGGCATGGAATGGCATGGAATGGCATGGAATGGCATGGAATGGCATGGCACCGGCATGGCACCGGCATGGCACGGTATGGCACCGGCATGGCACCGGCATTGCACGGCATGGCACCGGCATGGCACCGGCATTGCACGGCATGGCACCGGCAGGCACCGGCATGGCACGGCATGGCACCGGCATGGCACGGCATGGCACCGGCATGGCACGGCATGGCACCGGCATGGCACGGCATGGCACTGGCATGGCACGGCATGGCACCGGCATGGCACGGCATGGCACGGCATGGCACGGCATGGCACGGCATGGCACGGCATGGCACCGGCATGGCACGGCATGGCACGGCATGGCACGGCATGGCACGGCATTGAATGGCATGGAATGGCATGGAATGGCATGGAATGGCATGGAATGGCATGGAATGGCATGGAATGGCATGGAATGGCATGGAATGGCATGGAATGGCATGGAATGGCATGGAATGGCATGGAATGGCATGGAATGGCATGGAATGGCATGGAATGGCATGGAATGGCATGGAATGGCATGGAATGGCATGGAATGGCATGGAATGGCATGGAATGGCATGGAATGGCATGGAATGGCATGGAATGGCATGGAATGGCATGGAATGGCATGGAATGGCATGGAATGGCATGGAATGGCATGGAATGGCATGGAATGGCATGGAATGGCATGGAATGGCATGGAATGGCATGGAATGGCATGGAATGGCATGGAATGGCATGGAATGGCATGGAATGGCATGGAATGGCATGGAATGGCATGGAATGGCATGGAATGGCATGGAATGGCATGGAATGGCATGGAATGGCATGGAATGGCATGGAATGGCATGGAATGGCATGGAATGGCATGGAATGGCATGGAATGGCATGGAATGGCATGGAATGGCATGGAATGGCATGGAATGGCATGGAATGGCATGGCACCGCATGGCACGGCATGGAATGGCATGGAATGGCATGGCACGGCATTGAATGGCATGGAATGGCATTGAATGGCATGGAACGGCATGGAATGGCATGGAATGGCATGGAATGGCATGGAATGGCATGGAATGGCATGGAATGGCATGGAATGGCATGGAATGGCATGGAATGGCATGGAATGGCATGGAATGGCATGGAATGGCATGGAATGGCATGGAATGGCATGGCACCGCATGGCACGGCATGGAATGGCATGGAATGGCATGGCACCGCATGGCACGGCATGGCACGGCATTGAATGGCATGGAATGGCATTGAATGGCATGGAATGGCATGGAATGGCATGGAATGGCATGGAATGGCATGGAATGGCATGGAATGGCATGGAATGGCATGGAATGGCATGGAATGGCATGGAATGGCATGGAATGGCATGGAATGGCATGGAATGGCATGGAATGGCATGGAATGGCATGGAATGGCATGGAATGGCATGGAATGGCATGGAATGGCATGGAATGGCATGGAATGGCATGGAATGGCATGGAATGGCATGGAATGGCATGGAATGGCATGGAATGGCATGGAATGGCATGGAATGGCATGGAATGGCATGGAATGGCATGGAATGGCATGGAATGGCATGGAATGGCATGGCACCGGCATGGCACCGGCATGGCACCGGCATGGCACGGCATGGCACGGCATGGCACCGGCATGGCACGGCATGGCACGGCATGGCACCGGCATGGCACGGCATGGCACCGGCATGGCACCGGCATTGCACGGCATGGCACTGGCATGGCACGGCATGGCACCGGCATGGCACGGCATGGCACCGGCATGGCACGGCATGGCACCGGCATGGCACCGGCATGGCACGGCATGGCACCGGCATGGCACGGCATGGCACCGGCATGGCACGGCATGGCACCGGCATGGCACGGCATGGCACCGGCATGGCACGGCATGGCACCGGCATGGCACCGGCATGGCACGGCATGGCACCGGCATGGCACGGCATGGCACCGGCATGGCACGGCATGGCACGGCATGGCACCGGCATGGCACGGCATGGCACGGCATGGCACCGGCATGGCACGGCATGGCACCGGCATGGCACGGCATGGCACCGGCATGGCACGGCATGGCACGGCATGGCACCGGCATGGCACGGCATGGCACCGGCATGGCACGGCATGGCACCGGCATGGCACGGCATGGCACCGGCATGGCACGGCATGGCACGGCATGGCACGGCATGGCACGGCATTGAATGGCATGGAATGGCATGGAATGGCATGGAATGGCATGGAATGGCATGGAATGGCATGGAATGGCATGGAATGGCATGGAATGGCATGGAATGGCATGGAATGGCATGGAATGGCATGGAATGGCATGGAATGGCATGGAATGGCATGGAATGGCATGGAATGGCATGGAATGGCATGGAATGGCATGGAATGGCATGGAATGGCATGGCACCGCATGGCACGGCATGGAATGGCATGGAATGGCATGGCACGGCATTGAATGGCATGGAATGGCATTGAATGGCATGGAACGGCATGGAATGGCATGGAATGGCATGGAATGGCATGGAATGGCATGGAATGGCATGGAATGGCATGGAATGGCATGGAATGGCATGGAATGGCATGGAATGGCATGGAATGGCATGGAATGGCATGGAATGGCATGGAATGGCATGGAATGGCATGGAATGGCATGGAATGGCATGGAATGGCATGGCACCGCATGGCACGGCATGGAATGGCATGGAATGGCATGGCACCGCATGGCACGGCATGGCACGGCATTGAATGGCATGGAATGGCATTGAATGGCATGGAATGGCATGGAATGGCATGGAATGGCATGGAATGGCATGGAATGGCATGGAATGGCATGGAATGGCATGGAATGGCATGGAATGGCATGGAATGGCATGGAATGGCATGGAATGGCATGGAATGGCATGGAATGGCATGGAATGGCATGGAATGGCATGGAATGGCATGGAATGGCATGGAATGGCATGGAATGGCATGGAATGGCATGGAATGGCATGGAATGGCATGGAATAGCATGGAATGGCATGGAATGGCATGGCACCGGCATGGCACCGGCATGGCACCGGCATGGCACGGCATGGCACGGCATGGCACCGGCATGGCACGGCATGGCACGGCATGGCACGGCATGGCACGGCATGGCACGGCATGGCACCGGCATGGCACGGCATGGCACCGGCATGGCACCGGCATGGCACGGCATGGCACGGCATGGCACCGGCATGGCACGGCATGGCACCGGCATGGCACGGCATGGCACGGCATGGCACCGGCATGGCACGGCATGGCACCGGCATGGCACCGGCATGGCACCGGCATGGCACCGGCATAGCACGGCATGGCACCGGCATGGCACGGCATGGAATGGCATGGAATGGCATGGAATGGCATGGAATGGCATGGAATGGCATGGAATGGCATGGAATGGCATGGAATGGCATGGAATGGCATGGAATGGCATGGAATGGCATGGAATGGCATGGAATGGCATGGAATGGCATGGAATGGCATGGAATGGCATGGAATGGCATGGAATGGCATGGAATGGCATGGAATGGCATGGAATGGCATGGAATGGCATGGAATGGCATGGAATGGCATGGAATGGCATGGAATGGCATGGAATGGCATGGAATGGCATGGAATGGCATGGAATGGCATGGAATGGCATGGAATGGCATGGAATGGCATGGAATGGCATGGAATGGCATGGAATGGCATGGAATGACATGGAATGGCATGGCACCGGCATGGCACCGGCATGGCACGGCATGGCACGGCATGGCACGGCATGGCACCGGCATGGCACCGGCATGGCACGGCATGGCACCGGCATGGCACGGCATGGCACCGGCATGGCACGGCATGGCACCGGCATGGCACCGGCATGGCACGGCATGGCACCGGCATGGCACGGCATGGCACGGCATGGCACGGCATGGCACCGGCATGGCACGGCATGGCACCGGCATGGCACGGCATGGCACCGGCATGGCACGGCATGGCACGGCATGGCACGGCATGGCACGGCATGGAATGGCATGGAATGGCATGGAATGGCATGGAATGGCATGGAATGGCATGGAATGGCATGGAATGGCATGGAATGGCATGGAATGGCATGGAATGGCATGGAATGGCATGGAATGGCATGGAATGGCATGGAATGGCATGGAATGGCATGGAATGGCATGGAATGGCATGGAATGGCATGGAATGGCATGGAATGGCATGGAATGGCATGGAACGGCATGGAACGGCATGGAACGGCATGGAACGGCATGGAATGGCATGGAATGGCATGGAATGGCATGGAATGGCATGGAATGGCATGGAATGGCATGGAATGGCATGGAATGGCATGGAATGGCATGGAATGGCATGGAATGGCATGGAATGGCATGGAATGGCATGGAATGGCATGGAATGGCATGGAATGGCATGGAATGGCATGGAATGGCATGGAATGGCATGGAATGGCATGGAATGGCATGGAATGGCATGGAATGGCATGGAATGGCATGGAATGGCATGGAATGGCATGGAATGGCATGGAATGGCATGGAATGGCATGGAATGGCATGGAATGGCATGGAATGGCATGGAATGGCATGGAATGGCATGGAATGGCATGGAATGGCATGGAATGGCATGGAATGGCATGGAATGGCATGGAATGGCATGGAATGGCATGGAATGGCATGGAATGGCATGGAATGGCATGGAATGGCATGGAATGGCATGGCACCGCATGGCACGGCATGGAATGGCATGGAATGGCATGGCACCGCATGGCACGGCATGGCACGGCATTGAATGGCATGGAATGGCATTGAATGGCATGGAATGGCATGGAATGGCATGGAATGGCATGGAATGGCATGGAATGGCATGGAATGGCATGGAATGGCATGGAATGGCATGGAATGGCATGGAATGGCATGGAATGGCATGGAATGACATGGAATGGCATGGCACGGCATGGCACCGGCATGGCACGGCATGGCACCGGCATGGCACGGCATGGCACGGCATGGCACGGCATGGAATGGCATGGAATGGCATGGAATGGCATGGAATGGCATGGAATGGCATGGAATGGCATGGAATGGCATGGAATGGCATGGAATGGCATGGAATGGCATGGAATGGCATGGAATGGCATGGAATGGCATGGAATGGCATGGAATGGCATGGAATGGCATGGAATGGCATGGAATGGCATGGAACGGCATGGAATGGCATGGAATGGCATGGAATGGCATGGAACGGCATGGAACGGCATGGAATGGCATGGAATGGCATGGAATGGCATGGAATGGCATGGAATGGCATGGAATGGCATGGAATGGCATGGAATGGCATGGAATGGCATGGAATGGCATGGAATGGCATGGAATGGCATGGAATGGCATGGAATGGCATGGAATGGCATGGAATGGCATGGAATGGCATGGAATGGCATGGAATGGCATGGAATGGCATGGAATGGCATGGAATGGCATGGAATGGCATGGCACCGCATGGCACGGCATGGAATGGCATGGAATGGCATGGCACCGCATGGCACGGCATGGCACGGCATTGAATGGCATGGAATGGCATTGAATGGAATGGCATGGAATGCATTGAATGGCATGGAATGGCATGGAATGCATGGAATGGCATGGAATGGCATGGAATGGCATGGAATGGCATGGAATGGCATGGAATGGCATGGAATGGCATGGAATGGCATGGAATGGCATGGAATGGCATGGAATGGCATGGAATGGCATGGAATGGCATGGAATGGCATGGAATGGCAAGGAATGGCATGGAATGGCATGGAATGGCATGGAATGGCATGGAATGGCATGGAATGGCATGGAATGGCATGGAATGGCATGGAATGGCATGAATGGCATGGAATGGCATGGAATGGCATGGAATGGCATGGAATGGCATGGAATGGCATGGCACGGCATGGCACGGCATGGCACCGGCATGGCACGGCATGGAATGGCATGGAATGGCATGGAATGACATGGAATGGCATGGCACCGGCATGGCACCGGCATGGCACGGCATGGCACGGCATGGCCGGCATGGCACCGGCATGGCACGGCATGGCACCGGCATGGCACGGCATGGCACCGGCATGGCACGGCATGGCACCGCATTGAGTGGCATGGAATGGCATGGAATGGCATGGAATGGCATGGAATGGCATGGCACGGCATGGCACCGGCATGGCACGGCATGGCACCGGCATGGCACGGCATGGCACCGGCATGGCACGGCATGGCACCGGCATGGCACGGCATGGCACCGGGCATGGGCACGGCATGGCACCGGCATGGCACAGGCATGGCACGGCATGGCACCGGCATGGCACGGCATGGCACCGGCATGGCACGGCATGGCACCGGCATGGCACCGGCATGGCACCGGCATGGCACGCATGGCACCGGCATGGCACGGCATGGCACCGGCATGGCACGGCATGGCACCGGCATGGCACGGCATGGCACCGGCATGGCACCGGCATGGCACGGCATGGCACGGCATGGCACCGGCATGGCACGGCATGGCACCGGCATGGCACGGCATGGCACCGGCATGGCACGGCATGGCACCGGCATGGCACGGCATGGCACCGGCATGGCACGGCATGGCACCGGCATGGCACGGCATGGCACGGCATGGCACCGGCATGGCACGGCATGGCACCGGCATGGCACGGCATGGCACCGGCATGGCACCGGCATGGCACGGCATGGCACCGGCATGGCACGGCATGGCACCGGCATGGCACGGCATGGCACCGGCATGGCACGGCATGGCACCGGCATGCACCGGCATTGCACGGCATGGCACCGGCATGGCACGGCATGGCACCGGCATGGCACGGCATGGCACCGGCATGGCACGGCATGGCACCGGCATGGCACGGCATGGCACGGCATGGCACGGCATGGCACCGGCATGGCACGGCATGGCACGGCATGGCACGGCATGGCACGGCATTGAATGGCATGGAATGGCATGGAATGGCATGGAATGGCATGGAATGGCATGGAATGGCATGGAATGGCATGGAATGGCATGGAATGGCATGGAATGGCATGGAATGGCATGGAATGGCATGGAATGGCATGGAATGGCATGGAATGGCATGGAATGACATGGAATGGCATGGCACCGGCATGGCACCGGCATGGCACGGCATGGCACGGCATGGCACGGCATGGCACCGGCATGGCACGGCATGGCACCGGCATGGCACGGCATGGCACCGGCATGGCACGGCATGGCACCGCATTGAGTGGCATGGAATGGCATGGAATGGCATGGAATGGCATGGAATGGCATGGAATGGCATGGAATGGCATGGCACGGCATGGCACGGCATGGCACCGGCATGGCACGGCATGGCACCGGCATGGCACGGCATGGCACCGGCATGGCACGGCATGGCACCGGCAGTGGCACGGCATGGCACCGGCATGGCACGGCATGGCACCGGCATGGCACGGCATGGCACCGCATGGCACCGGCATGGCACCGGCATGGCACCGGCATGGCACGGCATGGCACGGCATGGCACCGGCATGGCACGGCATGACACGGCATGGCACCGGCATGGCACGGCATGGCACGGCATGCACCGGCATGGCACGGCATGGCACGGCATGGCACCGGCATGGCACGGCATGGCACGGCATGGCACCGGCATGGCACGGCATGGCACCGGCATGGCACGGCATGGCACGGCATGGCACGGCATGGAATGGCATGGAATGGCATGGAATGGCATGGAATGGCATGGAATGGCATGGAATGGCATGGAATGGCATGGAATGGCATGGAATGGCATGGAATGGCATGGAATGGCATGGAATGGCATGGAATGGCATGGAATGGCATGGAATGGCATGGAATGGCATGGAATGGCATGGAATGGCATGGAATGGCATGGAATGGCATGGAATGGCATGGAATGGCATGGAATGGCATGGAATGGCATGGAATGGCATGGAATGGCATGGAATGGCATGGAATGGCATGGAATGGCATGGAATGGCATGGAATGGCATGGAATGGCATGGAATGGCATGGAATGGCATGGAATGGCATGGAATGGCATGGAATGGCATGGAATGGCATGGAATGGCATGGAATGGCATGGAATGGCATGGAATGGCATGGAATGGCATGGAATGGCATGGAATGGCATGGAATGGCATGGAATGGCATGGAATGGCATGGCACCGGCATGGCACCGGCATGGCACGGCATGGCACCGGCATGGCACGGCATGGAATGGCATGGAATGGCATGGAATGACATGGAATGGCATGGCACCGGCATGGCACCGGCATGGCACGGCATGGCACGGCATGGCACGGCATGGCACCGGCATGGCACGGCATGGCACCGGCATGGCACGGCATGGCACCGGCATGGCACGGCATGGCACCGCATTGAGTGGCATGGAATGGCATGGAATGGCATGGAATGGCATGGAATGGCATGGAATGGCATGGAATGGCATGGAATGGCATGGAATGGCATGGCACCGCATGGCACGGCATGGAATGGCATGGAATGGCATGGCACCGCATGGCACGGCATGGCACGGCATTGAATGGCATGGAATGGCATTGAATGGCATGGAATGGCATGGAATGGCATGGAATGGCATGGAATGGCATGGAATGGCATGGAATGGCATGGAATGGCATGGAATGGCATGGAATGGCATGGAATGGCATGGAATGGCATGGAATGGCATGGAATGGCATGGAATGGCATGGAATGGCATGGAATGGCATGGAATGGCATGGAATGGCATGGAATGGCATGGCACCGGCATGGCACCGGCATGGCACGGCATGGCACGGCATGGCACCGGCATGGCACGGCATGGCACGGCATGGCACCGGCATGGCACGGCATGGCACCGGCATGGCACCGGCATTGCACGGCATGGCACTGGCATGGCACGGCATGGCACCGGCATGGCACGGCATGGCACCGGCATGGCACGGCATGGCACCGGCATGGCACGGCATGGCACCGGCATGGCACCGGCATGGCACGGCATGGCACCGGCATGGCACGGCATGGCACCGGCATGGCACGGCATGGCACCGGCATGGCACGGCATGGCACCGGCATGGCACGGCATGGCACCGGCATGGCACCGGCATTGCACGGCATGGCACCGGCATGGCACGGCATGGCACCGGCATGGCACGGCATGGCACCGGCATGGCACGGCATGGCACCGGCATGGCACGGCATGGCACGGCATGGCACGGCATGGCACCGGCATGGCACGGCATGGCACGGCATGGCACGGCATGGCACGGCATTGAATGGCATGGAATGGCATGGAATGGCATGGAATGGCATGGAATGGCATGGAATGGCATGGAATGGCATGGAATGGCATGGAATGGCATGGAATGGCATGGAATGGCATGGAATGGCATGGAATGGCATGGAATGGCATGGAATGGCATGGAATGGCATGGAATGGCATGGAATGGCATGGAATGGCATGGAATGGCATGGAATGGCATGGAATGGCATGGAATGGCATGGAATGTCATGGAATGGCATGGAATGGCATGGAATACCATGGAATGGCATGGAATGGCATGGAATGGCATGGAATGGCATGGAATGGCATGGAATGGCATGGAATGGCATGGAATGGCATGGAATGGCATGGAATGGCATGGAATGGCATGGAATGGCATGGAATGGCATGGAATGGCATGGAATGGCATGGAATGGCATGGAATGGCATGGAATGGCATGGAATGGCATGGAATGGCATGGAATGACATGGAATGGCATGGCACCGGCATGGCACCGGCATGGCACGGCATGGCACGGCATGGCACGGCATGGCACCGGCATGGCACGGCATGGCACCGGCATGGCACGGCATGGCACCGGCATGGCACGGCATGGCACCGGCATGGCACGGCATGGCACCGCATTGAGTGGCATGGAATGGCATGGAATGGCATGGAATGGCATGGAATGGCATGGAATGGCATGGCACGGCATGGCACGGCATGGCACCGGCATGGCACGGCATGGCACCGGCATGGCACGGCATGGCACCGGCATGGCACGGCATGGCACCGGCATGGCACGGCATGGCACCGGCATGGCACGGCATGGCACCGGCATGGCACGGCATGGCACCGGCATGGCACGGCATGGCACCGGCATGGCACCGGCATGGCACCGGCATGGCACCGGCATGGCACGGCATGGCACGGCATGGCACCGGCATGGCACGGCATGGCACGGCATGGCACCGGCATGGCACGGCATGGCACGGCATGGCACCGGCATGGCACGGCATGGCACGGCATGGCACCGGCATGGCACGGCATGGCACGGCATGGCACCGGCATGGCACGGCATGGCACCGGCATGGCACGGCATGGCACGGCATGGCACGGCATGGAATGGCATGGAATGGCATGGAATGGCATGGAATGGCATGGAATGGCATGGAATGGCATGGAATGGCATGGAATGGCATGGAATGGCATGGAATGGCATGGAATGGCATGGAATGGCATGGAATGGCATGGAATGGCATGGAATGGCATGGAATGGCATGGAATGGCATGGAATGGCATGGAATGGCATGGAATGGCATGGAATGGCATGGAATGGCATGGAATGGCATGGAATGGCATGGAATGGCATGGAATGGCATGGAATGGCATGGAATGGCATGGAATGGCATGGAATGGCATGGAATGGCATGGCACCGGCATGGCACCGGCATGGCACGGCATGGCACCGGCATGGCACGGCATGGAATGGCATGGAATGGCATGGAATGACATGGAATGGCATGGCACCGGCATGGCACCGG
This sequence comes from Cryptus armator, assembly GCA_963971235.1. Lineage (NCBI taxonomy): Eukaryota > Metazoa > Arthropoda > Insecta > Hymenoptera > Ichneumonidae > Cryptus > Cryptus armator. Next base: position 21,009 of record CAXARG010000214.1, on the reverse strand, counting down.
CATGGCACGGCATGGCACGGCATGGCACGGCATGGCACCGGCATGGCACGGCATGGAATGGCATGGAATGGCATGGAATGGCATGGAATGGCATGGAATGGCATGGAATGGCATGGAATGGCATGGAATGGCATGGAATGGCATGGAATGGCATGGAATGGCATGGAATGGCATGGAATGGCATGGAATGGCATGGAATGGCATGGAATGGCATGGAATGGCATGGAATGGCATGGAATGGCATGGAATGGCATGGAATGGCATGGAATGGCATGGAATGGCATGGAATGGCATGGAATGGCATGGAATGGCATGGAATGGCATGGAATGGCATGGAATGGCATGGAATGGCATGGAATGGCATGGAATGGCATGGAATGGCATGGAATGGCATGGAATGGCATGGAATGGCATGGAATGGCATGGAATGGCATGGAATGGCATGGAATGGCATGGAATGGCATGGAATGGCATGGAATGGCATGGAATGGCATGGAATGGCATGGAATGGCATGGAATGGCATGGAATGGCATGGAATGGCATGGAATGGCATGGAATGGCATGGAATGGCATGGAATGGCATGGAATGGCATGGAATGGCATGGAATGGCATGGAATGGCATGGAATGGCATGGAATGGCATGGAATGGCATGGAATGGCATGGAATGGCATGGAATGGCATGGAATGGCATGGAATGGCATGGAATGGCATGGAATGGCATGGAATGGCATGGAATGGCATGGAATGGCATGGAATGGCATGGAATGGCATGGAATGGCATGGAATGGCATGGAATGGCATGGAATGGCATGGAATGGCATGGAATGGCATGGAATGGCATGGAATGGCATGGAATGGCATGGAATGGCATGGAATGGCATGGAATGGCATGGAATGGCATGGAATGGCATGGAATGGCATGGAATGGCATGGAATGGCATGGAATGGCATGGCACCGCATGGCACGGCATGGAATGGCATGGAATGGCATGGCACCGCATGGCACGGCATGGCACGGCATTGAATGGCATGGAATGGCATTGAATGGCATGGAATGGCATGGAATGGCATGGAATGGCATGGAATGGCATGGAATGGCATGGAATGGCATGGAATGGCATGGAATGGCATGGAATGGCATGGAATGGCATGGAATGACATGGAATGGCATGGCACGGCATGGCACCGGCATGGCACGGCATGGCACCGGCATGGCACGGCATGGCACGGCATGGCACGGCATGGAATGGCATGGAATGGCATGGAATGGCATGGAATGGCATGGAATGGCATGGAATGGCATGGAATGGCATGGAATGGCATGGAATGGCATGGAATGGCATGGAATGGCATGGAATGGCATGGAATGGCATGGAATGGCATGGAATGGCATGGAATGGCATGGAATGGCATGGAATGGCATGGAATGGCATGGAATGGCATGGAATGGCATGGAATGGCATGGAATGGCATGGAATGGCATGGAACGGCATGGAATGGCATGGAATGGCATGGAATGGCATGGAACGGCATGGAACGGCATGGAATGGCATGGAATGGCATGGAATGGCATGGAATGGCATGGAATGGCATGGAATGGCATGGAATGGCATGGAATGGCATGGAATGGCATGGAATGGCATGGAATGGCATGGAATGGCATGGAATGGCATGGAATGGCATGGAATGGCATGGAATGGCATGGAATGGCATGGAATGGCATGGAATGGCATGGAATGGCATGGAATGGCATGGAATGGCATGGAATGGCATGGAATGGCATGGAATGGCATGGAATGGCATGGCACCGCATGGCACGGCATGGAATGGCATGGAATGGCATGGCACCGCATGGCACGGCATGGCACGGCATTGAATGGCATGGAATGGCATTGAATGGCATGGAATGGCATGGAATGGCATGGAATGGCATGGAATGGCATGGCACCGGCATGGCACCGGCATGGCACGGCATGGCACCGGCATGGCACGGCATGGCACGGCATGGCACCGGCATGGCACGCCATGGCACGGCATGGCACCGGCATGGCACGCCATGGCACGGCATGGCACCGGCATGGCACGGCATGGCACCGGCATGGCACCGGCATTGCACGGCATGGCACTGGCATGGCACGGCATGGCACCGGCATGGCACGGCATGGCACCGGCATGGCACGGCATGGCACCGGCATGGCACGGCATGGCACCGGCATGGCACCGGCATGGCACGGCATGGCACCGGCATGGCACGGCATGGCACCGGCATGGCACGGCATGGCACCGGCATGGCACGGCATGGCACCGGCATGGCACGGCATGGCACCGGCATGGCACGGCATGGCACCGGCATGGCACCGGCATGGCACGGCATGGCACCGGCATGGCACGGCATGGCACCGGCATGGCACGGCATGGCACGGCATGGCACGGCATGGCACCGGCATGGCACGGCATGGCACCGGCATGGCACGGCATGGCACCGGCATGGCACGGCATGGCACCGGCATGGCACCGGCATTGCACGGCATGGCACCGGCATGGCACGGCATGGCACCGGCATGGCACGGCATGGCACCGGCATGGCACGGCATGGCACGGCATGGCACCGGCATGGCACGGCATGGCACTGGCATGGCACGGCATGGCACCGGCATGGCACGGCATGGCACGGCATGGCACGGCATGGCACGGCATGGCACGGCATGGCACCGGCATGGCACGGCATGGCACGGCATGGCACGGCATGGCACGGCATTGAATGGCATGGAATGGCATGGAATGGCATGGAATGGCATGGAATGGCATGGAATGGCATGGAATGGCATGGAATGGCATGGAATGGCATGGAATGGCATGGCACCGGCATGGCACCGGCATGGCACGGTATGGCACCGGCATGGCACCGGCATTGCACGGCATGGCACCGGCATGGCACCGGCATGGCACGGCATGGCACCGGCATGGCACGGCATGGCACGGCATGGCACCGGCATGGCACGGCATGGCACGGCATGGCACCGGCATGGCACGGCATGGCACCGGCATGGCACGGCATGGCACGGCATGGCACGGCATGGAATGGCATGGAATGGCATGGAATGGCATGGAATGGCATGGAATGGCATGGAATGGCATGGAATGGCATGGAATGGCATGGAATGGCATGGAATGGCATGGAATGGCATGGAATGGCATGGAATGGCATGGAATGGCATGGAATGGCATGGAATGGCATGGAATGGCATGGAATGGCATGGAATGGCATGGAATGGCATGGAATGGCATGGAATGGCATGGAATGGCATGGAATGGCATGGAATGGCATGGAATGGCATGGAATGGCATGGAATGGCATGGAATGGCATGGAATGGCATGGAATGGCATGGAATGGCATGGAATGGCATGGCACCGGCATGGCACCGGCATGGCACGGCATGGCACCGGCATGGCACGGCATGGAATGGCATGGAATGGCATGGAATGACATGGAATGGCATGGCACCGGCATGGCACCGGCATGGCACGGCATGGCACGGCATGGCACGGCATGGCACCGGCATGGCACGGCATGGAATGGCATGGAATGGCATGGAATGGCATGGAATGGCATGGAATGGCATGGAATGGCATGGAATGGCATGGAATGGCATGGAATGGCATGGAATGGCATGGAATGGCATGGAATGGCATGGAATGGCATGGAATGGCATGGAATGGCATGGAATGGCATGGAATGGCATGGAATGGCATGGAATGGCATGGAATGGCATGGAATGGCATGGAATGGCATGGAATGGCATGGAATGGCATGGAATGGCATGGAATGGCATGGAATGGCATGGAATGGCATGGAATGGCATGGAATGGCATGGAATGGCATGGAATGGCATGGAATGGCATGGAATGGCATGGAATGGCATGGAATGGCATGGAATGGCATGGAATGGCATGGAATGGCATGGAATGGCATGGAATGGCATGGAATGGCATGGAATGGCATGGAATGGCATGGAATGGCATGGAATGGCATGGAATGGCATGGAATGGCATGGAATGGCATGGAATGGCATGGAATGGCATGGAATGGCATGGAATGGCATGGAATGGCATGGAATGGCATGGAATGGCATGGAATGGCATGGAATGGCATGGAATGGCATGGAATGGCATGGAATGGCATGGAATGGCATGGAATGGCATGGAATGGCATGGAATGGCATGGAATGGCATGGAATGGCATGGAATGGCATGGAATGGCATGGAATGGCATGGAATGGCATGGAATGGCATGGAATGGCATGGAATGGCATGGAATGGCATGGAATGGCATGGAATGGCATGGAATGGCATGGAATGGCATGGAATGGCATGGAATGGCATGGCACCGCATGGCACGGCATGGAATGGCATGGAATGGCATGGCACCGCATGGCACGGCATGGCACGGCATTGAATGGCATGGAATGGCATTGAATGGCATGGAATGGCATGGAATGGCATGGAATGGCATGGAATGGCATGGAATGGCATGGAATGGCATGGAATGGCATGGAATGGCATGGAATGGCATGGAATGGCATGGAATGACATGGAATGGCATGGCACGGCATGGCACCGGCATGGCACGGCATGGCACCGGCATGGCACGGCATGGCACGGCATGGCACGGCATGGAATGGCATGGAATGGCATGGAATGGCATGGAATGGCATGGAATGGCATGGAATGGCATGGAATGGCATGGAATGGCATGGAATGGCATGGAATGGCATGGAATGGCATGGAATGGCATGGAATGGCATGGAATGGCATGGAATGGCATGGAATGGCATGGAATGGCATGGAATGGCATGGAATGGCATGGAATGGCATGGAATGGCATGGAATGGCATGGAATGGCATGGAATGGCATGGAACGGCATGGAATGGCATGGAATGGCATGGAATGGCATGGAACGGCATGGAACGGCATGGAATGGCATGGAATGGCATGGAATGGCATGGAATGGCATGGAATGGCATGGAATGGCATGGAATGGCATGGAATGGCATGGAATGGCATGGAATGGCATGGAATGGCATGGAATGGCATGGAATGGCATGGAATGGCATGGAATGGCATGGAATGGCATGGAATGGCATGGAATGGCATGGAATGGCATGGAATGGCATGGAATGGCATGGAATGGCATGGAATGGCATGGAATGGCATGGAATGGCATGGAATGGCATGGAATGGCATGGAATGGCATGGCACCGCATGGCACGGCATGGAATGGCATGGAATGGCATGGCACCGCATGGCACGGCATGGCACGGCATTGAATGGCATGGAATGGCATTGAATGGCATGGAATGGCATGGAATGGCATGGAATGGCATGGAATGGCATGGCACCGGCATGGCACCGGCATGGCACGGCATGGCACCGGCATGGCACGGCATGGCACGGCATGGCACCGGCATGGCACGCCATGGCACGGCATGGCACCGGCATGGCACGCCATGGCACGGCATGGCACCGGCATGGCACGGCATGGCACCGGCATGGCACCGGCATTGCACGGCATGGCACTGGCATGGCACGGCATGGCACCGGCATGGCACGGCATGGCACCGGCATGGCACGGCATGGCACCGGCATGGCACGGCATGGCACCGGCATGGCACCGGCATGGCACGGCATGGCACCGGCATGGCACGGCATGGCACCGGCATGGCACGGCATGGCACCGGCATGGCACGGCATGGCACCGGCATGGCACGGCATGGCACCGGCATGGCACGGCATGGCACCGGCATGGCACCGGCATGGCACGGCATGGCACCGGCATGGCACGGCATGGCACCGGCATGGCACGGCATGGCACGGCATGGCACGGCATGGCACCGGCATGGCACGGCATGGCACCGGCATGGCACGGCATGGCACCGGCATGGCACGGCATGGCACCGGCATGGCACCGGCATTGCACGGCATGGCACCGGCATGGCACGGCATGGCACCGGCATGGCACGGCATGGCACCGGCATGGCACGGCATGGCACGGCATGGCACCGGCATGGCACGGCATGGCACTGGCATGGCACGGCATGGCACCGGCATGGCACGGCATGGCACGGCATGGCACGGCATGGCACGGCATGGCACGGCATGGCACCGGCATGGCACGGCATGGCACGGCATGGCACGGCATGGCACGGCATTGAATGGCATGGAATGGCATGGAATGGCATGGAATGGCATGGAATGGCATGGAATGGCATGGAATGGCATGGAATGGCATGGAATGGCATGGAATGGCATGGCACCGGCATGGCACCGGCATGGCACGGTATGGCACCGGCATGGCACCGGCATTGCACGGCATGGCACCGGCATGGCACCGGCATTGCACGGCATGGCACCGGCATGGCACGGCATGGCACCGGCATGGCACGGCATGGCACCGGCATGGCACTGGCATGGCACGGCATGGCACCGGCATGGCACGGCATGGCACGGCATGGCACGGCATGGCACGGCATGGCACGGCATGGCACCGGCATGGCACGGCATGGCACGGCATGGCACGGCATGGCACGGCATTGAATGGCATGGAATGGCATGGAATGGCATGGAATGGCATGGAATGGCATGGAATGGCATGGAATGGCATGGAATGGCATGGAATGGCATGGAATGGCATGGAATGGCATGGAATGGCATGGAATGGCATGGAATGGCATGGAATGGCATGGAATGGCATGGAATGGCATGGAATGGCATGGAATGGCATGGAATGGCATGGAATGGCATGGAATGGCATGGAATGGCATGGAATGGCATGGAATGGCATGGAATGGCATGGAATGGCATGGAATGGCATGGAATGGCATGGAATGGCATGGAATGGCATGGAATGGCATGGAATGGCATGGAATGGCATGGAATGGCATGGAATGGCATGGAATGGCATGGAATGGCATGGAATGGCATGGAATGGCATGGAATGGCATGGAATGGCATGGAATGGCATGGAATGGCATGGAATGGCATGGAATGGCATGGAATGGCATGGAATGGCATGGAATGGCATGGAATGGCATGGAATGGCATGGAATGGCATGGAATGGCATGGAATGGCATGGAATGGCATGGAATGGCATGGAATGGCATGGCACCGCATGGCACGGCATGGAATGGCATGGAATGGCATGGCACGGCATTGAATGGCATGGAATGGCATTGAATGGCATGGAACGGCATGGAATGGCATGGAATGGCATGGAATGGCATGGAATGGCATGGAATGGCATGGAATGGCATGGAATGGCATGGAATGGCATGGAATGGCATGGAATGGCATGGAATGGCATGGAATGGCATGGAATGGCATGGAATGGCATGGCACCGCATGGCACGGCATGGAATGGCATGGAATGGCATGGCACCGCATGGCACGGCATGGCACGGCATTGAATGGCATGGAATGGCATTGAATGGCATGGAATGGCATGGAATGGCATGGAATGGCATGGAATGGCATGGAATGGCATGGAATGGCATGGAATGGCATGGAATGGCATGGAATGGCATGGAATGGCATGGAATGGCATGGAATGGCATGGAATGGCATGGAATGGCATGGAATGGCATGGAATGGCATGGAATGGCATGGAATGGCATGGAATGGCATGGAATGGCATGGAATGGCATGGAATGGCATGGAATGGCATGGAATGGCATGGAATGGCATGGAATGGCATGGAATGGCATGGAATGGCATGGAATGGCATGGAATGGCATGGAATGGCATGGAATGGCATGGAATGGCATGGAATGGCATGGAATGGCATGGAATGGCATGGAATGGCATGGAATGGCATGGAATGGCATGGAATGGCATGGAATGGCATGGAATGGCATGGAATGGCATGGAATGGCATGGAATGGCATGGAATGGCATGGAATGGCATGGCACCGGCATGGCACCGGCATGGCACCGGCATGGCACCGGCATGGCACCGGCATGGCACGGCATGGCACCGGCATGGCACGGCATGGCACGGCATGGCACCGGCATGGCACGGCATGGCACGGCATGGCACCGGCATGGCACGGCATGGCACCGGCATGGCACCGGCATTGCACGGCATGGCACTGGCATGGCACGGCATGGCACCGGCATGGCACGGCATGGCACCGGCATGGCACGGCATGGCACCGGCATGGCACCGGCATGGCACGGCATGGCACCGGCATGGCACGGCATGGCACCGGCATGGCACGGCATGGCACCGGCATGGCACGGCATGGCACCGGCATGGCACCGGCATGGCACGGCATGGCACCGGCATGGCACGGCATGGCACCGGCATGGCACGGCATGGCACGGCATGGCACCGGCATGGCACGGCATGGCACGGCATGGCACCGGCATGGCACGGCATGGCACCGGCATGGCACGGCATGGCACCGGCATGGCACGGCATGGCACGGCATGGCACCGGCATGGCACGGCATGGCACCGGCATGGCACGGCATGGCACCGGCATGGCACGGCATGGCACCGGCATGGCACGGCATGGCACGGCATGGCACGGCATGGCACGGCATTGAATGGCATGGAATGGCATGGAATGGCATGGAATGGCATGGAATGGCATGGAATGGCATGGAATGGCATGGAATGGCATGGAATGGCATGGAATGGCATGGAATGGCATGGAATGGCATGGAATGGCATGGAATGGCATGGAATGGCATGGAATGGCATGGAATGGCATGGAATGGCATGGAATGGCATGGAATGGCATGGAATGGCATGGAATGGCATGGAATGGCATGGAATGGCATGGAATGGCATGGAATGGCATGGAATGGCATGGAATGGCATGGAATGGCATGGCACCGGCATGGCACCGGCATGGCACCGGCATGGCACGGCATGGCACCGGCATGGCACGGCATGGCACCGGCATGGCACGGCATGGCACCGCATTGAGTGGCATGGCACGGCATGGCACGGCATGGCACCGGCATGGCACGGCATGGCACGGCATGGCACCGGCATGGCACGGCATGGCACCGGCATGGCACGGCATGGCACGGCATGGCACGGCATGGCACGGCATGGCACGGCATGGCACGGCATGGCACGGCATGGAATGGCATGGAATGGCATGGAATGACATGGAATGGCATGGAATGGCATGGAATGACATGGAATGGCATGGAATGGCATGGAATGGCATGGAATGACATGGAATGGCATGGAATGGCATGGAATGGCATGGAATGGCATGGAATGGCATGGAATGGCATGGAATGGCATGGAATGGCATGGAATGGCATGGAATGGCATGGAATGGCATGGAATGGCATGGAATGGCATGGAATGGCATGGAATGGCATGGAATGGCATGGAATAGCATGGAATGGCATGGAATGGCATGGCACCGGCATGGCACCGGCATGGCACGGCATGGCACGGCATGGCACCGGCATGGCACGGCATGGCACGGCATGGCACGGCATGGCACGGCATGGCACGGCATGGCACCGGCATGGCACGGCATGGCACCGGCATGGCACCGGCATGGCACGGCATGGCACGGCATGGCACCGGCATGGCACGGCATGGCACCGGCATGGCACGGCATGGCACGGCATGGCACCGGCATGGCACGGCATGGCACCGGCATGGCACCGGCATGGCACCGGCATGGCACCGGCATAGCACGGCATGGCACCGGCATGGCACGGCATGGAATGGCATGGAATGGCATGGAATGGCATGGAATGGCATGGAATGGCATGGAATGGCATGGAATGGCATGGAATGGCATGGAATGGCATGGAATGGCATGGAATGGCATGGAATGGCATGGAATGGCATGGAATGGCATGGAATGGCATGGAATGGCATGGAATGGCATGGAATGGCATGGAATGGCATGGAATGGCATGGAATGGCATGGAATGGCATGGAATGGCATGGAATGGCATGGAATGGCATGGAATGGCATGGAATGGCATGGAATGGCATGGAATGGCATGGAATGGCATGGAATGGCATGGAATGGCATGGAATGACATGGAATGGCATGGCACCGGCATGGCACCGGCATGGCACGGCATGGCACGGCATGGCACGGCATGGCACCGGCATGGCACCGGCATGGCACGGCATGGCACCGGCATGGCACGGCATGGCACCGGCATGGCACGGCATGGCACCGGCATGGCACCGGCATGGCACGGCATGGCACCGGCATGGCACGGCATGGCACGGCATGGCACGGCATGGCACCGGCATGGCACGGCATGGCACCGGCATGGCACGGCATGGCACCGGCATGGCACGGCATGGCACGGCATGGCACGGCATGGCACGGCATGGAATGGCATGGAATGGCATGGAATGGCATGGAATGGCATGGAATGGCATGGAATGGCATGGAATGGCATGGAATGGCATGGAATGGCATGGAATGGCATGGAATGGCATGGAATGGCATGGAATGGCATGGAATGGCATGGAATGGCATGGAATGGCATGGAATGGCATGGAATGGCATGGAATGGCATGGAATGGCATGGAATGGCATGGAATGGCATGGAACGGCATGGAACGGCATGGAACGGCATGGAACGGCATGGAATGGCATGGAATGGCATGGAATGGCATGGAATGGCATGGAATGGCATGGAATGGCATGGAATGGCATGGAATGGCATGGAATGGCATGGAATGGCATGGAATGGCATGGAATGGCATGGAATGGCATGGAATGGCATGGAATGGCATGGAATGGCATGGAATGGCATGGAATGGCATGGAATGGCATGGAATGGCATGGAATGGCATGGAATGGCATGGAATGGCATGGAATGGCATGGAATGGCATGGAATGGCATGGAATGGCATGGAATGGCATGGAATGGCATGGAATGGCATGGAATGGCATGGAATGGCATGGAATGGCATGGAATGGCATGGAATGGCATGGAATGGCATGGAATGGCATGGAATGGCATGGAATGGCATGGAATGGCATGGAATGGCATGGAATGGCATGGAATGGCATGGAATGGCATGGAATGGCATGGAATGGCATGGAATGGCATGGAATGGCATGGAATGGCATGGCACCGCATGGCACGGCATGGAATGGCATGGAATGGCATGGCACCGCATGGCACGGCATGGCACGGCATTGAATGGCATGGAATGGCATTGAATGGCATGGAATGGCATGGAATGGCATGGAATGGCATGGAATGGCATGGAATGGCATGGAATGGCATGGAATGGCATGGAATGGCATGGAATGGCATGGAATGGCATGGAATGACATGGAATGGCATGGCACGGCATGGCACCGGCATGGCACGGCATGGCACCGGCATGGCACGGCATGGCACGGCATGGCACGGCATGGAATGGCATGGAATGGCATGGAATGGCATGGAATGGCATGGAATGGCATGGAATGGCATGGAATGGCATGGAATGGCATGGAATGGCATGGAATGGCATGGAATGGCATGGAATGGCATGGAATGGCATGGAATGGCATGGAATGGCATGGAATGGCATGGAATGGCATGGAATGGCATGGAATGGCATGGAATGGCATGGAATGGCATGGAATGGCATGGAACGGCATGGAATGGCATGGAATGGCATGGAATGGCATGGAACGGCATGGAACGGCATGGAATGGCATGGAATGGCATGGAATGGCATGGAATGGCATGGAATGGCATGGAATGGCATGGAATGGCATGGAATGGCATGGAATGGCATGGAATGGCATGGAATGGCATGGAATGGCATGGAATGGCATGGAATGGCATGGAATGGCATGGAATGGCATGGAATGGCATGGAATGGCATGGAATGGCATGGAATGGCATGGAATGGCATGGCACCGCATGGCACGGCATGGAATGGCATGGAATGGCATGGCACCGCATGGCACGGCATGGCACGGCATTGAATGGCATGGAATGGCATTGAATGGCATGGAATGGCATGGAATGGCATGGAATGGCATGGAATGGCATGGAATGGCATGGAATGGCATGGAATGGCATGGAATGGCATGGAATGGCATGGAATGGCATGGAATGGCATGGAATGGCATGGAATGGCATGGAATGGCATGGAATGGCATGGAATGGCATGGAATGGCATGGAATGGCATGGAATGGCATGGAATGGCATGGAATGGCATGGAATGGCATGGAATGGCATGGAATGGCATGGAATGGCATGGAATGGCATGGAATGGCATGGAATGGCATGGAATGGCATGGAATGGCATGGAATGGCATGGCACGGCATGGCACGGCATGGCACCGGCATGGCACGGCATGGAATGGCATGGAATGGCATGGAATGACATGGAATGGCATGGCACCGGCATGGCACCGGCATGGCACGGCATGGCACGGCATGGCACGGCATGGCACCGGCATGGCACGGCATGGCACCGGCATGGCACGGCATGGCACCGGCATGGCACGGCATGGCACCGCATTGAGTGGCATGGAATGGCATGGAATGGCATGGAATGGCATGGAATGGCATGGCACGGCATGGCACCGGCATGGCACGGCATGGCACCGGCATGGCACGGCATGGCACCGGCATGGCACGGCATGGCACCGGCATGGCACGGCATGGCACCGGCATGGCACGGCATGGCACCGGCATGGCACAGGCATGGCACGGCATGGCACCGGCATGGCACGGCATGGCACCGGCATGGCACGGCATGGCACCGGCATGGCACCGGCATGGCACCGGCATGGCACGGCATGGCACCGGCATGGCACGGCATGGCACCGGCATGGCACGGCATGGCACCGGCATGGCACGGCATGGCACCGGCATGGCACCGGCATGGCACGGCATGGCACGGCATGGCACCGGCATGGCACGGCATGGCACCGGCATGGCACGGCATGGCACCGGCATGGCACGGCATGGCACCGGCATGGCACGGCATGGCACGGCATGGCACCGGCATGGCACGGCATGGCACCGGCATGGCACGGCATGGCACCGGCATGGCACCGGCATGGCACGGCATGGCACCGGCATGGCACGGCATGGCACCGGCATGGCACGGCATGGCACCGGCATGGCACGGCATGGCACCGGCATGGCACGGCATGGCACCGGCATGGCACCGGCATTGCACGGCATGGCACCGGCATGGCACGGCATGGCACCGGCATGGCACGGCATGGCACCGGCATGGCACGGCATGGCACCGGCATGGCACGGCATGGCACGGCATGGCACGGCATGGCACCGGCATGGCACGGCATGGCACGGCATGGCACGGCATGGCACGGCATTGAATGGCATGGAATGGCATGGAATGGCATGGAATGGCATGGAATGGCATGGAATGGCATGGAATGGCATGGAATGGCATGGAATGGCATGGAATGGCATGGAATGGCATGGAATGGCATGGAATGGCATGGAATGGCATGGAATGGCATGGAATGGCATGGAATGGCATGGAATGGCATGGAATGGCATGGAATGGCATGGAATGGCATGGAATGGCATGGAATGGCATGGAATGGCATGGAATGTCATGGAATGGCATGGAATGGCATGGAATACCATGGAATGGCATGGAATGGCATGGAATGGCATGGAATGGCATGGAATGGCATGGAATGGCATGGAATGGCATGGAATGGCATGGAATGGCATGGAATGGCATGGAATGGCATGGAATGGCATGGAATGGCATGGAATGGCATGGAATGGCATGGAATGGCATGGAATGACATGGAATGGCATGGCACCGGCATGGCACCGGCATGGCACGGCATGGCACGGCATGGCACGGCATGGCACCGGCATGGCACGGCATGGCACCGGCATGGCACGGCATGGCACCGGCATGGCACGGCATGGCACCGCATTGAGTGGCATGGAATGGCATGGAATGGCATGGAATGGCATGGAATGGCATGGAATGGCATGGCACGGCATGGCACGGCATGGCACCGGCATGGCACGGCATGGCACCGGCATGGCACGGCATGGCACCGGCATGGCACGGCATGGCACCGGCATGGCACGGCATGGCACCGGCATGGCACGGCATGGCACCGGCATGGCACGGCATGGCACCGGCATGGCACCGGCATGGCACCGGCATGGCACCGGCATGGCACGGCATGGCACGGCATGGCACCGGCATGGCACGGCATGACACGGCATGGCACCGGCATGGCACGGCATGGCACGGCATGGCACCGGCATGGCACGGCATGGCACGGCATGGCACCGGCATGGCACGGCATGGCACGGCATGGCACCGGCATGGCACGGCATGGCACCGGCATGGCACGGCATGGCACGGCATGGAATGGCATGGAATGGCATGGAATGGCATGGAATGGCATGGAATGGCATGGAATGGCATGGAATGGCATGGAATGGCATGGAATGGCATGGAATGGCATGGCACCGGCATGGCACCGGCATGGCACGGCATGGCACCGGCATGGCACGGCATGGAATGGCATGGAATGGCATGGAATGACATGGAATGGCATGGCACCGGCATGGCACCGGCATGGCACGGCATGGCACGGCATGGCACGGCATGGCACCGGCATGGCACGGCATGGCACCGGCATGGCACGGCATGGCACCGGCATGGCACGGCATGGCACCGCATTGAGTGGCATGGAATGGCATGGAATGGCATGGAATGGCATGGAATGGCATGGAATGGCATGGAATGGCATGGAATGGCATGGAATGGCATGGCACCGCATGGCACGGCATGGAATGGCATGGAATGGCATGGCACCGCATGGCACGGCATGGCACGGCATTGAATGGCATGGAATGGCATTGAATGGCATGGAATGGCATGGAATGGCATGGAATGGCATGGAATGGCATGGAATGGCATGGAATGGCATGGAATGGCATGGAATGGCATGGAATGGCATGGAATGGCATGGAATGGCATGGAATGGCATGGAATGGCATGGAATGGCATGGAATGGCATGGAATGGCATGGAATGGCATGGAATGGCATGGAATGGCATGGCACCGGCATGGCACCGGCATGGCACGGCATGGCACCGGCATGGCACGGCATGGCACGGCATGGCACCGGCATGGCACGGCATGGCACGGCATGGCACCGGCATGGCACGGCATGGCACGGCATGGCACCGGCATGGCACGGCATGGCACCGGCATGGCACCGGCATTGCACGGCATGGCACCGGCATGGCACGGCATGGCACCGGCATGGCACGGCATGGCACCGGCATGGCACGGCATGGCACCGGCATGGCACGGCATGGCACGGCATGGCACGGCATGGCACCGGCATGGCACGGCATGGCACGGCATGGCACGGCATGGCACGGCATTGAATGGCATGGAATGGCATGGAATGGCATGGAATGGCATGGAATGGCATGGAATGGCATGGAATGGCATGGAATGGCATGGAATGGCATGGAATGGCATGGAATGGCATGGAATGGCATGGAATGGCATGGAATGGCATGGAATGGCATGGAATGGCATGGAATGGCATGGAATGGCATGGAATGGCATGGAATGGCATGGAATGGCATGGAATGGCATGGAATGTCATGGAATGGCATGGAATGGCATGGAATACCATGGAATGGCATGGAATGGCATGGAATGGCATGGAATGGCATGGAATGGCATGGAATGGCATGGAATGGCATGGAATGGCATGGAATGGCATGGAATGGCATGGAATGGCATGGAATGGCATGGAATGGCATGGAATGGCATGGAATGGCATGGAATGGCATGGAATGACATGGAATGGCATGGCACCGGCATGGCACCGGCATGGCACGGCATGGCACGGCATGGCACGGCATGGCACCGGCATGGCACGGCATGGCACCGGCATGGCACGGCATGGCACCGGCATGGCACGGCATGGCACCGGCATGGCACGGCATGGCACCGCATTGAGTGGCATGGAATGGCATGGAATGGCATGGAATGGCATGGAATGGCATGGAATGGCATGGCACGGCATGGCACGGCATGGCACCGGCATGGCACGGCATGGCACCGGCATGGCACGGCATGGCACCGGCATGGCACGGCATGGCACCGGCATGGCACGGCATGGCACCGGCATGGCACGGCATGGCACCGGCATGGCACGGCATGGCACCGGCATGGCACGGCATGGCACCGGCATGGCACCGGCATGGCACCGGCATGGCACCGGCATGGCACGGCATGGCACGGCATGGCACCGGCATGGCACGGCATGGCACGGCATGGCACCGGCATGGCACGGCATGGCACGGCATGGCACCGGCATGGCACGGCATGGCACGGCATGGCACCGGCATGGCACGGCATGGCACGGCATGGCACCGGCATGGCACGGCATGGCACCGGCATGGCACGGCATGGCACGGCATGGCACGGCATGGAATGGCATGGAATGGCATGGAATGGCATGGAATGGCATGGAATGGCATGGAATGGCATGGAATGGCATGGAATGGCATGGAATGGCATGGAATGGCATGGAATGGCATGGAATGGCATGGAATGGCATGGAATGGCATGGAATGGCATGGAATGGCATGGAATGGCATGGAATGGCATGGAATGGCATGGAATGGCATGGAATGGCATGGAATGGCATGGAATGGCATGGAATGGCATGGAATGGCATGGAATGGCATGGAATGGCATGGAATGGCATGGAATGGCATGGAATGGCATGGAATGGCATGGAATGGCATGGAATGGCATGGAATGGCATGGAATGGCATGGCACCGGCATGGCACCGGCATGGCACGGCATGGCACCGGCATGGCACGGCATGGAATGGCATGGAATGGCATGGAATGACATGGAATGGCATGGCACCGGCATGGCACCGGCATGGCACGGCATGGCACGGCATGGCACGGCATGGCACCGGCATGGCACGGCATGGAATGGCATGGAATGGCATGGAATGGCATGGAATGGCATGGAATGGCATGGAATGGCATGGAATGGCATGGAATGGCATGGAATGGCATGGAATGGCATGGAATGGCATGGAATGGCATGGAATGGCATGGAATGGCATGGAATGGCATGGAATGGCATGGAATGGCATGGAATGGCATGGAATGGCATGGAATGGCATGGAATGGCATGGAATGGCATGGAATGGCATGGAATGGCATGGAATGGCATGGAATGGCATGGAATGGCATGGAATGGCATGGAATGGCATGGAATGGCATGGAATGGCATGGAATGGCATGGAATGGCATGGAATGGCATGGAATGGCATGGAATGGCATGGAATGGCATGGAATGGCATGGAATGGCATGGAATGGCATGGAATGGCATGGAATGGCATGGAATGGCATGGAATGGCATGGAATGGCATGGAATGGCATGGAATGGCATGGAATGGCATGGAATGGCATGGAATGGCATGGCACCGCATGGCACGGCATGGAATGGCATGGAATGGCATGGCACCGCATGGCACGGCATGGCACGGCATTGAATGGCATGGAATGGCATTGAATGGCATGGAATGGCATGGAATGGCATGGAATGGCATGGAATGGCATGGAATGGCATGGAATGGCATGGAATGGCATGGAATGGCATGGAATGGCATGGAATGGCATGGAATGACATGGAATGGCATGGCACGGCATGGCACCGGCATGGCACGGCATGGCACCGGCATGGCACGGCATGGCACGGCATGGCACGGCATGGAATGGCATGGAATGGCATGGAATGGCATGGAATGGCATGGAATGGCATGGAATGGCATGGAATGGCATGGAATGGCATGGAATGGCATGGAATGGCATGGAATGGCATGGAATGGCATGGAATGGCATGGAATGGCATGGAATGGCATGGAATGGCATGGAATGGCATGGAATGGCATGGAATGGCATGGAATGGCATGGAATGGCATGGAACGGCATGGAATGGCATGGAATGGCATGGAATGGCATGGAACGGCATGGAACGGCATGGAATGGCATGGAATGGCATGGAATGGCATGGAATGGCATGGAATGGCATGGAATGGCATGGAATGGCATGGAATGGCATGGAATGGCATGGAATGGCATGGAATGGCATGGAATGGCATGGAATGGCATGGAATGGCATGGAATGGCATGGAATGGCATGGAATGGCATGGAATGGCATGGAATGGCATGGAATGGCATGGAATGGCATGGAATGGCATGGAATGGCATGGAATGGCATGGAATGGCATGGAATGGCATGGAATGGCATGGAATGGCATGGCACCGCATGGCACGGCATGGAATGGCATGGAATGGCATGGCACCGCATGGCACGGCATGGCACGGCATTGAATGGCATGGAATGGCATTGAATGGCATGGAATGGCATGGAATGGCATGGAATGGCATGGAATGGCATGGAATGGCATGGAATGGCATGGAATGGCATGGAATGGCATGGAATGGCATGGAATGGCATGGAATGGCATGGAATGGCATGGAATGGCATGGAATGGCATGGAATGGCATGGAATGGCATGGAATGGCATGGAATGGCATGGAATGGCATGGAATGGCATGGAATGGCATGGAATGGCATGGAATGGCATGGAATGGCATGGAATGGCATGGAATGGCATGGAATGGCATGGCACGGCATGGCACGGCATGGCACCGGCATGGCACGGCATGGAATGGCATGGAATGGCATGGAATGACATGGAATGGCATGGCACCGGCATGGCACCGGCATGGCACGGCATGGCACGGCATGGCACGGCATGGCACCGGCATGGCACGGCATGGCACCGGCATGGCACGGCATGGCACCGGCATGGCACGGCATGGCACCGCATTGAGTGGCATGGAATGGCATGGAATGGCATGGAATGGCATGGAATGGCATGGCACGGCATGGCACCGGCATGGCACGGCATGGCACCGGCATGGCACGGCATGGCACCGGCATGGCACGGCATGGCACCGGCATGGCACGGCATGGCACCGGCATGGCACGGCATGGCACCGGCATGGCACAGGCATGGCACGGCATGGCACCGGCATGGCACGGCATGGCACCGGCATGGCACGGCATGGCACCGGCATGGCACCGGCATGGCACCGGCATGGCACGGCATGGCACCGGCATGGCACGGCATGGCACCGGCATGGCACGGCATGGCACCGGCATGGCACGGCATGGCACCGGCATGGCACCGGCATGGCACGGCATGGCACGGCATGGCACCGGCATGGCACGGCATGGCACCGGCATGGCACGGCATGGCACCGGCATGGCACGGCATGGCACCGGCATGGCACGGCATGGCACGGCATGGCACCGGCATGGCACGGCATGGCACCGGCATGGCACGGCATGGCACCGGCATGGCACCGGCATGGCACGGCATGGCACCGGCATGGCACGGCATGGCACCGGCATGGCACGGCATGGCACCGGCATGGCACGGCATGGCACCGGCATGGCACCGGCATTGCACGGCATGGCACCGGCATGGCACGGCATGGCACCGGCATGGCACGGCATGGCACCGGCATGGCACGGCATGGCACCGGCATGGCACGGCATGGCACGGCATGGCACGGCATGGCACCGGCATGGCACGGCATGGCACGGCATGGCACGGCATGGCACGGCATTGAATGGCATGGAATGGCATGGAATGGCATGGAATGGCATGGAATGGCATGGAATGGCATGGAATGGCATGGAATGGCATGGAATGGCATGGAATGGCATGGAATGGCATGGAATGGCATGGAATGGCATGGAATGGCATGGAATGGCATGGAATGGCATGGAATGGCATGGAATGGCATGGAATGGCATGGAATGTCATGGAATGGCATGGAATGGCATGGAATACCATGGAATGGCATGGAATGGCATGGAATGGCATGGAATGGCATGGAATGGCATGGAATGGCATGGAATGGCATGGAATGGCATGGAATGGCATGGAATGGCATGGAATGGCATGGAATGGCATGGAATGGCATGGAATGGCATGGAATGGCATGGAATGGCATGGAATGGCATGGAATGACATGGAATGGCATGGCACCGGCATGGCACCGGCATGGCACGGCATGGCACGGCATGGCACGGCATGGCATCGGCATGGCACGGCATGGCACCGGCATGGCACGGCATGGCACCGGCATGGCACGGCATGGCACCGCATTGAGTGGCATGGAATGGCATGGAATGGCATGGAATGGCATGGAATGGCATGGAATGGCATGGCACGGCATGGCACGGCATGGCACCGGCATGGCACGGCATGGCACCGGCATGGCACGGCATGGCACCGGCATGGCACGGCATGGCACCGGCATGGCACGGCATGGCACCGGCATGGCACGGCATGGCACCGGCATGGCACGGCATGGCACCGGCATGGCACCGGCATGGCACCGGCATGGCACCGGCATGGCACGGCATGGCACGGCATGGCACCGGCATGGCACGGCATGGCACGGCATGGCACCGGCATGGCACGGCATGGCACGGCATGGCACCGGCATGGCACGGCATGGCACGGCATGGCACCGGCATGGCACGGCATGGCACGGCATGGCACCGGCATGGCACGGCATGGACCGGCATGGCACGGCATGGCACGGCATGGCACGGCATGGAATGGCATGGAATGGCATGGAATGGCATGGAATGGCATGGAATGGCATGGAATGGCATGGAATGGCATGGAATGGCATGGAATGGCATGGAATGGCATGGAATGGCATGGAATGGCATGGAATGGCATGGAATGGCATGGAATGGCATGGAATGGCATGGAATGGCATGGAATGGCATGGAATGGCATGGAATGGCATGGAATGGCATGGAATGGCATGGAATGGCATGGAATGGCATGGAATGGCATGGAATGGCATGGAATGGCATGGAATGGCATG
>CAXARG010000213.1:0-25194 GCA_963971235.1 Cryptus armator | reverse complement strand
ACAAATAAACAAAGAAATGAGAATGTTGTTGCTTTTGAATGGAAACGAATTCCGACAAAAACGTTACAGAAGTTTACGATCGATTGGATATCGATGAATCTTAAAAGTATACGGCGTCAGGGAGCCAGCGAGGTAGGGAGCTGAGCATCCAGGGAGACAGGGATGTAGGGAGCCAGGGAGCCAGGGAACCAGGGAGCCAGGGAGCCAGGGATCCAGTAAACCAGAGAGCCAAGGAGCCAGGGAGCTCCTCAGCTCCCACGACAAGTCGGCCGGGGAGTCAGGGAGCTAGAGAGGAAACGATTCTTATCATTTTCACCACTTATTAAATAATTAAAGAATAGACAAATAGATTTTCAAAATACACAAAATATTACTTAAAAATTGGTGTGCAAAACAAATGAACGAACAAATGAGAATGTTGTTGCTTTTGAACGGAAATGAATTTCAACAAAAACGTTACAGAAATTTACGATGGATTGAAAATCAATGAATCTTAAAAGTATAAGGAGTCAGGGAGCCAGCGCGGTAGGGAGCTGAGGCTCCAGGGAGCCAGGGATCCAGGGAGCCAGTAAATCAGGGAGCCAGGGAGTCAGAGAGCCAGGGAGCCAGTAAAGCAGGGAGCCAAGGTGCCAGGGAGCCAGTAAACCAGAGAACCAAGGAGCCAGGCAGCTCCTCAGCTCCCACGACAAGTCGGCCGGGGAGGCAAGGAGCTAGAGAGCAAACGATTCTTATAATGTTCACCACTTCTTTAATAATTGAAGAATAGACAAATAAATTCTCAAAATACAATGAAATATTGCTTAAAAATTGGTGTGCAAAACAAATAAACATCGAAATGAGAATATTGTTGCTTTTGAACGGAAACGAATTCCGACACAAACATTACAGAAATTTACGATCGATTGGAAATCGATGATTCTTAAAATACAAGGAGTCAGGGAGCCAACGAGGTAGGGAGCTGAGGGTCCAGGGACATAGGGATGTAGGGAGCCAGGGAGCCAGGGAGCCAGTAAATCAGAGAGCCAAGGAGCGAGGGAGCTCCTCAGCTCCCACGGCAAGTCGGCCGGAGAGTCAGGGAGTTAGTGAGCAAATGTTAGTTATAATTTTCTCCACTTCTTTAATAATTGAAGAATAGACAAATAAATTCTCAAAAGACACAAAATATTGCTTAAAAATTGGTGTGCAAAACAAATAAACAAAGAAATGAGAATGTTGTTGCTTTTGAATGGAAACGAATTCCGACAAAAACGTTACAGAAGTTTACGATCGATTGGATATCGATGAATCTTAAAAGTATACGGCGTCAGGGAGCCAGCGAGGTAGGGAGCTGAGCATCCAGGGAGACAGGGATGTAGGGAGCCAGGGAGCCAGGGAACCAGGGAGCCAGGGAGCCAGGGATCCAGTAAACCAGAGAGCCAAGGAGCCAGGGAGCTCCTCAGCTCCCACGACAAGTCGCCCGGGGAGTCAGGGAGCTAGAGAGGAAACGATTCTTATAATTTTCACCACTTATTAAATAATTAAAGAATAGAGAAATAGATTTTCAAAATACACAAAATATTACTTAAAAATTGGTGTGCAAAACAAATGAACGAACAAATGAGAATGTTGTTGCTTTTGAACGGAAATGAATTTCAACAAAAACGTTACAGAAATTTACGATGGATTGAAAATCAATGAATCTTAAAAGTATAAGGAGTCAGGGAGCCAGCGAGGTAGGGAGCTGAGGCTCCAGGGAGCCAGGGAGCCAGGGAGCCAGGGAGCCAGTAAATCAGGGAGCCAGCGAGTCAGAGAGCCAGGGAGCCAGTAAAGCAGGGAGCCAAGGTGCCAGGGAGCCAGTAAACCAGAGAACCAAGGAGCCAGGCAGCTCCTCAGCTCCCACGACAAGTCGGCCGGGGAGGCAAGGAGCTAGAGAGCAAACGATTCTTATAATGTTCACCACTTCTTTAATAATTGAAGAATAGACAAATAAATTCTCAAAATACACAGAAATTTTGCTTAAAAATTGGTGTGCAAAACAAATAAACATCGAAATGAGAATATTGTTGCTTTTGAAAGGAAACGAATTCCGACACAAACGTTACAGAAATTTACGATGGATTGGAAATCGATGAATCTTAAAAGTATAAGGAGTCAGAAAGCCAGCGAGGTAGGGAGCAGAGGGTCCAGGGAGACAGGGATGTAGGGAGCCAGGGAACCAGGGAGCCAGGGAGCCAGTAAACCAGGGAGCCAAGGTGCCAGGGAGCTCCTCAGCTCCCACGACACGTCGACCGGGGAGTCAGAGAACTAGAGAGCAAACGTTAGTTATAATTTTCACTACTTCTTTAATAATTGAAGAATAGACAAATAAATTCTCAAAATACAATGAAATATTGCTTAAAAATTGGTGTGCAAAACAAATAAACATCGAAATGAGAATATTGTTGCTTTTGAACGGAAACGAATTCCGACA
Source organism: Cryptus armator (assembly GCA_963971235.1). NCBI lineage: Eukaryota > Metazoa > Arthropoda > Insecta > Hymenoptera > Ichneumonidae > Cryptus > Cryptus armator. The sequence goes on along the minus strand of CAXARG010000213.1, from coordinate 22,745 downwards.
CAAACATTACAGAAATTTACGATGGATTGGAAATCGATGATTTTTAAAATACAAGGAGTCAGGGAGCCAACGAGGTAGGGAGCTGAGGGTCCAGGGAGATAGGGATGTAGGGAGCCAGGGAGCCAGGGAGCCAGTAAACCAGAGAGCCAAGGAGCGAGGGAGCTCCTCAGCTCCCACGGCAAGTCGGCCCGAGAGTCAGGGAGTTAGTGAGCAAATGTTAGTTATAGTTTTCCCCACTTCTTTAATAATTGAAGAATAGACAAATAAATTCTCAAAAGACACAAAATATTGCTTAAAAATTGGTGTGCAAAACAAATAAACAAAGAAATGAGAATGTTGTTGCTTTTGAATGGAAACGAATTCCGACAAAAACGTTACAGAAGTTTACGATCGATTGGATATCGATGAATCTTAAAAGTATACGGCGTCAGGGAGCCAGCGAGGTAGGGAGCTGAGCATCCAGGGAGACAGGGATGTAGGGAGCCAGGGAGCCAGGGAACCAGGGAGCCAGGGAGCCAGGGATCCAGTAAACCAGAGAGCCAAGGAGCCAGGGAGCTCCTCAGCTCCCACGACAAGTCGGCCGGGGAGTCAGGGAGCTAGAGAGGAAACGATTCTTATCATTTTCACCACTTATTAAATAATTAAAGAATAGACAAATAGATTTTCAAAATACACAAAATATTACTTAAAAATTGGTGTGCAAAACAAATGAACGAACAAATGAGAATGTTGTTGCTTTTGAACGGAAATGAATTTCAACAAAAACGTTACAGAAATTTACGATGGATTGAAAATCAATGAATCTTAAAAGTATAAGGAGTCAGGGAGCCAGCGAGGTAGGGAGCTGAGGCTCCAGGGAGCCAGGGAGCCAGTAAATCAGGGAGCCAGGGAGTCAGAGAGCCAGGGAGCCAGTAAAGCAGGGAGCCAAGGTGCCAGGGAGCCAGTAAACCAGAGAACCAAGGAGCCAGGCAGCTCCTCAGCTCCCACGACAAGTCGGCCGGGGAGGCAAGGAGCTAGAGAGCAAACGATTCTTATAATGTTCACCACTTCTTTAATAATTGAAGAATAGACAAATAAATTCTCAAAATACAATGAAATATTGCTTAAAAATTGGTGTGCAAAACAAATAAACATCGAAATGAGAATATTGTTGCTTTTGAACGGAAACGAATTCCGACACAAACATTACAGAAATTTACGATCGATTGGAAATCGATGATTCTTAAAATACAAGGAGTCAGGGAGCCAACGAGGTAGGGAGCTGAGGGTCCAGGGACATAGGGATGTAGGGAGCCAGGGAGCCAGGGAGCCAGTAAACCAGAGAGCCAAGGAGCGAGGGAGCTCCTCAGCTCCCACGGCAAGTCGGCCGGAGAGTCAGGGAGTTAGTGAGCAAATGTTAGTTATAATTTTCTCCACTTCTTTAATAATTGAAGAATAGACAAATAAATTCTCAAAAGACACAAAATATTGCTTAAAAATTGGTGTGCAAAACAAATAAACAAAGAAATGAGAATGTTGTTGCTTTTGAATGGAAACGAATTCCGACAAAAACGTTACAGAAGTTTACGATCGATTGGATATCGATGAATCTTAAAAGTATACGGCGTCAGGGAGCCAGCGAGGTAGGGAGCTGAGCATCCAGGGAGACAGGGATGTAGGGAGCCAGGGAGCCAGGGAACCAGGGAGCCAGGGAGCCAGGGATCCAGTAAACCAGAGAGCCAAGGAGCCAGGGAGCTCCTCAGCTCCCACGACAAGTCGCCCGGGGAGTCAGGGAGCTAGAGAGGAAACGATTCTTATAATTTTCACCACTTATTAAATAATTAAAGAATACAGAAATAGATTTTCAAAATACACAAAATATTACTTAAAAATTGGTGTGCAAAACAAATGAACGAACAAATGAGAATGTTGTTGCTTTTGAACGGAAATGAATTTCAACAAAAACGTTACAGAAATTTACGATGGATTGAAAATCAATGAATCTTAAAAGTATAAGGAGTCAGGGAGCCAGCGAGGTAGGGAGCTGAGGCTCCAGGGAGCCAGGGAGCCAGGGAGCCAGGGAGCCAGGGAGCCAGTAAATCAGGGAGCCAGGGAGTCAGAGAGCCAGGGAGCCAGTAAAGCAGGGAGCCAAGGTGCCAGGGAGCCAGTAAACCAGAGAACCAAGGAGCCAGGCAGCTCCTCAGCTCCCACGACAAGTCGGCCGTGGAGGCAAGGAGCTAGAGAGCAAACGATTCTTATAATGTTCACCACTTCTTTAATAATTGAAGAATAGACAAATAAATTCTCAAAATACACAGAAATTTTGCTTAAAAATTGGTGTGCAAAACAAATAAACATCGAAATGAGAATATTGTTGCTTTTGAACGGAAACGAATTCCGACACAAACGTTACAGAAATTTACGATGGATTGGAAATCGATGAATCTTAAAAGTAAAAGGAGTCAGAAAGCCAGCGAGGTAGGGAGCAGAGGGTCCAGGGAGACAGGGATGTAGGGAGCCAGGGAACCAGGGAGCCAGGGAGCCAGTAAACCAGGGAGCCAAGGTGCCAGGGAGCTCCTCAGCTCCCACGACACGTCGACCGGGGAGTCAGAGAACTAGAGAGCAAACGTTAGTTATAATTTTCACTACTTCTTTAATAATTGAAGAATAGACAAATAAATTCTCAAAATACAATGAAATATTGCTTAAAAATTGGTGTGCAAAACAAATAAACATCGAAATGAGAATATTGTTGCTTTTGAACGGAAACGAATTCCGACACAAACATTACAGAAATTTACGATGGATTGGAAATCGATGATTCTTAAAAGTACAAGGAGTCAGGGAGCCAACGAGGTAGGGAGCTGAGGGTCCAGGGAGATAGGGATGTAGGGAGCCAGGGAGCCAGGGAGCCAGTAAACCAGAGAGCCAAGGAGCGAGGGAGCTCCTCAGCTCCCACGGGAAGTCGACCGGAGAGTCAGGGAGTTAGTGAGCAAATGTTAGTTATAATTTTCCCCACTTCTTTAATAATTGAAGAATAGACAAATAAATTCTCAAAAGACACAAAATATTGCTTAAAAATTGGTGTGCAAAACAAATAAACAAAGAAATGAGAATGTTGTTGCTTTTGAATGGAAACGAATTGAGACAAAAACGTTACAGAAGTTTACGATCGATTGGATATCGATGAATCTTAAAAGTATACGGCGTCAGGGAGCCAGCGAGGTAGGGAGCTGAGCATCCAGGGAGACAGGGATGTAGGGAGCCAGGGAACCAGGGAGCCAGGGAGCCAGGGATCCAGTAAACCAGAGAGCCAAGGAGCCAGGGAGCTCCTCAGCTCCCACGACAAGTCGGCCGGGGAGTCAGGGAGCTAGAGAGGAAACGATTCTTATAATTTTCACCACTTATTAAATAATTAAAGAATAGACAAATAAATTCTCAAAATACACAGAAATATTCCTTAAAAATTGGTGTGCAAAACAAATATACATATAAATGAGAATGTTGTTGGTTTTGAACGGAAACGAATTCCAACAACATCGTTACGGAAATTTACGATGGATTGGAAATCGATGAATCTTAAAAGTATAAGGAGTCAGGGAGCCAGCGAGGTACGGAGCTGAGGGTCCAGGGAGACAGGGATGTAGGGAGCCAGGGAGCCAGGGAGCCAGTAAACCAGGCAGCCTAGGAGCCAGGGAGCTCCTCAGCTCCCACGACAAGTCGGCCGGGGAGTCAGCGAACTAGAGAGCAAACGTTTGTTATAATATTCACTACTTCTTTAATAATTGAAGAAGTGACAAATAAATTCTCAAAATACACAGAGAGCCAGGGAGCCAGTAAACTAGGGAGCCAAGGTGCCAGGGAGCTCCTCAGCTCCTACGACAAGTCGACAGGGGAGTCAGAGAACTAGAGAGCAAACGTTAGTTATAATTTTCACTACTTCTTTAATAATTGAAGAATAGACAAATAAATTCTCAAAATACAATGAAATATTGCTTAAAAATTGGTGTGCAAAACAAATAAACATCGAAATGAGAATATTGTTGCTTTTGAACGGAAACGAATTCCGACACAAACATTACAGAAATTTACGATGGATTGGAAATCGATGATTCTTAAAATACAAGGAGTCAGGGAGCCAACGAGGTAGGGAGCTGAGGGTCCAGGGAGATAGGGATGTAGGGAGCCAGGGAGCCAGGGAGCCAGTAAACCAGAGAGCCAAGGAGCGAGGGAGCTCCTCAGCTCCCACGGCAAGTCGGCCGGAGAGTCAGGGAGTTAGTGAGCAAATGTTAGTTATAATTTTCTCCACTTCTTTAATAATTGAAGAATAGACAAATAAATTCTCAAAAGACACAAAATATTGCTTAAAAATTGGTGTGCAAAACAAATAAACAAAGAAATGAGAATGTTGTTGCTTTTGAATGGAAACGAATTCCGACAAAAACGTTACAGAAGTTTACGATCGATTGGATATCGATGAATCTTAAAAGTATACGGCGTCAGGGAGCCAGCGAGGTAGGGAGCTGAGCATCCAGGGAGACAGGGATGTAGGGAGCCAGGGAACCAGGGAGCCAGGGAGCCAGGGATCCAGTAAACCAGAGAGCCAAGGAGCCAGGGAGCTCCTCAGCTCCCACGACAAGTCGGCCGGGGAGTCAGGGAGCTAGAGAGGAAACGATTCTTATAATTTTCACCACTTATTAAATAATTAAAGAATAGACAAATAGATTTTCAAAATACACAAAATATTACTTAAAAATTGGTGTGCAAAACAAATGAACGAACAAATGAGAATGTTGTTGCTTTTGAACGGAAATGAATTTCAACAAAAACGTTACAGAAATTTACGATGGATTGAAAATCAATGAATCTTAAAAGTATAAGGAGTCAGGGAGCCAGCGAGGTAGGGAGCTGAGGCTCCAGGGAGCCAGGGAGCCAGGGAGCCAGGGAGTCAGAGAGCCAGGGAGCCAGTACAGCAGGGAGCCAAGGTGCCAGGGAGCCAGTAAACCAGAGAACCAAGGAGCCAGGCAGCTCCTCAGCTCCCACGACAAGTCGGCCGGGGAGTCAGCGAACTAGAGAGCAAACGTTTGTTATAATATTCACTACTTCTTTAATAATTGAAGAAGTGACAAACAAATTCTCAAAATACACAGAGAGCCAGGGAGCCAGTAAACTAGGGAGCCAAGGTGCCAGGGAGCTCCTCAGCTCCCACGACAAGTCGACAGGGGAGTCAGAGAACTAGAGAGCAAACGTTAGTTATAATTTTCACTACTTCTTTAATAATTGAAGAATAGACAAATAAATTCTCAAAATACAATGAAATATTGCTTAAAAATTGGTGTGCAAAACAAATAAACATCGAAATGAGAATATTGTTGCTTTTGAACGGAAACGAATTCCGACACAAACATTACAGAAATTTACGATCGATTGGAAATCGATGATTCTTAAAATACAAGGAGTCAGGGAGCCAACGAGGTAGGGAGCTGAGGGTCCAGGGAGATAGGGATGTAGGGAGCCAGGGAGCCAGGGAGCCAGTAAACCAGAGAGCCAAGGAGCGAGGGAGCTCCTCAGCTCCCACGGCAAGTCGGCCGGAGAGTCAGGGAGTTAGTGAGCAAATGTTAGTTATAATTTTCCCCACTTCTTTAATAATTGAAGAATAGACAAATAAATTCTCAAAAGACACAAAATATTGCTTAAAAATTGGTGTGCAAAACAAATAAACAAAGAAATGAGAATGTTGTTGCTTTTGAATGGAAACGAATTCCGACAAAAACGTTACAGAAGTTTACGATCGATTGGATATCGATGAATCTTAAAAGTATACGGCGTCAGGGAGCCAGCGAGGTAGGGAGCTGAGCATCCAGGGAGACAGGGATGTAGGGAGCCAGGGAGCCAGGGAACCAGGGAGCCAGGGAGCCAGGGAGCCAGGGATCCAGTAAACCAGAGAGCCAAGGAGCCAGGGAGCTCCTCAGCTCCCACGACAAGTCGGCCGGGGAGTCAGGGAGCTAGAGAGGAAACGATTCTTATAATTTTCACCACTTATTAAATAATTAAAGAATAGACAAATAGATTTTCAAAATACACAAAATATTACTTAAAAATTGGTGTGCAAAACAAATGAACGAACAAATGAGAATGTTGTTGCTTTTGAACGGAAATGAATTTCAACAAAAACGTTACAGAAATTTACGATGGATTGAAAATCAATGAATCTTAAAAGTATAAGGAGTCAGGGAGCCAGCGAGGTAGGGAGCTGAGGCTCCAGGGAGCCAGGGAGCCAGGGAGCCAGGGAGCCAGGGAGCCAGTAAATCAGGGAGCCAGGGAGTCAGAGAGCCAGGGAGCCAGTACAGCAGGGAGCCAAGGTGCCAGGGAGCCAGTAAACCAGAGAACCAAGGAGCCAGGCAGCTCCTCAGCTCCCACGTCAAGTCGGCCGGGGAGTCAGCGAACTAGAGAGCAAACGTTTGTTATAATATTCACTACTTCTTTAATAATTGAAGAAGTGACAAACAAATTCTCAAAATACACAGAGAGCCAGGGAGCCAGTAAACTAGGGAGCCAAGGTGCCAGGGAGCTCCTCAGCTCCCACGACAAGTCGACAGGGGAGTCAGAGAACTAGAGAGCAAAGGTTAGTTATAATTTTCACTACTTCTTTAATAATTGAAGAATAGACAAATAAATTCTCAAAATACAATGAAATATTGCTTAAAAATTGGTGTGCAAAACAAATAAACATCGAAATGAGAATATTGTTGCTTTTGAACGGAAACGAATTCCGACACAAACATTACAGAAATTTACGATGGATTGGAAATCGATGATTCTTAAAAGTACAAGGAGTCAGGGAGCCAACGAGGTAGGGAGCTGAGGGTCCAGGGAGATAGGGATGTAGGGAGCCAGGGAGCCAGGGAGCCAGTAAACCAGAGAGCCAAGGAGCGAGGGAGCTCCTCAGCTCCCACGGGAAGTCGACCGGAGAGTCAGGGAGTTAGTGAGCAAATGTTAGTTATAATTTTCCCCACTTCTTTAATAATTGAAGAATAGACAAATAAATTCTCAAAAGACACAAAATATTGCTTAAAAATTGGTGTGCAAAACAAATAAACAAAGAAATGAGAATGTTGTTGCTTTTGAATGGAAACGAATTCCGACAAAAACGTTACAGAAGTTTACGATCGATTGGATATCGATGAATCTTAAAAGTATACGGCGTCAGGGAGCCAGCGAGGTAGGGAGCTGAGCATCCAGGGAGACAGGGATGTAGGGAGCCAGGGAGCCAGGGAACCAGGGAGCCAGGGAGCCAGGGATCCAGTAAACCAGAGAGCCAAGGAGCCAGGGAGCTCCTCAGCTCCCACGACAAGTCGGCCGGGGAGTCAGGGAGCTAGAGAGGAAACGATTCTTATAATTTTCACCACTTATTAAATAATTAAAGAATAGACAAATAGATTTTCAAAATACACAAAATATTACTTAAAAATTGGTGTGCAAAACAAATGAACGAACAAATGAGAATGTTGTTGCTTTTGAACGGAAATGAATTTCAACAAAAACGTTACAGAAATTTACGATGGATTGAAAATCAATGAATCTTAAAAGTATAAGGAGTCAGGGAGCCAGCGAGGTAGGGAGCTGAGGCTCCAGGGAGCCAGGGAGCCAGGGAGCCAGGGAGTCAGAGAGCCAGGGAGCCAGTACAGCAGGGAGCCAAGGTGCCAGGGAGCCAGTAAACCAGAGAACCAAGGAGCCAGGCAGCTCCTCAGCTCCCACGACAAGTCGGCCGGGGAGTCAGCGAACTAGAGAGCAAACGTTTGTTATAATATTCACTACTACTTTAATAATTGAAGAAGTGACAAACAAATTCTCAAAATACACAGAGAGCCAGGGAGCCAGTAAACTAGGGAGCCAAGGTGCCAGGGAGCTCCTCAGCTCCCACGACAAGTCGACAGGGGAGTCAGAGAACTAGAGAGCAAACGTTAGTTATAATTTTCACTACTTCTTTAATAATTGAAGAAGTGACAAACAAATTCTCAAAATACACAGAGAGCCAGGGAGCCAGTAAACTAGGGAGCCAAGGTGCCAGGGAGCTCCTCAGCTCCCACGACAAGTCGACAGGGGAGTCAGAGAACTAGAGAGCAAAGGTTAGTTATAATTTTCACTACTTCTTTAATAATTGAAGAATAGACAAATAAATTCTCAAAATACAATGAAATATTGCTTAAAAATTGGTGTGCAAAACAAATAAACATCGAAATGAGAATATTGTTGCTTTTGAACGGAAACGAATTCCGACACAAACATTACAGAAATTTACGATGGATTGGAAATCGATGATTCTTAAAAGTACAAGGAGTCAGGGAGCCAACGAGGTAGGGAGCTGAGGGTCCAGGGAGATAGGGATGTAGGGAGCCAGGGAGCCAGGGAGCCAGTAAACCAGAGAGCCAAGGAGCGAGGGAGCTCCTCAGCTCCCACGGGAAGTCGACCGGAGAGTCAGGGAGTTAGTGAGCAAATGTTAGTTATAATTTTCCCCACTTCTTTAATAATTGAAGAATAGACAAATAAATTCTCAAAAGACACAAAATATTGCTTAAAAATTGGTGTGCAAAACAAATAAACAAAGAAATGAGAATGTTGTTGCTTTTGAATGGAAACGAATTCCGACAAAAACGTTACAGAAGTTTACGATCGATTGGATATCGATGAATCTTAAAAGTATACGGCGTCAGGGAGCCAGCGAGGTAGGGAGCTGAGCATCCAGGGAGACAGGGATGTAGGGAGCCAGGGAACCAGGGAGCCAGGGAGCCAGGGATCCAGTAAACCAGAGAGCCAAGGAGCCAGGGAGCTCCTCAGCTCCCACGACAAGTCGGCCGGGGAGTCAGGGAGCTAGAGAGGAAACGATTCTTATAATTTTCACCACTTATTAAATAATTAAAGAATAGACAAATAAATTCTCAAAATACACAGAAATATTCCTTAAAAATTGGTGTGCAAAACAAATATACATATAAATGAGAATGTTGTTGGTTTTGAACGGAAACGAATTCCAACAACATCGTTACAGAAATTTACGATGGATTGGAAATCGATGAATCTTAAAAGTATAAGGAGTCAGGGAGCCAGCGAGGTACGGAGCTGAGGGTCCAGGGAGACAGGGATGTAGGGAGCCAGGGAGCCAGGGAGCCAGTAAACCAGGCAGCCTAGGAGCCAGGGAGCTCCTCAGCTCCCACGACAAGTCGGCCGGGGAGTCAGCGAACTAGAGAGCAAACGTTTGTTATAATATTCACTACTTCTTTAATAATTGAAGAAGTGACAAATAAATTCTCAAAATACACAGAGAGCCAGGGAGCCAGTAAACTAGGGAGCCAAGGTGCCAGGGAGCTCCTCAGCTCCTACGACAAGTCGACAGGGGAGTCAGAGAACTAGAGAGCAAACGTTAGTTATAATTTTCACTACTTCTTTAATAATTGAAGAATAGACAAATAAATTCTCAAAATACAATGAAATATTGCTTAAAAATTGGTGTGCAAAACAAATAAACATCGAAATGAGAATATTGTTGCTTTTGAACGGAAACGAATTCCGACACAACCATTACAGAAATTTACGATGGATTGGAAATCGATGATTCTTAAAATACAAGGAGTCAGGGAGCCAACGAGGTAGGGAGCTGAGGGTCCAGGGAGATAGGGATGTAGGGAGCCAGGGAGCCAGGGAGCCAGTAAACCAGAGAGCCAAGGAGCGAGGGAGCTCCTCAGCTCCCACGGCAAGTCGGCCCGAGAGTCAGGGAGTTAGTGAGCAAATGTTAGTTATAATTTTCCCCACTTCTTTAATAATTGAAGAATAGACAAATAAATTCTCAAAAGACACAAAATATTGCTTAAAAATTGGTGTGCAAAACAAATAAACAAAGAAATGAGAATGTTGTTGCTTTTGAATGGAAACGAATTCCGACAAAAACGTTACAGAAGTTTACGATCGATTGGATATCGATGAATCTTAAAAGTATACGGCGTCAGGGAGCCAGCGAGGTAGGGAGCTGAGCATCCAGGGAGACAGGGATGTAGGGAGCCAGGGAGCCAGGGAGCCAGGGAGCCAGGGAGCCAGGGATCCAGTAAACCAGAGAGCCAAGGAGCCAGGGAGCTCCTCAGCTCCCACGACAAGTCGGCCGGGGAGTCAGGGAGCTAGAGAGGAAACGATTCTTATCATTTTCACCACTTATTAAATAATTAAAGAATAGACAAATAGATTTTCAAAATACACAAAATATTACTTAAAAATTGGTGTGCAAAACAAATGAACGAACAAATGAGAATGTTGTTGCTTTTGAACGGAAATGAATTTCAACAAAAACGTTACAGAAATTTACGATGGATTGAAAATCAATGAATCTTAAAAGTATAAGGAGTCAGGGAGCCAGCGCGGTAGGGAGCTGAGGCTCCAGGGAGCCAGGGAGCCAGGGAGCCAGTAAATCAGGGAGCCAGGGAGTCAGAGAGCCAGGGAGCCAGTAAAGCAGGGAGCCAAGGTGCCAGGGAGCCAGTAAACCAGAGAACCAAGGAGCCAGGCAGCTCCTCAGCTCCCACGACAAGTCGGCCGGGGAGGCAAGGAGCTAGAGAGCAAACGATTCTTATAATGTTCACCACTTCTTTAATAATTGAAGAATAGACAAATAAATTCTCAAAATACAATGAAATATTGCTTAAAAATTGGTGTGCAAAACAAATAAACATCGAAATGAGAATATTGTTGCTTTTGAACGGAAACGAATTCCGACACAAACATTACAGAAATTTACGATCGATTGGAAATCGATGATTCTTAAAATACAAGGAGTCAGGGAGCCAACGAGGTAGGGAGCTGAGGGTCCAGGGACATAGGGATGTAGGGAGCCAGGGAGCCAGGGAGCCAGTAAATCAGAGAGCCAAGGAGCGAGGGAGCTCCTCAGCTCCCACGGCAAGTCGGCCGGAGAGTCAGGGAGTTAGTGAGCAAATGTTAGTTATAATTTTCTCCACTTCTTTAACAATTGAAGAATAGACAAATAAATTCTCAAAAGACACAAAATATTGCTTAAAAATTGGTGTGCAAAACAAATAAACAAAGAAATGAGAATGTTGTTGCTTTTGAATGGAAACGAATTCCGACAAAAACGTTACAGAAGTTTACGATCGATTGGATATCGATGAATCTTAAAAGTATACGGCGTCAGGGAGCCAGCGAGGTAGGGAGCTGAGCATCCAGGGAGACAGGGATGTAGGGAGCCAGGGAGCCAGGGAACCAGGGAGCCAGGGAGCCAGGGATCCAGTAAACCAGAGAGCCAAGGAGCCAGGGAGCTCCTCAGCTCCCACGACAAGTCGCCCGGGGAGTCAGGGAGCTAGAGAGGAAACGATTCTTATAATTTTCACCACTTATTAAATAATTAAAGAATAGAGAAATAGATTTTCAAAATACACAAAATATTACTTAAAAATTGGTGTGCAAAACAAATGAACGAACAAATGAGAATGTTGTTGCTTTTGAACGGAAATGAATTTCAACAAAAACGTTACAGAAATTTACGATGGATTGAAAATCAATGAATCTTAAAAGTATAAGGAGTCAGGGAGCCAGCGAGGTAGGGAGCTGAGGCTCCAGGGAGCCAGGGAGCCAGGGAGCCAGGGAGCCAGTAAATCAGGGAGCCAGGGAGTCAGAGAGCCAGGGAGCCAGTAAAGCAGGGAGCCAAGGTGCCAGGGAGCCAGTAAACCAGAGAACCAAGGAGCCAGGCAGCTCCGCAGCTCCCACGACAAGTCGGCCGGGGAGGCAAGGAGCTAGAGAGCAAACGATTCTTATAATGTTCACCACTTCTTTAATAATTGAAGAATAGACAAATAAATTCTCAAAATACACAGAAATTTTGCTTAAAAATTGGTGTGCAAAACAAATAAACATCGAAATGAGAATATTGTTGCTTTTGAAAGGAAACGAATTCCGACACAAACGTTACAGAAATTTACGATGGATTGGAAATCGATGAATCTTAAAAGTATAAGGAGTCAGAAAGCCAGCGAGGTAGGGAGCAGAGGGTCCAGGGAGACAGGGATGTAGGGAGCCAGGGAACCAGGGAGCCAGGGAGCCAGTAAACCAGGGAGCCAAGGTGCCAGGGAGCTCCTCAGCTCCCACGACACGTCGACCGGGGAGTCAGAGAACTAGAGAGCAAACGTTAGTTATAATTTTCACTACTTCTTTAATAATTGAAGAATAGACAAATAAATTCTCAAAATACAATGAAATATTGCTTAAAAATTGGTGTGCAAAACAAATAAACATCGAAATGAGAATATTGTTGCTTTTGAACGGAAACGAATTCCGACACAAACATTACAGAAATTTACGATGGATTGGAAATCGATGATTCTTAAAAGTACAAGGAGTCAGGGAGCCAACGAGGTAGGGAGCTGAGGGTCCAGGGAGATAGGGATGTAGGGAGCCAGGGAGCCAGGGAGCCAGTAAACCAGAGAGCCAAGGAGCGAGGGAGCTCCTCAGCTCCCACGGCAAGTCGGCCGGAGAGTCAGGGAGTTAGTGAGCAAATGTTAGTTATAATTTTCCCCACTTCTTTAATAATTGAAGAATAGACAAATAAATTCTCAAAAGACACAAAATATTGCTTAAAAATTGGTGTGCAAAACAAATAAACAAAGAAATGAGAATGTTGTTGCTTTTGAATGGAAACGAATTCCGACAAAAACGTTACAGAAGTTTACGATCGATTGGATATCGATGAATCTTAAAAGTATACGGCGTCAGGGAGCCAGCGAGGTAGGGAGCTGAGCATCCAGGGAGACAGGGATGTAGGGAGCCAGGGAGCCAGGGAGCCAGGGAGCCAGGGATCCAGTAAACCAGAGAGCCAAGGAGCCAGGGAGCTCCTCAGCTCCCACGACAAGTCGGCCGGGGAGTCAGGGAGCTAGAGAGGAAACGATTCTTATAATTTTCACCACTTATTAAATAATTAAAGAATAGACAAATAAATTCTCAAAATACACAGAAATATTCCTTAAAAATTGGTGTGCAAAACAAATATACATATAAATGAGAATGTTGTTGGTTTTGAACGGAAACGAATTCCAACAACATCGTTACAGAAATTTACGATGGATTGGAAATCGATGAATCTTAAAAGTATAAGGAGTCAGGGAGCCAGCGAGGTACGGAGCTGAGGGTCCAGGGAGACAGGGATGTAGGGAGCCAGGGAGCCAGGGAGCCAGTAAACCAGGCAGCCTAGGAGCCAGGGAGCTCCTCAGCTCCCACGACAAGTCGGCCGGGGAGTCAGCGAACTAGAGAGCAAACGTTTGTTATAATATTCACTACTTCTTTAATAATTGAAGAAGTGACAAATAAATTCTCAAAATACACAGAGAGCCAGGGAGCCAGTAAACTAGGGAGCCAAGGTGCCAGGGAGCTCCTCAGCTCCTACGACAAGTCGACAGGGGAGTCAGAAAACTAGAGAGCAAACGTTAGTTATAATTTTCACCACTTATTAAATAATTAAAGAATAGACAAATAAATTCTCAAAATACAATGAAATATTGCTTAAAAATTGGTGTGCAAAACAAATAAACATCGAAATGAGAATATTGTTGCTTTTGAACGGAAACGAATTCCGACACAAACATTACAGAAATTTACGATGGATTGGAAATCGATGATTCTTAAAATACAAGGAGTCAGGGAGCCAACGAGGTAGGGAGCTGAGGGTCCAGGGAGATAGGGATGTAGGGAGCCAGGGAGCCAGGGAGCCAGTAAACCAGAGAGCCAAGGAGCGAGGGAGCTCCTCAGCTCCCACGGCAAGTCGGCCCGAGAGTCAGGGAGTTAGTGAGCAAATGTTAGTTATAATTTTCCCCACTTCTTTAATAATTGAAGAATAGACAAATAAATTCTCAAAAGACACAAAATATTGCTTAAAAATTGGTGTGCAAAACAAATAAACAAAGAAATGAGAATGTTGTTGCTTTTGAATGGAAACGAATTCCGACAAAAACGTTACAGAAGTTTACGATCGATTGGATATCGATGAATCTTAAAAGTATACGGCGTCAGGGAGCCAGCGAGGTAGGGAGCTGAGCATCCAGGGAGACAGGGATGTAGGGAGCCAGGGAGCCAGGGAACCAGGGAGCCAGGGAGCCAGGGATCCAGTAAACCAGAGAGCCAAGGAGCCAGGGAGCTCCTCAGCTCCCACGACAAGTCGGCCGGGGAGTCAGGGAGCTAGAGAGGAAACGATTCTTATCATTTTCACCACTTATTAAATAATTAAAGAATAGACAAATAGATTTTCAAAATACACAAAATATTACTTAAAAATTGGTGTGCAAAACAAATGAACGAACAAATGAGAATGTTGTTGCTTTTGAACGGAAATGAATTTCAACAAAAACGTTACAGAAATTTACGATGGATTGAAAATCAATGAATCTTAAAAGTATAAGGAGTCAGGGAGCCAGCGAGGTAGGGAGCTGAGGCTCCAGGGAGCCAGGGAGCCAGGGAGCCAGTAAATCAGGGAGCCAGGGAGTCAGAGAGCCAGGGAGCCAGTAAAGCAGGGAGCCAAGGTGCCAGGGAGCCAGTAAACCAGAGAACCAAGGAGCCAGGCAGCTCCTCAGCTCCCACGACAAGTCGGCCGGGGAGGCAAGGAGCTAGAGAGCAAACGATTCTTATAATGTTCACCACTTCTTTAATAATTGAAGAATAGACAAATAAATTCTCAAAATACAATGAAATATTGCTTAAAAATTGGTGTGCAAAACAAATAAACATCGAAATGAGAATATTGTTGCTTTTGAACGGAAACGAATTCCGACACAAACATTACAGAAATTTACGATCGATTGGAAATCGATGATTCTTAAAATACAAGGAGTCAGGGAGCCAACGAGGTAGGGAGCTGAGGGTCCAGGGACATAGGGATGTAGGGAGCCAGGGAGCCAGGGAGCCAGTAAACCAGAGAGCCAAGGAGCGAGGGAGCTCCTCAGCTCCCACGGCAAGTCGGCCGGAGAGTCAGGGAGTTAGTGAGCAAATGTTAGTTATAATTTTCTCCACTTCTTTAATAATTGAAGAATAGACAAATAAATTCTCAAAAGACACAAAATATTGCTTAAAAATTGGTGTGCAAAACAAATAAACAAAGAAATGAGAATGTTGTTGCTTTTGAATGGAAACGAATTCCGACAAAAACGTTACAGAAGTTTACGATCGATTGGATATCGATGAATCTTAAAAGTATACGGCGTCAGGGAGCCAGCGAGGTAGGGAGCTGAGCATCCAGGGAGACAGGGATGTAGGGAGCCAGGGAGCCAGGGAACCAGGGAGCCAGGGAGCCAGGGATCCAGTAAACCAGAGAGCCAAGGAGCCAGGGAGCTCCTCAGCTCCCACGACAAGTCGCCCGGGGAGTCAGGGAGCTAGAGAGGAAACGATTCTTATAATTTTCACCACTTATTAAATAATTAAAGAATAGAGAAATAGATTTTCAAAATACACAAAATATTACTTAAAAATTGGTGTGCAAAACAAATGAACGAACAAATGAGAATGTTGTTGCTTTTGAACGGAAATGAATTTCAACAAAAACGTTACAGAAATTTACGATGGATTGAAAATCAATGAATCTTAAAAGTATAAGGAGTCAGGGAGCCAGCGAGGTAGGGAGCTGAGGCTCCAGGGAGCCAGGGAGCCAGGGAGCCAGGGAGCCAGGGAGCCAGTAAATCAGGGAGCCAGGGAGTCAGAGAGCCAGGGAGCCAGTAAAGCAGGGAGCCAAGGTGCCAGGGAGCCAGTAAACCAGAGAACCAAGGAGCCAGGCAGCTCCTCAGCTCCCACGACAAGTCGGCCGTGGAGCCAAGGAGCTAGAGAGCAAACGATTCTTATAATGTTCACCACTTCTTTAATAATTGAAGAATAGACAAATAAATTCTCAAAATACACAGAAATTTTGCTTAAAAATTGGTGTGCAAAACAAATAAACATCGAAATGAGAATATTGTTGCTTTTGAACGGAAACGAATTCCGACACAAACGTTACAGAAATTTACGATGGATTGGAAATCGATGAATCTTAAAAGTAAAAGGAGTCAGAAAGCCAGCGAGGTAGGGAGCAGAGGGTCCAGGGAGACAGGGATGTAGGGAGCCAGGGAACCAGGGAGCCAGGGAGCCAGTAAACCAGGGAGCCAAGGTGCCAGGGAGCTCCTCAGCTCCCACGACACGTCGACCGGGGAGTCAGAGAACTAGAGAGCAAACGTTAGTTATAATTTTCACTACTTCTTTAATAATTGAAGAATAGACAAATAAATTCTCAAAATACAATGAAATATTGCTTAAAAATTGGTGTGCAAAACAAATAAACATCGAAATGAGAATATTGTTGCTTTTGAACGGAAACGAATTCCGACACAAACATTACAGAAATTTACGATGGATTGGAAATCGATGATTCTTAAAAGTACAAGGAGTCAGGGAGCCAACGAGGTAGGGAGCTGAGGGTCCAGGGAGATAGGGATGTAGGGAGCCAGGGAGCCAGTAAACCAGAGAGCCAAGGAGCGAGGGAGCTCCTCAGCTCCCACGGCAAGTCGGCCGGAGAGTCAGGGAGTTAGTGAGCAAATGTTAGTTATAATTTTCCCCACTTCTTTAATAATTGAAGAATAGACAAATAAATTCTCAAAAGACACAAAATATTGCTTAAAAATTGGTGTGCAAAACAAATAAACAAAGAAATGAGAATGTTGTTGCTTTTGAATGGAAACGAATTCCGACAAAAACGTTACAGAAGTTTACGATCGATTGGATATCGATGAATCTTAAAAGTATAAGGCGTCAGGGAGCCAGCGAGGTAGGGAGCTGAGGCTCCAGGGAGCCAGGGAGCCAGGGAGCCAGGGAGCCAGGGAGCCAGTAAATCAGGGAGCCAGGGAGTCAGAGAGCCAGGGAGCCAGTAAAGCAGGGAGCCAAGGTGCCAGGGAGCCAGTAAACCAGAGAACCAAGGAGCCAGGCAGCTCCTCAGCTCCCACGACAAGTCGGCCGTGGAGCCAAGGAGCTAGAGAGCAAACGATTCTTATAATGTTCACCACTTCTTTAATAATTGAAGAATAGACAAATAAATTCTCAAAATACACAGAAATTTTGCTTAAAAATTGGTGTGCAAAACAAATAAACATCGAAATGAGAATATTGTTGCTTTTGAACGGAAACGAATTCCGACACAAACGTTACAGAAATTTACGATGGATTGGAAATCGATGAATCTTAAAAGTAAAAGGAGTCAGAAAGCCAGCGAGGTAGGGAGCAGAGGGTCCAGGGAGACAGGGATGTAGGGAGCCAGGGAACCAGGGAGCCAGGGAGCCAGTAAACCAGGGAGCCAAGGTGCCAGGGAGCTCCTCAGCTCCCACGACACGTCGACCGGGGAGTCAGAGAACTAGAGAGCAAACGTTAGTTATAATTTTCACTACTTCTTTAATAATTGAAGAATAGACAAATAAATTCTCAAAATACAATGAAATATTGCTTAAAAATTGGTGTGCAAAACAAATAAACATCGAAATGAGAATATTGTTGCTTTTGAACGGAAACGAATTCCGACACAAACATTACAGAAATTTACGATGGATTGGAAATCGATGATTCTTAAAAGTACAAGGAGTCAGGGAGCCAACGAGGTAGGGAGCTGAGGGTCCAGGGAGATAGGGATGTAGGGAGCCAGGGAGCCAGTAAACCAGAGAGCCAAGGAGCGAGGGAGCTCCTCAGCTCCCACGGCAAGTCGGCCGGAGAGTCAGGGAGTTAGTGAGCAAATGTTAGTTATAATTTTCCCCACTTCTTTAATAATTGAAGAATAGACAAATAAATTCTCAAAAGACACAAAATATTGCTTAAAAATTGGTGTGCAAAACAAATAAACAAAGAAATGAGAATGTTGTTGCTTTTGAATGGAAACGAATTCCGACAAAAACGTTACAGAAGTTTACGATCGATTGGATATCGATGAATCTTAAAAGTATACGGCGTCAGGGAGCCAGCCAGGTAGGGAGCTGAGCATCCAGGGAGACAGGGATGTAGGGAGCCAGGGAGCCAGGGAACCAGGGAGCCAGGGAGCCAGGGATCCAGTAAACCAGAGAGCCAAGGAGCCAGGGATCCAGTAAACCAGAGAGCCAAGGAGCCAGGGAGCTCCTCAGCTCCCACGACAAGTCGGCCGGGGAGTCAGGGAGCTAGAGAGGAAACGATTCTTATAATTTTCACCACTTATTAAATAATTAAAGAATAGACAAATAGATTTTCAAAATACACAAAATATTACTTAAAAATTGGTGTGCAAAACAAATGAACGAACAAATGAGAATGTTGTTGCTTTTGAACGGAAATGAATTTCAACAAAAACGTTACAGAAATTTACGATGGATTGAAAATCAATGAATCTTAAAAGTATAAGGCGTCAGGGAGCCAGCGAGGTAGGGAGCTGAGGCTCCAGGGAGCCAGGGAGCCAGGGAGCCAGGGAGCCAGGGAGCCAGTAAATCAGGGAGCCAGGGAGTCAGAGAGCCAGGGAGCCAGTAAAGCAGGGAGCCAAGGTGCCAGGGAGCCAGTAAACCAGAGAACCAAGGAGCCAGGCAGCTCCTCAGCTCCCACGACAAGTCGGCCGGGGAGGCAAGGAGCTAGAGAGCAAACGATTCTTATAATGTTCACCACTTCTTTAATAATTGAAGAATAGACAAATAAATTCTCAAAAGACACAAAATATTGCTTAAAAATTGGTGTGCAAAACAAATAAACAAAGAAATGAGAATGTTGTTGCTTTTGAATGGAAACGAATTCCGACAAAAACGTTACAGAAGTTTACGATCGATTGGATATCGATGAATCTTAAAAGTATACGGCGTCAGGGAGCCAGCGAGGTAGGGAGCTGAGCATCCAGGGAGACAGGGATGTAGGGAGCCAGGGAACCAGGGAGCCAGGGAGCCAGGTATCCAGTAAACCAGAGAGCCAAGGAGCCAGGGAGCTCCTCAGCTCCCACGACAAGTCGGCCGGGGAGTAAGGGAGCTAGAGAGGAAACGATTCTTATAATTTTCACCACTTATTAAATAATTAAAGAATAGACAAATAAATTCTCAAAATACACAGAAATATTCCTTAAAAATTGGTGTGCAAAACAAATATACATATAAATGAGAATGTTGTTGGTTTTGAACGGAAACGAATTCCAACAACATCGTTACAGAAATTTACGATGGATTGGAAATCGATGAATCTTAAAAGTATAAGGAGTCAGGGAGCCAGCGAGGTACGGAGCTGAGGGTGCAGGGAGACAGGGATGTAGGGAGCCAGGGAGCCAGGGAGCCAGTAAACCAGGCAGTCTAGGAGCCAGGGAGCTCCTCAGCTCCCACGACAAGTCGGCCGGGAGTCAGCGAACTAGAGAGCAAACGTTTGTTATAATATTCACTACTTCTTTAATAATTGAAGAAGTGACAAATAAATTCTCAAAATACACAGAGAGCCAGGGAGCCAGTAAACTAGGGAGCCAAGGTTCCAGGGAGCTCCTCAGCTCCTACGACAAGTCGACAGGGGAGTCAGAGAACTAGAGAGCAAACGTTAGTTATAATTTTCACTACTTCTTTAATAATTGAAGAATAGACAAATAAATTCTCAAAATACAATGAAATATTGCTTAAAAATTGGTGTGCAAAACAAATAAACATCGAAATGAGAATATTGTTGCTTTTGAACGGAAACGAATTCCGACACAAACATTACAGAAATTTACGATGGATTGGAAATCGATGATTCTTAAAATACAAGGAGTCAGGGAGCCAACGAGGTAGGGAGCTGAGGGTCCAGGGAGATAGGGATGTAGGGAGCCAGGGAGCCAGGGAGCCAGTAAACCAGAGAGCCAAGGAGCGAGGGAGCTCCTCAGCTCCCACGGCAAGTCGGCCGGAGAGTCAGGGAGTTAGTGAGCAAATGTTAGTTATAATTTTCTCCACTTCTTTAATAATTGAAGAATAGACAAATAAATTCTCAAAAGACACAAAATATTGCTTAAAAATTGGTGTGCAAAACAAATAAACAAAGAAATGAGAATGTTGTTGCTTTTGAATGGAAACGAATTCCGACAAAAACGTTACAGAAGTTTACGATCGATTGGATATCGATGAATCTTAAAAGTATACGGCGTCAGGGAGCCAGCGAGGTAGGGAGCTGAGCATCCAGGGAGACAGGGATGTAGGGAGCCAGGGAGCCAGGGAACCAGGGAGCCAGGGAGCCAGGGATCCAGTAAACCAGAGAGCCAAGGAGCCAGGGAGCTCCTCAGCTCCCACGACAAGTCGGCCGGGGAGTCAGGGAGCTAGAGAGGAAACGATTCTTATAATTTTCACCACTTATTAAATAATTAAAGAATAGACAAATAGATTTTCAAAATACACAAAATATTACTTAAAAATTGGTGTGCAAAACAAATGAACGAACAAATGAGAATGTTGTTGCTTTTGAACGGAAATGAATTTCAACAAAAACGTTACAGAAATTTACGATGGATTGAAAATCAATGAATCTTAAAAGTATAAGGAGTCAGGGAGCCAGCGAGGTAGGGAGCTGAGGCTCCAGGGAGCCAGGGAGCCAGGGAGCCAGTAAATCAGGGAGCCAGGGAGTCAGAGAGCCAGGGAGCAAGTACAGCAGGGAGCCAAGGTGCCAGGGAGCCAGTAAACCAGAGAACCAAGGAGCCAGGCAGCTCCTCAGCTCCCACGTCAAGTCGGCCGGGGAGTCAGCGAACTAGAGAGCAAACGTTTGTTATAATATTCACTACTTCTTTAATAATTGAAGAAGTGACAAACAAATTCTCAAAATACACAGAGAGCCAGGGAGCCAGTAAACTAGGGAGCCAAGGTGCCAGGGAGCTCCTCAGCTCCCACGACAAGTCGACAGGGGAGTCAGAGAACTAGAGAGCAAACGTTAGTTATAATTTTCACTACTTCTTTAATAATTGAAGAATAGACAAATAAATTCTCAAAATACAATGAAATATTGCTTAAAAATTGGTGTGCAAAACAAATAAACATCGAAATGAGAATATTGTTGCTTTTGAACGGAAACGAATTCCGACACAAACATTACAGAAATTTACGATGGATTGGAAATCGATGATTCTTAAAAGTACAAGGAGTCAGGGAGCCAATGAGGTAGGGAGCTGAGGGTCCAGGGAGATAGGGATGTAGGGAGCCAGGGAGCCAGGGAGCCAGTAAACCAGAGAGCCAAGGAGCGAGGGAGCTCCTCAGCTCCCACGGGAAGTCGACCGGAGAGTCAGGGAGTTAGTGAGCAAATGTTAGTTATAATTTTCCCCACTTCTTTAATAATTGAATAATAGACAAATAAATTCTCAAAAGACACAAAATATTGCTTAAAAATTGGTGTGCAAAACAAATAAACAAAGAAATGAGAATGTTGTTGCTTTTGAATGGAAACGAATTGAGACAAAAACGTTACAGAAGTTTACGATCGATTGGATATCGATGAATCTTAAAAGTATACGGCGTCAGGGAGCCAGCGAGGTAGGGAGCTGAGCATCCAGGGAGACAGGGATGTAGGGAGCCAGGGAACCAGGGAGCCAGGGATCCAGTAAACCAGAGAGCCAAGGAGCCAGGGAGCTCCTCAGCTCCCACGACAAGTCGGCCGGGGAGTCAGGGAGCTAGAGAGGAAACGATTCTTATAATTTTCACCACTTATTAAATAATTAAAGAATAGACAAATAAATTCTCAAAATACACAGAAATATTCCTTAAAAATTGGTGTGCAAAACAAATATACATATAAATGAGAATGTTGTTGGTTTTGAACGGAAACGAATTCCAACAACATCGTTACAGAAATTTACGATGGATTGGAAATCGATGAATCTTAAAAGTATAAGGAGTCAGGGAGCCAGCGAGGTACGGAGCTGAGGGTCCAGGGAGACAGGGATGTAGGGAGCCAGGGAGCCAGGGAGCCAGTAAACCAGGCAGCCTAGGAGCCAGGGAGCTCCTCAGCTCCCACGACAAGTCGGCCGGGGAGTCAGCGAACTAGAGAGCAAACGTTTGTTATAATATTCACTACTTCTTTAATAATTGAAGAAGTGACAAATAAATTCTCAAAATACACAGAGAGCCAGGGAGCCAGTAAACTAGGGAGCCAAGGTGCCAGGGAGCTCCTCAGCTCCTACGACAAGTCGACAGGGGAGTCAGAGAACTAGAGAGCAAACGTTAGTTATAATTTTCACTACTTCTTTAATAATTGAAGAATAGACAAATAAATTCTCAAAATACAATGAAATATTGCTTAAAAATTGGTGTGCAAAACAAATAAACATCGAAATGAGAATATTGTTGCTTTTGAACGGAAACGAATTCCGACACAAACATTACAGAAATTTACGATGGATTGGAAATCGATGATTCTTAAAATACAAGGAGTCAGGGAGCCAACGAGGTAGGGAGCTGAGGGTCCAGGGAGATAGGGATGTAGGGAGCCAGGGAGCCAGGGAGCCAGTAAACCAGAGAGCCAAGGAGCGAGGGAGCTCCTCAGCTCCCACGGCAAGTCGGCCGGAGAGTCAGGGAGTTAGTGAGCAAATGTTAGTTATAATTTTCTCCACTTCTTTAATAATTGAAGAATAGACAAATAAATTCTCAAAAGACACAAAATATTGCTTAAAAATTGGTGTGCAAAACAAATAAACAAAGAAATGAGAATGTTGTTGCTTTTGAATGGAAACGAATTCCGACAAAAACGTTACAGAAGTTTACGATCGATTGGATATCGATGAA
>CAXARG010000212.1:0-41453 GCA_963971235.1 Cryptus armator | reverse complement strand
TGCCATGCCGTGCCATGCCGTGCCATGCCGTGCCATGCCGTGCCATGCCGTGCCATGCCGTGCCATGCCGTGCCATGCCGTGCCATGCCGGTGCCATGCCGTGCCATGCCGGTGCCATGCCGTGCCATGCCGGTGCCATGCCGTGCCATGCCGGTGCCATGCCGTGCCATGCCGGTGCCATGCCGTGCCATTCCGGTGCCATGCCGGTGCCATGCCGTGCCATGCCGGTGCCATGCCGTGCCATGCCGTGCCATGCCGTGCCATGCCATTCCATGCCATTCCATGCCATTCCATGCCATTCCATGCCAGTCCATGCCATTCCATGCCAGTCCATGCCATTCCATGCCGTGCCATGCGGTGCCATGCCGTGCCATGCCGTGCCATGCCGTGCCATGCCGTGCCATGCCGTGCCATTCCATGCCATTCAATGCCGTGCCATGCCGTGCCATGCCGTGCCATGCGGTGCCATGCCGTGCCATGCGGTGCCATGCCATTCCATGCCATTCCATGCCATTCCATGCCATTCAATGCCGTGCCATGCCGTGCCATGCCGTGCCATGCCGTGCCATGCCGTGCCATGCCGTGCCATGCCATTCCATGCCATTCCATGCCATTCCATGCCATTTCATGCCATTCCATGCCATTCCATGCCATTCCATGCCATTCCATGCCATTCCATGCCATTCCATGCCATTCCATGCCATTCCATGCCATTCCATGCCATTCCATGCCATTTCATGCCATTCCATGCCATTCCATGCCATTCCATGCCATTCCATGCCATTCCATGCCATTCCATGCCATTCCATGCCATTCCATGCCATTCCATGCCATTCCATGCCATTCCATGCCATTCCATGCCATTCCATGCCATTCCATGCCATTCCATGCCATTCCATGCCATTCCATGCCATTCCATGCCATTCCATGCCATTCCATGCCATTCCATGCCATTCCATGCCATTCCATGCCATTCCATGCCATTCCATGCCGTGCCATGCCGTGCCATGCCGGTGCCATGCCGTGCCATGCCGGTGCCATGCCGTGCCATGCCGGTGCCATGCCGTGCCATGCCGGTGCCATGCCGGTGCCATGCCGTTCCATGCCGTTCCATGCCGTTTCATGCCGTTCCATGCCATTCCATGCCATTCCATGCCATTCCATGCCATTCCATGCCATTCCATGCCATTCCATGCCATTCCATGCCATTCCATGCCATTCCATGCCATTCCATGCCATTCCATGCCATTCCATGCCATTCCATGCCATTCCATGCCATTCCATGCCATTCCATGCCATTCCATGCCATTCCATGCCATTCCATGCCATTCCATGCCATTCCATGCCATTCCATGCCATTCCATGCCATTCCATGCCATTCCATGCCATTCCATGCCATTCCATGCCATTCCATGCCATTCCATGCCATTCCATGCCATTCCATGCCATTCCATGCCATTCCATGCCATTCCATGCCATTCCATGCCATTCCATGCCATTCCATGCCATTCCATGCCATTCCATGCCATTCCATGCCATTCCATGCCATTCCATGCCATTCCATGCCATTCCATGCCATTCCATGCCATTCCATGCCATTCCATGCCATTCCATGCCATTCCATGCCATTCCATGCCATTCCATGCCATTCCATGCCATTCCATGCCATTCCATGCCATTCCATGCCATTCCATGCCATTCCATGCCATTCCATGCCATTCCATGCCATTCCATGCCATTCCATGCCAATTCCATGCCATTCCATGCCATTCCATGCCGGTGCCATGCCGTGCCATGCCGGTGCCATGCCGTGCCATGCCGTGCCATGCCGTGCCATGCCGTGCCATGCCGTGCCATGCCGTGCCATGCCGTGCCATGCCGTGCCATGCCGTGCCATGCCGGTGCCATGCCGTGCCATGCCGGTGCCATGCCGTGCCATGCCGTGCCATGCCGTGCCATGCCGGTGCCATGCCGTGCCATGCCGTGCCATGCCGTGCCATGCCGTGCCATGCCGTGCCATGCCGTGCCATGCCGTGCCATGCCGTGCCATGCCGTGCCATGCCGTGCCATGCCGTGCCATGCCGTGCCATGCCGGTGCCATGCCGTGCCATGCCGGTGCCATGCCGTGCCATGCCGGTGCCATGCCGTGCCATGCCGGTGCCATGCCGTGCCATGCCGGTGCCATGCCGTGCCATGCCGGTGCCATGCCGTGCCATGCCGGTGCCATGCCGGTGCCATGCCGTTCCATGCCGTTCCATGCCGTTTCATGCCGTTCCATGCCATTCCATGCCATTCCATGCCATTCCATGCCATTCCATGCCATTCCATGCCATTCCATGCCATTCCATGCCATTCCATGCCATTCCATGCCATTCCATGCCATTCCATGCCATTCCATGCCATTCCATGCCATTCCATGCCATTCCATGCCATTCCATGCCATTCCATGCCATTCCATGCCATTCCATGCCATTCCATGCCATTCCATGCCATTCCATGCCATTCCATGCCATTCCATGCCATTCCATGCCATTCCATGCCATTCCATGCCATTCCATGCCATTCCATGCCATTCCATGCCATTCCATGCCATTCCATGCCATTCCATGCCATTCCATGCCATTCCATGCCATTCCATGCCATTCCATGCCATTCCATGCCATTCCATGCCATTCCATGCCATTCCATGCCATTCCATGCCATTCCATGCCATTCCATGCCATTCCATGCCATTCCATGCCATTCCATGCCATTCCATGCCATTCCATGCCATTCCATGCCATTCCATGCCATTCCATGCCATTCCATGCCATTCCATGCCATTCCATGCCATTCCATGCCATTCCATGCCATTCCATGCCATTCCATGCCATTCCATGCCATTCCATGCCATTCCATGCCATTCCATGCCATTCCATGCCATTCCATGCCATTCCATGCCATTCCATGCCATTCCATGCCATTCCATGCCGGTGCCATGCCGTGCCATGCCGGTGCCATGCCGTGCCATGCCGTGCCATGCCGTGCCATGCCGTGCCATGCCGTGCCATGCCGTGCCATGCCGTGCCATGCCGTGCCATGCCGGTGCCATGCCGGTGCCATGCCGTGCCATGCCGGTGCCATGCCGTGCCATGCCGTGCCATGCCGTGCCATGCCGGTGCCATGCCGTGCCATGCCGTGCCATGCCGTGCCATGCCGTGCCATGCCGTGCCATGCCGTGCCATGCCGTGCCATGCCGTGCCATGCCGTGCCATGCCGTGCCATGCCGTGCCATGCCGTGCCATGCCGGTGCCATGCCGTGCCATGCCGGTGCCATGCCGTGCCATGCCGGTGCCATGCCGTGCCATGCCGGTGCCATGCCGGTGCCATGCCGGTGCCATGCCGTGCCATGCCGTGCCATGCCGTGCCATGCCGTGCCATGCCGTGCCATGCCGTGCCATGCCGTGCCATGCCGTGCCATGCCGTGCCATGCCGTGCCATGCCGTGCCATGCCGTGCCATGCCGTGCCATGCCGTGCCATGCCGTGCCATGCCGTGCCATGCCGTGCCATGCCGTGCCATGCCGTGCCATGCCGTGCCATGCCGTGCCATGCCGTGCCATGCCGTGCCATGCCGGTGCCATGCCGTGCCATGCCGGTGCCATGCCGTGCCATTCCGGTGCCATGCCGGTGCCATGCCGTGCCATGCCGGTGCCATGCCGTGCCATGCCGTGCCATGCCGTGCCATGCCGGGCCATGCGGTGCCATGCCATTCCATGCCATTCCATGCCATTCCATGCCATTCCATGCCAGTCCATGCCATTCCATGCCAGTCCATGCCATTCCATGCCGTGCCATGCGGTGCCATGCCGTGCCATGCCGTGCCATGCCGTGCCATGCCGTGCCATGACGTGCCATTCCATGCCATTCAATGCCGTGCCATGCCGTGCCATGCCGTGCCATGCGGTGCCATGCCGTGCCATGCGGTGCCATGCCATTCCATGCCATTCCATGCCATTCCATGCCATTCAATGCCGTGCCATGCCGTGCCATGCCGTGCCATGCCGTGCCATGCCGTGCCATGCCGTGCCATGCCATTCCATGCCATTCCATGCCATTTCATGCCATTCCATGCCATTCCATGCCATTCCATGCCATTCCATGCCATTCCATGCGATTCCATGCCATTCCATGCCATTCCATGCCATTTCATGCCATTCCATGCCATTCCATGCCATTCCATGCCATTCCATGCCATTCCATGCCATTCCATGCCATTCCATGCCATTCCATGCCATTCCATGCCATTCCATGCCATTCCATGCCATTCCATGCCATTCCATGCCATTCCATGCCATTCCATGCCATTCCATGCCGTGCCATGCCGTGCCATGCCGTGCCATGCCGGTGCCATGCCGTGCCATGCCGGTGCCATGCCGTGCCATGCCGGTGCCATGCCGTGCCATGCCGGTGCCATGCCGTGCCATGCCGGTGCCATGCCGTGCCATGCCGGTGCCATGCCGGTGCCATGCCGTTCCATGCCGTTCCATGCCATTTCATGCCGTTCCATGCCATTCCATGCCATTCCATGCCATTCCATGCCATTCCATGCCATTCCATGCCATTCCATGCCATTCCATGCCATTCCATGCCATTCCATGCCATTCCATGCCATTCCATGCCATTCCATGCCATTCCATGCCATTCCATGCCATTCCATGCCATTCCATGCCATTCCATGCCATTCCATGCCATTCCATGCCATTCCATGCCATTCCATGCCATTCCATGCCATTCCATGCCATTCCATGCCATTCCATGCCATTCCATGCCATTCCATGCCATTCCATGCCATTCCATGCCATTCCATGCCATTCCATGCCATTCCATGCCATTCCATGCCATTCCATGCCATTCCATGCCATTCCATGCCATTCCATGCCATTCCATGCCATTCCATGCCATTCCATGCCATTCCATGCCATTCCATGCCATTCCATGCCATTCCATGCCATTCCATGCCATTCCATGCCATTCCATGCCATTCCATGCCATTCCATGCCATTCCATGCCATTCCATGCCATTCCATGCCATTCCATGCCATTCCATGCCATTCCATGCCATTCCATGCCGGTGCCATGCCGTGCCATGCCGGTGCCATGCCGGTGCCATGCCGGTGCCATGCCGTGCCATGCCGTGCCATGCCGTGCCATGCCGTGCCATGCCGTGCCATGCCGTGCCATGCCGTGCCATGCCGTGCCATGCCGTGCCATGCCGTGCCATGCCGTGCCATGCCGTGCCATGCCGTGCCATGCCGTGCCATGCCGGTGCCATGCCGTGCCATGCCGGTGCCATGCCGTGCCATGCCGTGCCATGCCGTGCCATGCCGGTGCCATGCCGTGCCATGCCGTGCCATGCCGTGCCATGCCGTGCCATGCCGTGCCATGCCGTGCCATGCCGTGCCATGCCGTGCCATGCCGTGCCATGCCGTGCCATGCCGTGCCATGCCGTGCCATGCCGTGCCATGCCGTGCCATGCCGTGCCATGCCGTGCCATGCCGTGCCATGCCGGTGCCATGCCGTGCCATGCCGGTGCCATGCCGTGCCATGCCGGTGCCATGCCGTGCCATGCCGGTGCCATGCCGTGCCATGCCGGTGCCATGCCGTGCCATGCCGGTGCCATGCCGTGCCATGCCGGTGCCATGCCGTGCCATGCCGGTGCCATGCCGTGCCATGCCGTGCCATGCCGTGCCATGCCGGGCCATGCGGTGCCATGCCATTCCATGCCATTCCATGCCATTCCATGCCATTCCATGCCATTCCATGCCATTCCATGCCATTCAATGCCATTCCATGCCATTCAATGCCGGTGCCATGCCGTGCCATGCCGGTGCCATGCCGTGCCATGCCGGTGCCATGCCGTGCCATGCCGTGCCATGCCGGTGCCATGCCGTGCCATGCCGTGCCATGCCGGTGCCATGCCGTGCCATGCCGGTGCCATGCCGTGCCATGCCGGTGCCATGCCGTGCCATGCCGGTGCCATGCCGTGCCATGCCGGTGCCATGCCGTGCCATGCCGGTGCCATGCCGTGCCATGCCGGTGCCATGCCGTGCCATGCCGGTGCCATGCCGTGCCATGCCGTGCCATGCCGTGCCATGCCGGGCCATGCGGTGCCATGCCATTCCATGCCATTCCATGCCATTCCATGCCATTCCATGCCATTCCATGCCATTCCATGCCATTCCATGCCATTCCATGCCATTCCATGCCATTCCATGCCATTCAATGCCATTCCATGCCATTCAATGCCGGTGCCATGCCGTGCCATGCCGGTGCCATGCCGTGCCATGCCGGTGCCATGCCGTGCCATGCCGTGCCATGCCGGTGCCATGCCGTGCCATGCCGGTGCCATGCCGTGCCATGCCGTGCCATGCCGGTGCCATGCCGTGCCATGCCGGTGCCATGCCGTGCCATGCCGGTGCCATGCCGGTGCCATGCCGGTGCCATGCCGTGCCATGCCGGTGCCATGCCGTGCCATGCCGTGCCATGCCGTGCCATGCCGGGCCATGCGGTGCCATGCCATTCCATGCCATTCCATGCCATTCCATGCCATTCCATGCCAGTCCATGCCATTCCATGCCGTGCCATGCGGTGCCATGCCGTGCCATGCCGTGCCATGCCGTGCCATGCCGTGCCATGCCGTGCCATGCCGTGCCATGCCGTGCCATGCCGTGCCATGCCGTGCCATGCCGTGCCATTCCATGCCATTCAATGCCGTGCCATGCCGGTGCCATGCCGTGCCATGCCGGTGCCATGCCGGTGCCATGCCGTTCCATGCCGTTCCATGCCGTTCCATGCCATTTCATGCCGTTCCATGCCATTTCATGCCGTTCCATGCCATTCCATGCCATTCCATGCCATTCCATGCCATTCCATGCCATTCCATGCCATTCCATGCCATTCCATGCCATTCCATGCCATTCCATGCCATTCCATGCCATTCCATGCCATTCCATGCCGGTGCCATGCCATTCCATGCCGGTGCCATGCCGTGCCATGCCGGTGCCATGCCGTGCCATGCCGTGCCATGCCGTGCCATGCCGGTGCCATGCCGTGCCATGCCGGTGCCATGCCGTGCCATGCCGGTGCCATGCCGTGCCATGCCGGTGCCATGCCGTGCCATGCCGGTGCCATGCCGTGCCATGCCGGTGCCATGCCGTGCCATGCCGGTGCCATGCCGTGCCATGCCGGTGCCATGCCGTGCCATGCCGGTGCCATGCCGTGCCATGCCGGTGCCATGCCGTGCCATGCCGGTGCCATGCCGTGCCATGCCGGTGCCATGCCGTGCCATGCCGGTGCCATGCCGTGCCATGCCGGTGCCATGCCGTGCCATGCCGGTGCCATGCCGTGCCATGCCGGTGCCATGCCGGTGCCATGCCGTGCCATGCCGGTGCCATGCCGTGCCATGCCGGTGCCATGCCGTGCCATGCCGGTGCCATGCCGGTGCCATGCCGTGCCATGCCGTGCCATGCCGTGCCATGCCGTGCCATGCCGTGCCATGCCGTGCCATGCCGGTGCCATGCCGTGCCATGCCGTGCCATGCCGTGCCATGCCGTGCCATGCCGTGCCATGCCGTGCCATGCCGTGCCATGCCATTCCATGCCATTCCATGCCATTCCATGCCATTCCATGCCATTCCATGCCATTCCATGCCATTCCATGCCATTCCATGCCATTCCATGCCATTCCATGCCATTCCATGCCATTCCATGCCATTCCATGCCATTCCATGCCATTCCATGCCATTCAATGCCATTCCATGCCGTGCCATGCCGGTGCCATGCCGTGCCATGCCGGTGCCATGCCGTGCCATGCCGGTGCCATGCCGTGCCATGCCGGTGCCATGCCGGTGCCATGCCGTGCCATGCCGGTGCCATGCCGTGCCATGCCGGTGCCATGCCGTGCCATGCCGGTGCCATGCCGTGCCATGCCGGTGCCATGCCGTGCCATGCCGGTGCCATGCCGTGCCATGCCGGGCCATGCGGTGCCATGCCATTCCATGCCATTCCATGCCATTCCATGCCAGCCGGGCCATGCGGTGCCATGCCATTCCATGCCATTCCATGCCATTCCATGCCATTCCATGCCATTCCATGCCATTCAATGCCATTCCATGCCATTCAATGCCGGTGCCATGCCGTGCCATGCCGGTGCCATGCCGTGCCATGCCGGTGCCATGCCGGTGCCATGCCGTGCCATGCCGTGCCATGCCGGTGCCATGCCGTGCCATGCCGGTGCCATGCCGTGCCATGCCGGTGCCATGCCGTGCCATGCCGGTGCCATGCCGTGCCATGCCGGTGCCATGCCGTGCCATGCCGGTGCCATGCCGTGCCATGCCGGTGCCATGCCGTGCCATGCCGGTGCCATGCCGTGCCATGCCGGTGCCATGCCGTGCCATGCCGGTGCCATGCCGTGCCATGCCGTGCCATGCCGTGCCATGCCGTGCCATGCCGGGCCATGCGGTGCCATGCCATTCCATGCCATTCCATGCCATTCCATGCCATTCCATGCCATTCAATGCCATTCCATGCCATTCAATGCCGGTGCCATGCCGTGCCATGCCGGTGCCATGCCGTGCCATGCCGGTGCCATGCCGTGCCATGCCGGTGCCATGCCGTGCCATGCCGGTGCCATGCCGTGCCATGCCGGTGCCATGCCGTGCCATGCCGGTGCCATGCCGTGCCATGCCGGTGCCATGCCGGTGCCATGCCGGTGCCATGCCGGTGCCATGCCGTGCCATGCCGTGCCATGCCGTGCCATGCCGTGCCATGCCGTGCCATGCCGTGCCATGCCGTGCCATGCCGTGCCATGCCGTGCCATGCCGTGCCATGCCGTGCCATGCCGTGCCATGCCGTGCCATGCCGTGCCATGCCGTGCCATGCCGTGCCATGCCGTGCCATGCCGTGCCATGCCGTGCCATGCCGGTGCCATGCCGTGCCATGCCGTGCCATGCCGTGCCATGCCGGTGCCATGCCGTGCCATGCCGGTGCCATGCCGTGCCATGCCGGTGCCATGCCGTGCCATGCCGGTGCCATGCCGTGCCATGCCGGTGCCATGCCGTGCCATGCCGGTGCCATGCCGTGCCATGCCGGTGCCATGCCGTGCCATGCCGGTGCCATGCCGTGCCATGCCGGTGCCATGCCGTGCCATGCCGGTGCCATGCCGTGCCATGCCGGTGCCATGCCGTGCCATGCCGTGCCATGCCGTGCCATGCCGGGCCATGCGGTGCCATGCCATTCCATGCCATTCCATGCCATTCCATGCCATTCCATGCCATTCCATGCCATTCCATGCCATTCAATGCCATTCCATGCCATTCAATGCCGGTGCCATGCCGTGCCATGCCGGTGCCATGCCGTGCCATGCCGGTGCCATGCCGGTGCCATGCCGTGCCATGCCGGTGCCATGCCGTGCCATGCCGGTGCCATGCCGTGCCATGCCGGTGCCATGCCGTGCCATGCCGGTGCCATGCCGTGCCATGCCGGTGCCATGCCGTGCCATGCCGGTGCCATGCCGGTGCCATGCCGGTGCCATGCCGTGCCATGCCGTGCCATGCCGTGCCATGCCGTGCCATGCCGTGCCATGCCGTGCCATGCCGTGCCATGCCGTGCCATGCCGTGCCATGCCGTGCCATGCCGTGCCATGCCGTGCCATGCCGTGCCATGCCGTGCCATGCCGTGCCATGCCGTGCCATGCCGTGCCATGCCGTGCCATGCCGTGCCATGCCGTGCCATGCCGTGCCATGCCGTGCCATGCCGTGCCATGCCGTGCCATGCCGTGCCATGCCGTGCCATGCCGTGCCATGCCGTGCCATGCCGTGCCATGCCGTGCCATGCCGTGCCATGCCGTGCCATGCCGTGCCATGCCGTGCCATGCCGTGCCATGCCGTGCCATGCCGTGCCATGCCGTGCCATGCCGTGCCATGCCGTGCCATGCCGTGCCATGCCATTCCATGCCAATCCATGCCAATCCATGCCATTCCATGCCGTGCCATGCCGGTGCCATGCCGTGCCATGCCGGTGCCATGCCGTGCCATGCCGGTGCCATGCCGTGCCATGCCGTGCCATGCCGGTGCCATGCCGTGCCATGCCGGTGCCATGCCGTGCCATGCCGGTGCCATGCCGTGCCATGCCGTGCCATGCCGGTGCCATGCCGTGCCATGCCGGTGCCATGCCGTGCCATGCCGGTGCCATGCCGTGCCATGCCGGTGCCATGCCGTGCCATGCCGGTGCCATGCCGTGCCATGCCGTGCCATGCCGGTGCCATGCCGGTGCCATGCCGTGCCATGCCGGTGCCATGCCGTGCCATGCCGTGCCATGCCGGTGCCATGCCGTGCCATGCCGGTGCCATGCCGGTGCCATGCCGTGCCATGCCGGTGCCATGCCGTGCCATGCCGGTGCCATGCCGTGCCATGCCGTGCCATGCCGGTGCCATGCCGGTGCCATGCCGTGCCATGCCGTGCCATGCCGTGCCATGCCGTGCCATGCCGTGCCATGCCGTGCCATGCCGTGCCATTCCATGCCATTCAATGCCGTGCCATGCCGTGCCATGCCGTGCCATGCGGTGCCATGCCGTGCCATGCGGAGCCATGCCATTCCATGCCATTCCATGCCATTCCATGCCATTCAATGCCGTGCCATGCCGTGCCATGCCGTGCCATGCCGTGCCATGCCATTCCATGCCATTCCATGCCATTTCATGCCATTCCATGCCATTCCATGCCATTCCATGCCATTCCATGCCATTCCATGCCATTCCATGCGATTCCATGCCATTCCATGCCATTCCATGCCATTTCATGCCATTCCATGCCATTCCATGCCATTCCATGCCATTCCATGCCATTCCATGCCATTCCATGCCATTCCATGCCATTCCATGCCATTCCATGCCATTCCATGCCATTCCATGCCATTCCATGCCATTCCATGCCATTCCATGCCATTCCATGCCGTGCCATGCCGTGCCATGCCGTGCCATGCCGGTGCCATGCCGTGCCATGCCGGTGCCATGCCGTGCCATGCCGGTGCCATGCCGTGCCATGCCGGTGCCATGCCGTGCCATGCCGGTGCCATGCCGTGCCATGCCGGTGCCATGCCGTGCCATGCCGTGCCATGCCGGTGCCATGCCGGTGCCATGCCGTGCCATGCCGTGCCATGCCGGTGCCATGCCGTGCCATGCCGGTGCCATGCCGTGCCATGCCGGTGCCATGCCGTGCCATGCCGGTGCCATGCCGTGCCATGCCGGTGCCATGCCGTGCCATGCCGGTGCCATGCCGTGCCATGCGGTGCCATGCCATTCCATGCCATTCCATGCCATCCCATGCCATTCCATGCCATTCCATGCCATTCCATGCCATTCCATGCCATTCCATGCCATTCCATGCCATTCCATGCCATTCCATGCCATTCCATGCCATTCCATGCCATTCCATGCCATTCCATGCCATTCCATGCCATTCCATGCCATTCCATGCCATTCCATGCCATTCCATGCCATTCCATGCCATTCCATGCCATTCCATGCCATTCCATGCCATTCCATGCCATTCCATGCCATTCCATGCCATTCCATGCCATTCCATGCCATTCCATGCCATTCCATGCCATTCCATGCCATTCCATGCCATTCCATGCCATTCCATGCCATTCCATGCCATTCCATGCCATTCCATGCCATTCCATGCCATTCCATGCCATTCCATGCCATTCCATGCCATTCCATGCCATTCCATGCCATTCCATGCCATTCCATGCCATTCCATGCCATTCCATGCCATTCCATGCCGGTGCCATGCCGTGCCATGCCGGTGCCATGCCGTGCCATGCCGTGCCATGCCGTGCCATGCCGTGCCATGCCGTGCCATGCCGTGCCATGCCGTGCCATGCCGTGCCATGCCGTGCCATGCCGTGCCATGCCGTGCCATGCCGTGCCATGCCGTGCCATGCCGTGCCATGCCGTGCCATGCCGTGCCATGCCGTGCCATGCCGTGCCATGCCGTGCCATGCCGTGCCATGCCGTGCCATGCCGGTGCCATGCCGTGCCATGCCGTGCCATGCCGGTGCCATGCCGTGCCATGCCGGTGCCATGCCGTGCCATGCCGTGCCATGCCGTGCCATGCCGGTGCCATGCCGTGCCATGCCGTGCCATGCCGTGCCATGCCGTGCCATGCCGTGCCATGCCGTGCCATGCCGTGCCATGCCGTGCCATGCCGTGCCATGCCGTGCCATGCCGTGCCATGCCGTGCCATGCCGTGCCATGCCGTGCCATGCCGGTGCCATGCCGTGCCATGCCGGTGCCATGCCGTGCCATGCCGGTGCCATGCCGTGCCATGCCGGTGCCATGCCGTGCCATGCCGGTGCCATGCCGGTGCCATGCCGGTGCCATGCCGTGCCATGCCGTGCCATGCCGTGCCATGCCGTGCCATGCCGTGCCATGCCGTGCCATGCCGTGCCATGCCGTGCCATGCCGTGCCATGCCGTGCCATGCCGTGCCATGCCGTGCCATGCCGTGCCATGCCGTGCCATGCCGTGCCATGCCGTGCCATGCCGTGCCATGCCGTGCCATGCCGTGCCATGCCGTGCCATGCCGTGCCATGCCGTGCCATGCCGTGCCATGCCGTGCCATGCCGTGCCATGCCGGTGCCATGCCGTGCCATGCCGGTGCCATGCCGTGCCATGCCGGTGCCATGCCGTGCCATTCCGGTGCCATGCCGGTGCCATGCCGTGCCATGCCGGTGCCATGCCGTGCCATGCCGTGCCATGCCGTGCCATGCCATTCCATGCCATTCCATGCCATTCCATGCCATTCCATGCCAGTCCATGCCATTCCATGCCAGTCCATGCCATTCCATGCCGTGCCATGCGGTGCCATGCCGTGCCATGCCGTGCCATGCCGTGCCATGCCGTGCCATGCCGTGCCATGCCGTGCCATTCCATGCCATTCAATGCCGTGCCATGCCGTGCCATGCCGTGCCATGCGGTGCCATGCCGTGCCATGCGGTGCCATGCCATTCCATGCCATTCCATGCCATTCCATGCCATTCAATGCCGTGCCATGCCGTGCCATGCCGTGCCATGCCGTGCCATGCCGTGCCATGCCGTGCCATGCCATTCCATGCCATTCCATGCCATTTCATGCCATTCCATGCCATTCCATGCCATTCCATGCCATTCCATGCCATTCCATGCCATTCCATGCCATTCCATGCCATTCCATGCCATTCCATGCCATTCCATGCCATTCCATGCCATTTCATGCCATTCCATGCCATTCCATGCCATTCCATGCCATTCCATGCCATTCCATGCCATTCCATGCCATTCCATGCCATTCCATGCCATTCCATGCCATTCCATGCCATTCCATGCCATTCCATGCCATTCCATGCCATTCCATGCCATTCCATGCCATTCCATGCCATTCCATGCCATTCCATGCCATTCCATGCCATTCCATGCCATTCCATGCCGTGCCATGCCGTGCCATGCCGGTGCCATGCCGTGCCATGCCGGTGCCATGCCGTGCCATGCCGGTGCCATGCCGTGCCATGCCGGTGCCATGCCGGTGCCATGCCGTTCCATGCCGTTCCATGCCGTTTCATGCCGTTCCATGCCATTCCATGCCATTCCATGCCATTCCATGCCATTCCATGCCATTCCATGCCATTCCATGCCATTCCATGCCATTCCATGCCATTCCATGCCATTCCATGCCATTCCATGCCATTCCATGCCATTCCATGCCATTCCATGCCATTCCATGCCATTCCATGCCATTCCATGCCATTCCATGCCATTCCATGCCATTCCATGCCATTCCATGCCATTCCATGCCATTCCATGCCATTCCATGCCATTCCATGCCATTCCATGCCATTCCATGCCATTCCATGCCATTCCATGCCATTCCATGCCATTCCATGCCATTCCATGCCATTCCATGCCATTCCATGCCATTCCATGCCATTCCATGCCATTCCATGCCATTCCATGCCATTCCATGCCATTCCATGCCATTCCATGCCATTCCATGCCATTCCATGCCATTCCATGCCATTCCATGCCATTCCATGCCATTCCATGCCATTCCATGCCATTCCATGCCATTCCATGCCATTCCATGCCATTCCATGCCATTCCATGCCATTCCATGCCATTCCATGCCATTCCATGCCATTCCATGCCATTCCATGCCATTCCATGCCATTCCATGCCATTCCATGCCATTCCATGCCATTCCATGCCATTCCATGCCATTCCATGCCATTCCATGCCATTCCATGCCATTCCATGCCATTCCATGCCATTCCATGCCATTCCATGCCGTGCCATGCCGGTGCCATGCCGTGCCATGCCGTGCCATGCCGTGCCATGCCGTGCCATGCCGTGCCATGCCGTGCCATGCCGTGCCATGCCGTGCCATGCCGTGCCATGCCGTGCCATGCCGGTGCCATGCCGTGCCATGCCGGTGCCATGCCGTGCCATGCCGTGCCATGCCGGTGCCATGCCGTGCCATGCCGTGCCATGCCGTGCCATGCCGTGCCATGCCGTGCCATGCCGTGCCATGCCGTGCCATGCCGTGCCATGCCGTGCCATGCCGTGCCATGCCGTGCCATGCCGTGCCATGCCGTGCCATGCCGTGCCATGCCGGTGCCATGCCGTGCCATGCCGGTGCCATGCCGTGCCATGCCGGTGCCATGCCGTGCCATGCCGGTGCCATGCCGTGCCATGCCGGTGCCATGCCGGTGCCATGCCGGTGCC
Source organism: Cryptus armator (assembly GCA_963971235.1). NCBI lineage: Eukaryota > Metazoa > Arthropoda > Insecta > Hymenoptera > Ichneumonidae > Cryptus > Cryptus armator. Next base: position 26,654 of record CAXARG010000212.1, on the reverse strand, counting down.
ATGCCGTGCCATGCCGTGCCATGCCGTGCCATGCCGTGCCATGCCGTGCCATGCCGTGCCATGCCGTGCCATGCCGTGCCATGCCGTGCCATGCCGTGCCATGCCGTGCCATGCCGTGCCATGCCGTGCCATGCCGTGCCATGCCGTGCCATGCCGTGCCATGCCGTGCCATGCCGTGCCATGCCGTGCCATGCCGTGCCATGCCGTGCCATGCCGTGCCATGCCGTGCCATGCCGTGCCATGCCGTGCCATGCCGTGCCATGCCGTGCCATGCCGTGCCATGCCGGTGCCATGCCGTGCCATGCCGGTGCCATGCCGTGCCATTCCGGTGCCATGCCGGTGCCATGCCGTGCCATGCCGGTGCCATGCCGTGCCATGCCGTGCCATGCCGTGCCATGCCGGGCCATGCGGTGCCATGCCATTCCATGCCATTCCATGCCATTCCATGCCATTCCATGCCAGTCCATGCCATTCCATGCCAGTCCATGCCATTCCATGCCGTGCCATGCGGTGCCATGCCGTGCCATGCCGTGCCATGCCGTGCCATGCCGTGCCATGCCGTGCCATTCCATGCCATTCAATGCCGTGCCATGCCGTGCCATGCCGTGCCATGCGGTGCCATGCCGTGCCATGCGGTGCCATGCCATTCCATGCCATTCCATGCCATTCCATGCCATTCAATGCCGTGCCATGCCGTGCCATGCCGTGCCATGCCGTGCCATGCCGTGCCATGCCGTGCCATGCCGTGCCATGCCGTGCCATGCCATTCCATGCCATTCCATGCCATTTCATGCCATTCCATGCCATTCCATGCCATTCCATGCCATTCCATGCCATTCCATGCGATTCCATGCCATTCCATGCCATTCCATGCCATTTCATGCCATTCCATGCCATTCCATGCCATTCCATGCCATTCCATGCCATTCCATGCCATTCCATGCCATTCCATGCCATTCCATGCCATTCCATGCCATTCCATGCCATTCCATGCCATTCCATGCCATTCCATGCCATTCCATGCCATTCCATGCCATTCCATGCCGTGCCATGCCGTGCCATGCCGTGCCATGCCGGTGCCATGCCGTGCCATGCCGGTGCCATGCCGTGCCATGCCGGTGCCATGCCGTGCCATGCCGGTGCCATGCCGGTGCCATGCCGTTCCATGCCGTTCCATGCCATTTCATGCCGTTCCATGCCATTCCATGCCATTCCATGCCATTCCATGCCATTCCATGCCATTCCATGCCATTCCATGCCATTCCATGCCATTCCATGCCATTCCATGCCATTCCATGCCATTCCATGCCATTCCATGCCATTCCATGCCATTCCATGCCATTCCATGCCATTCCATGCCATTCCATGCCATTCCATGCCATTCCATGCCATTCCATGCCATTCCATGCCATTCCATGCCATTCCATGCCATTCCATGCCATTCCATGCCATTCCATGCCATTCCATGCCATTCCATGCCATTCCATGCCATTCCATGCCATTCCATGCCATTCCATGCCATTCCATGCCATTCCATGCCATTCCATGCCATTCCATGCCATTCCATGCCATTCCATGCCATTCCATGCCATTCCATGCCATTCCATGCCATTCCATGCCATTCCATGCCATTCCATGCCATTCCATGCCATTCCATGCCATTCCATGCCGGTGCCATGCCGTGCCATGCCGGTGCCATGCCGGTGCCATGCCGGTGCCATGCCGTGCCATGCCGTGCCATGCCGTGCCATGCCGTGCCATGCCGTGCCATGCCGTGCCATGCCGTGCCATGCCGTGCCATGCCGTGCCATGCCGTGCCATGCCGTGCCATGCCGTGCCATGCCGTGCCATGCCGTGCCATGCCGGTGCCATGCCGTGCCATGCCGGTGCCATGCCGTGCCATGCCGTGCCATGCCGTGCCATGCCGGTGCCATGCCGTGCCATGCCGTGCCATGCCGTGCCATGCCGTGCCATGCCGTGCCATGCCGTGCCATGCCGTGCCATGCCGTGCCATGCCGTGCCATGCCGTGCCATGCCGTGCCATGCCGTGCCATGCCGTGCCATGCCGTGCCATGCCGTGCCATGCCGTGCCATGCCGTGCCATGCCGTGCCATGCCGTGCCATGCCGTGCCATGCCGTGCCATGCCGTGCCATGCCGTGCCATGCCGGTGCCATGCCGTGCCATGCCGGTGCCATGCCGTGCCATGCCGGTGCCATGCCGTGCCATGCCGGTGCCATGCCGTGCCATGCCGGTGCCATGCCGTGCCATGCCGGTGCCATGCCGTGCCATGCCGTGCCATGCCGTGCCATGCCGGGCCATGCGGTGCCATGCCATTCCATGCCATTCCATGCCATTCCATGCCATTCCATGCCATTCCATGCCATTCCATGCCATTCCATGCCATTCAATGCCATTCCATGCCATTCAATGCCGGTGCCATGCCGTGCCATGCCGGTGCCATGCCGTGCCATGCCGGTGCCATGCCGTGCCATGCCGTGCCATGCCGGTGCCATGCCGTGCCATGCCGTGCCATGCCGGTGCCATGCCGTGCCATGCCGGTGCCATGCCGTGCCATGCCGGTGCCATGCCGTGCCATGCCGGTGCCATGCCGTGCCATGCCGGTGCCATGCCGTGCCATGCCGGTGCCATGCCGTGCCATGCCGGTGCCATGCCGTGCCATGCCGGTGCCATGCCGTGCCATGCCGGTGCCATGCCGTGCCATGCCGGTGCCATGCCGTGCCATGCCGGTGCCATGCCGTGCCATGCCGTGCCATGCCGTGCCATGCCGGGCCATGCGGTGCCATGCCATTCCATGCCATTCCATGCCATTCCATGCCATTCCATGCCATTCCATGCCATTCCATGCCATTCCATGCCATTCAATGCCATTCCATGCCATTCAATGCCGGTGCCATGCCGTGCCATGCCGGTGCCATGCCGTGCCATGCCGGTGCCATGCCGTGCCATGCCGTGCCATGCCGGTGCCATGCCGTGCCATGCCGTGCCATGCCGGTGCCATGCCGTGCCATGCCGGTGCCATGCCGTGCCATGCCGGTGCCATGCCGTGCCATGCCGGTGCCATGCCGTGCCATGCCGGTGCCATGCCGTGCCATGCCGGTGCCATGCCGTGCCATGCCGGTGCCATGCCGTGCCATGCCGGTGCCATGCCGTGCCATGCCGGTGCCATGCCGTGCCATGCCGGTGCCATGCCGTGCCATGCCGTGCCATGCCGTGCCATGCCGGGCCATGCGGTGCCATGCCATTCCATGCCATGCCATGCCGTGCCATGCCGTGCCATGCCGTGCCATGCCGTGCCATGCCGTGCCATGCCGGTGCCATGCCGTGCCATGCCGTGCCATGCCGTGCCATGCCGGTGCCATGCCGTGCCATGCCGTGCCATGCCGTGCCATGCCGGTGCCATGCCATTCCATGCCATTCCATGCCATTCCATGCCAATCCATGCCATTCCATGCCATTCCATGCCATTCCATGCCGTGCCATGCCGTGCCATGCCGGTGCCATGCCGTGCCATGCCGTGCCATGCCGTGCCATGCCGGTGCCATGCCGTGCCATGCCGTGCCATGCCGTGCCATGCCGTGCCATGCCGGTGCCATGCCGTGCCATGCCGTGCCATGCCGTGCCATGCCGGTGCCATGCCGTGCCATGCCGGTGCCATGCCGGTGCCATGCCGTGCCATGCCGGTGCCATGCCGTGCCATGCCGGTGCCATGCCGTGCCATGCCGTGCCATGCCGTGCCATGCCGTGCCATGCCGTGCCATGCCGTGCCATGCCGTGCCATGCCGTGCCATGCCGTGCCATGCCGTGCCATGCCGTGCCATGCCGTGCCATGCCGTGCCATGCCGTGCCATGCCGTGCCATGCCGTGCCATGCCGTGCCATGCCGTGCCATGCCGTGCCATGCCGTGCCATGCCATTCCATGCCATTCCATGCCATTCCATGCCATTCCATGCCATTCCATGCCATTCCATGCCATTCCATGCCATTCCATGCCATTCCATGCCATTCCATGCCATTCCATGCCATTCCATGCCATTCCATGCCATTCCATGCCATTCCATGCCATTCCATGCCATTCCATGCCATTCCATGCCATTCCATGCCATTCCATGCCATTCCATGCCATTCCATGCCATTCCATGCCATTCCATGCCATTCCATGCCATTCCATGCCATTCCATGCCATTCAATGCCATTCCATGCCATTCAATGCCGGTGCCATGCCGTGCCATGCCGTGCCATGCCGGTGCCATGCCGTGCCATGCCGTGCCATGCCGTGCCATGCCGTGCCATGCCGTGCCATGCCGTGCCATGCCGTGCCATGCCGTGCCATGCCGTTCCATGCCGTTCCATGCCATTTCATGCCGTTCCATGCCATTCCATGCCATTCCATGCCATTCCATGCCATTCCATGCCATTCCATGCCATTCCATGCCATTCCATGCCATTCCATGCCATTCCATGCCATTCCATGCCATTCCATGCCATTCCATGCCATTCCATGCCATTCCATGCCATTCCATGCCATTCCATGCCATTCCATGCCATTCCATGCCATTCCATGCCATTCCATGCCATTCCATGCCATTCCATGCCATTCCATGCCATTCCATGCCATTCCATGCCATTCCATGCCATTCCATGCCATTCCATGCCATTCCATGCCATTCCATGCCATTCCATGCCATTCCATGCCATTCCATGCCATTCCATGCCATTCCATGCCATTCCATGCCATTCCATGCCATTCCATGCCATTCCATGCCATTCCATGCCATTCCATGCCATTCCATGCCATTCCATGCCATTCCATGCCATTCCATGCCATTCCATGCCATTCCATGCCATTCCATGCCATTCCATGCCATTCCATGCCATTCCATGCCATTCCATGCCATTCCATGCCATTCCATGCCATTCCATGCCATTCCATGCCATTCCATGCCATTCCATGCCATTCCATGCCATTCCATGCCATTCCATGCCATTCCATGCCATTCCATGCCATTCCATGCCATTCCATGCCATTCCATGCCATTCCATGCCATTCCATGCCATTCCATGCCATTCCATGCCATTCCATGCCATTCCATGCCATTCCATGCCATTCCATGCCATTCCATGCCATTCCATGCCATTCCATGCCGGTGCCATGCCGTGCCATGCCGGTGCCATGCCGTGCCATGCCGTGCCATGCCGTGCCATGCCGTGCCATGCCGTGCCATGCCGTGCCATGCCGTGCCATGCCGTGCCATGCCGTGCCATGCCGTGCCATGCCGTGCCATGCCGTGCCATGCCGTGCCATGCCGTGCCATGCCGTGCCATGCCGTGCCATGCCGTGCCATGCCGTGCCATGCCGTGCCATGCCGGTGCCATGCCGTGCCATGCCGTGCCATGCCGGTGCCATGCCGTGCCATGCCGGTGCCATGCCGTGCCATGCCGTGCCATGCCGTGCCATGCCGGTGCCATGCCGTGCCATGCCGTGCCATGCCGTGCCATGCCGTGCCATGCCGTGCCATGCCGTGCCATGCCGTGCCATGCCGTGCCATGCCGTGCCATGCCGTGCCATGCCGTGCCATGCCGGTGCCATGCCGTGCCATGCCGGTGCCATGCCGTGCCATGCCGGTGCCATGCCGTGCCATGCCGGTGCCATGCCGTGCCATGCCGGTGCCATGCCGGTGCCATGCCGGTGCCATGCCGTGCCATGCCGTGCCATGCCGTGCCATGCCGTGCCATGCCGTGCCATGCCGTGCCATGCCGTGCCATGCCGTGCCATGCCGTGCCATGCCGTGCCATGCCGTGCCATGCCGTGCCATGCCGTGCCATGCCGTGCCATGCCGTGCCATGCCGTGCCATGCCGTGCCATGCCGTGCCATGCCGTGCCATGCCGTGCCATGCCGTGCCATGCCGTGCCATGCCGTGCCATGCCGTGCCATGCCGGTGCCATGCCGTGCCATGCCGGTGCCATGCCGTGCCATGCCGGTGCCATGCCGTGCCATTCCGGTGCCATGCCGGTGCCATGCCGTGCCATGCCGGTGCCATGCCGTGCCATGCCGTGCCATGCCGTGCCATGCCATTCCATGCCATTCCATGCCATTCCATGCCATTCCATGCCAGTCCATGCCATTCCATGCCAGTCCATGCCATTCCATGCCGTGCCATGCGGTGCCATGCCGTGCCATGCCGTGCCATGCCGTGCCATGCCGTGCCATGCCGTGCCATTCCATGCCATTCAATGCCGTGCCATGCCGTGCCATGCCGTGCCATGCGGTGCCATGCCGTGCCATGCGGTGCCATGCCATTCCATGCCATTCCATGCCATTCCATGCCATTCAATGCCGTGCCATGCCGTGCCATGCCGTGCCATGCCGTGCCATGCCGTGCCATGCCGTGCCATGCCATTCCATGCCATTCCATGCCATTTCATGCCATTCCATGCCATTCCATGCCATTCCATGCCATTCCATGCCATTCCATGCCATTCCATGCCATTCCATGCCATTCCATGCCATTCCATGCCATTCCATGCCATTTCATGCCATTCCATGCCATTCCATGCCATTCCATGCCATTCCATGCCATTCCATGCCATTCCATGCCATTCCATGCCATTCCATGCCATTCCATGCCATTCCATGCCATTCCATGCCATTCCATGCCATTCCATGCCATTCCATGCCATTCCATGCCATTCCATGCCATTCCATGCCATTCCATGCCATTCCATGCCATTCCATGCCATTCCATGCCATTCCATGCCATTCCATGCCATTCCATGCCATTCCATGCCATTCCATGCCGTGCCATGCCGTGCCATGCCGGTGCCATGCCGTGCCATGCCGGTGCCATGCCGTGCCATGCCGGTGCCATGCCGTGCCATGCCGGTGCCATGCCGGTGCCATGCCGTTCCATGCCGTTCCATGCCGTTTCATGCCGTTCCATGCCATTCCATGCCATTCCATGCCATTCCATGCCATTCCATGCCATTCCATGCCATTCCATGCCATTCCATGCCATTCCATGCCATTCCATGCCATTCCATGCCATTCCATGCCATTCCATGCCATTCCATGCCATTCCATGCCATTCCATGCCATTCCATGCCATTCCATGCCATTCCATGCCATTCCATGCCATTCCATGCCATTCCATGCCATTCCATGCCATTCCATGCCATTCCATGCCATTCCATGCCATTCCATGCCATTCCATGCCATTCCATGCCGTGCCATGCCGGTGCCATGCCGTGCCATGCCGTGCCATGCCGTGCCATGCCGTGCCATGCCGTGCCATGCCGTGCCATGCCGTGCCATGCCGTGCCATGCCGTGCCATGCCGTGCCATGCCGGTGCCATGCCGTGCCATGCCGGTGCCATGCCGTGCCATGCCGTGCCATGCCGGTGCCATGCCGTGCCATGCCGTGCCATGCCGTGCCATGCCGTGCCATGCCGTGCCATGCCGTGCCATGCCGTGCCATGCCGTGCCATGCCGTGCCATGCCGTGCCATGCCGTGCCATGCCGTGCCATGCCGTGCCATGCCGTGCCATGCCGGTGCCATGCCGTGCCATGCCGGTGCCATGCCGTGCCATGCCGGTGCCATGCCGTGCCATGCCGGTGCCATGCCGTGCCATGCCGTGCCATGCCGTGCCATGCCGGTGCCATGCCGTGCCATGCCGTGCCATGCCGTGCCATGCCGTGCCATGCCGTGCCATGCCGTGCCATGCCGTGCCATGCCGTGCCATGCCGTGCCATGCCGTGCCATGCCGTGCCATGCCGTGCCATGCCGTGCCATGCCGTGCCATGCCGTGCCATGCCGTGCCATGCCGTGCCATGCCGTGCCATGCCGTGCCATGCCGTGCCATGCCGTGCCATGCCGGTGCCATGCCGTGCCATGCCGGTGCCATGCCGTGCCATTCCGGTGCCATGCCGGTGCCATGCCGTGCCATGCCGGTGCCATGCCGTGCCATGCCGTGCCATGCCGTGCCATGCCGGGCCATGCGGTGCCATGCCATTCCATGCCATTCCATGCCATTCCATGCCATTCCATGCCAGTCCATGCCATTCCATGCCAGTCCATGCCATTCCATGCCGTGCCATGCGGTGCCATGCCGTGCCATGCCGTGCCATGCCGTGCCATGCCGTGCCATGCCGTGCCATTCCATGCCATTCAATGCCGTGCCATGCCGTGCCATGCCGTGCCATGCGGTGCCATGCCGTGCCATGCGGTGCCATGCCATTCCATGCCATTCCATGCCATTCCATGCCATTCAATGCCGTGCCATGCCGTGCCATGCCGTGCCATGCCGTGCCATGCCGTGCCATGCCGTGCCATGCCATTCCATGCCATTCCATGCCATTTCATGCCATTCCATGCCATTCCATGCCATTCCATGCCATTCCATGCCATTCCATGCGATTCCATGCCATTCCATGCCATTCCATGCCATTTCATGCCATTCCATGCCATTCCATGCCATTCCATGCCATTCCATGCCATTCCATGCCATTCCATGCCATTCCATGCCATTCCATGCCATTCCATGCCATTCCATGCCATTCCATGCCATTCCATGCCATTCCATGCCATTCCATGCCATTCCATGCCATTCCATGCCGTGCCATGCCGTGCCATGCCGTGCCATGCCGGTGCCATGCCGTGCCATGCCGGTGCCATGCCGTGCCATGCCGGTGCCATGCCGTGCCATGCCGGTGCCATGCCGGTGCCATGCCGTTCCATGCCGTTCCATGCCATTTCATGCCGTTCCATGCCATTCCATGCCATTCCATGCCATTCCATGCCATTCCATGCCATTCCATGCCATTCCATGCCATTCCATGCCATTCCATGCCATTCCATGCCATTCCATGCCATTCCATGCCATTCCATGCCATTCCATGCCATTCCATGCCATTCCATGCCATTCCATGCCATTCCATGCCATTCCATGCCATTCCATGCCATTCCATGCCATTCCATGCCATTCCATGCCATTCCATGCCATTCCATGCCATTCCATGCCATTCCATGCCATTCCATGCCATTCCATGCCATTCCATGCCATTCCATGCCATTCCATGCCATTCCATGCCATTCCATGCCATTCCATGCCATTCCATGCCATTCCATGCCATTCCATGCCATTCCATGCCATTCCATGCCATTCCATGCCATTCCATGCCATTCCATGCCATTCCATGCCATTCCATGCCATTCCATGCCATTCCATGCCATTCCATGCCATTCCATGCCATTCCATGCCATTCCATGCCATTCCATGCCATTCCATGCCATTCCATGCCATTCCATGCCATTCCATGCCATTCCATGCCATTCCATGCCATTCCATGCCATTCCATGCCGGTGCCATGCCGTGCCATGCCGGTGCCATGCCGGTGCCATGCCGGTGCCATGCCGTGCCATGCCGTGCCATGCCGTGCCATGCCGTGCCATGCCGTGCCATGCCGTGCCATGCCGTGCCATGCCGTGCCATGCCGTGCCATGCCGTGCCATGCCGTGCCATGCCGTGCCATGCCGTGCCATGCCGTGCCATGCCGTGCCATGCCGTGCCATGCCGTGCCATGCCGGTGCCATGCCGTGCCATGCCGGTGCCATGCCGTGCCATGCCGTGCCATGCCGTGCCATGCCGGTGCCATGCCGTGCCATGCCGTGCCATGCCGTGCCATGCCGTGCCATGCCGTGCCATGCCGTGCCATGCCGTGCCATGCCGTGCCATGCCGTGCCATGCCGTGCCATGCCGTGCCATGCCGTGCCATGCCGTGCCATGCCGTGCCATGCCGTGCCATGCCGTGCCATGCCGTGCCATGCCGGTGCCATGCCGTGCCATGCCGGTGCCATGCCGTGCCATGCCGGTGCCATGCCGTGCCATGCCGGTGCCATGCCGTGCCATGCCGGTGCCATGCCGTGCCATGCCGGTGCCATGCCGTGCCATGCCGGTGCCATGCCGTGCCATGCCGGTGCCATGCCGTGCCATGCCGTGCCATGCCGTGCCATGCCGGGCCATGCGGTGCCATGCCATTCCATGCCATTCCATGCCATTCCATGCCATTCCATGCCATTCCATGCCATTCCATGCCATTCAATGCCATTCCATGCCATTCAATGCCGGTGCCATGCCGTGCCATGCCGGTGCCATGCCGTGCCATGCCGGTGCCATGCCGTGCCATGCCGTGCCATGCCGGTGCCATGCCGTGCCATGCCGTGCCATGCCGGTGCCATGCCGTGCCATGCCGGTGCCATGCCGTGCCATGCCGGTGCCATGCCGTGCCATGCCGGTGCCATGCCGTGCCATGCCGGTGCCATGCCGTGCCATGCCGGTGCCATGCCGTGCCATGCCGGTGCCATGCCGTGCCATGCCGGTGCCATGCCGTGCCATGCCGGTGCCATGCCGTGCCATGCCGGTGCCATGCCGTGCCATGCCGTGCCATGCCGTGCCATGCCGGGCCATGCGGTGCCATGCCATTCCATGCCATTCCATGCCATTCCATGCCATTCCATGCCATTCCATGCCATTCCATGCCATTCCATGCCATTCCATGCCATTCCATGCCATTCAATGCCATTCCATGCCATTCAATGCCGGTGCCATGCCGTGCCATGCCGGTGCCATGCCGTGCCATGCCGGTGCCATGCCGTGCCATGCCGTGCCATGCCGGTGCCATGCCGTGCCATGCCGGTGCCATGCCGTGCCATGCCGTGCCATGCCGGTGCCATGCCGTGCCATGCCGGTGCCATGCCGTGCCATGCCGGTGCCATGCCGGTGCCATGCCGGTGCCATGCCGTGCCATGCCGTGCCATGCCGTGCCATGCCGTGCCATGCCGTGCCATGCCGTGCCATGCCGTGCCATGCCGTGCCATGCCGTGCCATGCCGTGCCATGCCGTGCCATGCCGTGCCATGCCGTGCCATGCCGTGCCATGCCGTGCCATGCCGTGCCATGCCGTGCCATGCCGTGCCATGCCGTGCCATGCCGTGCCATGCCGTGCCATGCCGTGCCATGCCGTGCCATGCCGTGCCATGCCGTGCCATGCCGTGCCATGCCGTGCCATGCCGTGCCATGCCGTGCCATGCCGTGCCATGCCGTGCCATGCCGTGCCATGCCGTGCCATGCCGTGCCATGCCGTGCCATGCCGTGCCATGCCGTGCCATGCCGTGCCATGCCGTGCCATGCCGTGCCATGCCGTGCCATGCCGTGCCATGCCGTGCCATGCCGTGCCATGCCGTGCCATGCCGTGCCATGCCGTGCCATGCCGTGCCATGCCGGTGCCATGCCGTGCCATGCCGGTGCCATGCCGTGCCATTCCGGTGCCATGCCGGTGCCATGCCGTGCCATGCCGGTGCCATGCCGTGCCATGCCGTGCCATGCCGTGCCATGCCGGGCCATGCGGTGCCATGCCATTCCATGCCATTCCATGCCATTCCATGCCATTCCATGCCAGTCCATGCCATTCCATGCCGTGCCATGCGGTGCCATGCCGTGCCATGCCGTGCCATGCCGTGCCATGCCGTGCCATGCCGTGCCATGCCGTGCCATGCCGTGCCATGCCGTGCCATGCCGTGCCATGCCGTGCCATGCCGTGCCATGCCGTGCCATTCCATGCCATTCAATGCCGTGCCATGCCGGTGCCATGCCGTGCCATGCCGGTGCCATGCCGGTGCCATGCCGTTCCATGCCGTTCCATGCCGTTCCATGCCATTTCATGCCGTTCCATGCCATTCCATGCCATTCCATGCCATTCCATGCCATTCCATGCCATTCCATGCCATTCCATGCCATTCCATGCCATTCCATGCCATTCCATGCCATTCCATGCCATTCCATGCCATTCCATGCCATTCCATGCCATTCCATGCCATTCCATGCCATTCCATGCCATTCCATGCCATTCCATGCCATTCCATGCCATTCCATGCCATTCCATGCCATTCCATGCCATTCCATGCCATTCCATGCCATTCCATGCCATTCCATGCCATTCCATGCCGGTGCCATGCCATTCCATGCCGGTGCCATGCCGTGCCATGCCGGTGCCATGCCGTGCCATGCCGTGCCATGCCGTGCCATGCCGGTGCCATGCCGTGCCATGCCGGTGCCATGCCGTGCCATGCCGGTGCCATGCCGTGCCATGCCGGTGCCATGCCGTGCCATGCCGGTGCCATGCCGTGCCATGCCGGTGCCATGCCGTGCCATGCCGGTGCCATGCCGTGCCATGCCGGTGCCATGCCGTGCCATGCCGGTGCCATGCCGTGCCATGCCGGTGCCATGCCGTGCCATGCCGGTGCCATGCCGTGCCATGCCGGTGCCATGCCGTGCCATGCCGGTGCCATGCCGTGCCATGCCGGTGCCATGCCGGTGCCATGCCGTGCCATGCCGGTGCCATGCCGTGCCATGCCGGTGCCATGCCGTGCCATGCCGGTGCCATGCCGGTGCCATGCCGTGCCATGCCGTGCCATGCCGTGCCATGCCGTGCCATGCCGTGCCATGCCGTGCCATGCCGGTGCCATGCCGTGCCATGCCGTGCCATGCCGTGCCATGCCGTGCCATGCCGTGCCATGCCGTGCCATGCCGTGCCATGCCGTGCCATGCCGTGCCATGCCGTGCCATGCCGTGCCATGCCATTCCATGCCATTCCATGCCATTCCATGCCATTCCATGCCATTCCATGCCATTCCATGCCATTCCATGCCATTCCATGCCATTCCATGCCATTCCATGCCATTCCATGCCATTCCATGCCATTCCATGCCATTCCATGCCATTCCATGCCGTGCCATGCCGGTGCCATGCCGTGCCATGCCGGTGCCATGCCGTGCCATGCCGGTGCCATGCCGGTGCCATGCCGTGCCATGCCGGTGCCATGCCGTGCCATGCCGGTGCCATGCCGTGCCATGCCGGTGCCATGCCGTGCCATGCCGGTGCCATGCCGTGCCATGCCGGTGCCATGCCGTGCCATGCCGGGCCATGCGGTGCCATGCCATTCCATGCCATTCCATGCCATTCCATGCCATTCCATGCCATTCCATGCCATTCAATGCCATTCCATGCCATTCAATGCCGGTGCCATGCCGTGCCATGCCGGTGCCATGCCGTGCCATGCCGGTGCCATGCCGTGCCATGCCGTGCCATGCCGGTGCCATGCCGTGCCATGCCGGTGCCATGCCGTGCCATGCCGGTGCCATGCCGTGCCATGCCGGTGCCATGCCGTGCCATGCCGGTGCCATGCCGTGCCATGCCGGTGCCATGCCGTGCCATGCCGGTGCCATGCCGTGCCATGCCGGTGCCATGCCGTGCCATGCCGGTGCCATGCCGTGCCATGCCGGTGCCATGCCGTGCCATGCCGGTGCCATGCCGTGCCATGCCGGTGCCATGCCGTGCCATGCCGTGCCATGCCGTGCCATGCCGTGCCATGCCGGGCCATGCGGTGCCATGCCATTCCATGCCATTCCATGCCATTCCATGCCATTCCATGCCATTCAATGCCATTCCATGCCATTCAATGCCGGTGCCATGCCGTGCCATGCCGGTGCCATGCCGTGCCATGCCGGTGCCATGCCGTGCCATGCCGGTGCCATGCCGTGCCATGCCGGTGCCATGCCGTGCCATGCCGGTGCCATGCCGTGCCATGCCGGTGCCATGCCGTGCCATGCCGGTGCCATGCCGGTGCCATGCCGGTGCCATGCCGGTGCCATGCCGTGCCATGCCGTGCCATGCCGTGCCATGCCGTGCCATGCCGTGCCATGCCGTGCCATGCCGTGCCATGCCGTGCCATGCCGTGCCATGCCGTGCCATGCCGTGCCATGCCGTGCCATGCCGTGCCATGCCGTGCCATGCCGTGCCATGCCGTGCCATGCCGTGCCATGCCGGTGCCATGCCGTGCCATGCCGTGCCATGCCGTGCCATGCCGTGCCATGCCGGTGCCATGCCGTGCCATGCCGGTGCCATGCCGTGCCATGCCGGTGCCATGCCGTGCCATGCCGGTGCCATGCCGTGCCATGCCGGTGCCATGCCGTGCCATGCCGGTGCCATGCCGTGCCATGCCGGTGCCATGCCGTGCCATGCCGGTGCCATGCCGTGCCATGCCGGTGCCATGCCGTGCCATGCCGGTGCCATGCCGTGCCATGCCGGTGCCATGCCGTGCCATGCCGGTGCCATGCCGTGCCATGCCGTGCCATGCCGTGCCATGCCGGGCCATGCGGTGCCATGCCATTCCATGCCATTCCATGCCATTCCATGCCATTCCATGCCATTCCATGCCATTCCATGCCATTCAATGCCATTCCATGCCATTCAATGCCGGTGCCATGCCGTGCCATGCCGGTGCCATGCCGTGCCATGCCGGTGCCATGCCGTGCCATGCCGGTGCCATGCCGTGCCATGCCGGTGCCATGCCGTGCCATGCCGGTGCCATGCCGTGCCATGCCGGTGCCATGCCGTGCCATGCCGGTGCCATGCCGTGCCATGCCGGTGCCATGCCGTGCCATGCCGGTGCCATGCCGGTGCCATGCCGGTGCCATGCCGTGCCATGCCGTGCCATGCCGTGCCATGCCGTGCCATGCCGTGCCATGCCGTGCCATGCCGTGCCATGCCGTGCCATGCCGTGCCATGCCGTGCCATGCCGTGCCATGCCGTGCCATGCCGTGCCATGCCGTGCCATGCCGTGCCATGCCGTGCCATGCCGTGCCATGCCGTGCCATGCCGTGCCATGCCGTGCCATGCCGTGCCATGCCGTGCCATGCCGTGCCATGCCGTGCCATGCCGTGCCATGCCGTGCCATGCCGTGCCATGCCGTGCCATGCCGTGCCATGCCGGTGCCATGCCGTGCCATGCCGGTGCCATGCCGTGCCATGCCGGTGCCATGCCGTGCCATGCCGGTGCCATGCCGTGCCATTCCGGTGCCATGCCGGTGCCATGCCGTGCCATGCCGGTGCCATGCCGTGCCATGCCGTGCCATGCCGTGCCATGCCGGGCCATGCGGTGCCATGCCATTCCATGCCATTCCATGCCATTCCATGCCATTCCATGCCAGTCCATGCCATTCCATGCCGTGCCATGCGGTGCCATGCCGTGCCATGCCGTGCCATGCCGTGCTATGCCGTGCCATGCCGTGCCATGCCGTGCCATGCCGTGCCATGCCGTGCCATGCCGTGCCATTCCATGCCATTCAATGCCGTGCCATGCCGTGCCATGCCGTGCCATGCGGTGCCATGCCGTGCCATGCGGTGCCATGCCATTCCATGCCATTCCATGCCATTCCATGCCATTCAATGCCGTGCCATGCCGTGCCATGCCGTGCCATGCCGTGCCATGCCGTGCCATGCCGTGCCATGCCATTCCATGCCATTCCATGCCATTTCATGCCATTCCATGCCATTCCATGCCATTCCATGCCATTCCATGCCATTCCATGCCATTTCATGCCATTCCATGCCATTCCATGCCATTCCATGCCATTCCATGCCATTCCATGCCATTCCATGCCATTCCATGCCATTCCATGCCATTCCATGCCATTCCATGCCATTCCATGCCATTCCATGCCATTCCATGCCATTCCATGCCATTCCATGCCGTGCCATGCCGTGCCATGCCGTGCCATGCCGGTGCCATGCCGTGCCATGCCGTGCCATGCCGTGCCATGCCGTGCCATGCCGTGCCATGCCGGTGCCATGCCGTGCCATGCCGGTGCCATGCCGTGCCATGCCGGTGCCATGCCGTGCCATTCCGGTGCCATGCCGGTGCCATGCCGTGCCATGCCGGTGCCATGCCGTGCCATGCCGTGCCATGCCGTGCCATGCCGGGCCATGCGGTGCCATGCCATTCCATGCCATTCCATGCCATTCCATGCCATTCCATGCCAGTCCATGCCATTCCATGCCGTGCCATGCGGTGCCATGCCGTGCCATGCCGTGCCATGCCGTGCCATGCCGTGCCATGCCGTGCCATGCCGTGCCATGCCGTGCCATGCCGTGCCATGCCGTGCCATGCCGTGCCATGCCGTGCCATGCCGTGCCATGCCGTGCCATTCCATGCCATTCAATGCCGTGCCATGCCGTGCCATGCCGTGCCATGCGGTGCCATGCCGTGCCATGCGGAGCCATGCCATTCCATGCCATTCCATGCCATTCAATGCCGTGCCATGCCGTGCCATGCCGTGCCATGCCGTGCCATGCCATTCCATGCCATTCCATGCCATTTCATGCCATTCCATGCCATTCCATGCCATTCCATGCCATTCCATGCCATTCCATGCCATTCCATGCGATTCCATGCCATTCCATGCCATTCCATGCCATTTCATGCCATTCCATGCCATTCCATGCCATTCCATGCCATTCCATGCCATTCCATGCCATTCCATGCCATTCCATGCCATTCCATGCCATTCCATGCCATTCCATGCCATTCCATGCCATTCCATGCCATTCCATGCCATTCCATGCCATTCCATGCCATTCCATGCCATTCCATGCCATTCCATGCCATTCCATGCCATTCCATGCCGTGCCATGCCGTGCCATGCCGTGCCATGCCGGTGCCATGCCGTGCCATGCCGGTGCCATGCCGTGCCATGCCGGTGCCATGCCGTGCCATGCCGGTGCCATGCCGTGCCATGCCGGTGCCATGCCGTGCCATGCCGGTGCCATGCCGGTGCCATGCCGTTCCATGCCGTTCCATGCCGTTCCATGCCATTTCATGCCGTTCCATGCCATTCCATGCCATTCCATGCCATTCCATGCCATTCCATGCCATTCCATGCCATTCCATGCCATTCCATGCCATTCCATGCCATTCCATGCCATTCCATGCCATTCCATGCCATTCCATGCCATTCCATGCCATTCCATGCCATTCCATGCCATTCCATGCCATTCCATGCCATTCCATGCCATTCCATGCCATTCCATGCCATTCCATGCCATTCCATGCCATTCCATGCCATTCCATGCCATTCCATGCCATTCCATGCCATTCCATGCCATTCCATGCCATTCCATGTCATTCCATGCCATTCCATGCCATTCCATGCCATTCCATGCCATTCCATGCCATTCCATGCCATTCCATGCCATTCCATGCCATTCCATGCCATTCCATGCCATTCCATGCCATTCCATGCCATTCCATGCCATTCCATGCCATTCCATGCCATTCCATGCCATTCCATGCCATTCCATGCCATTCCATGCCATTCCATGCCATTCCATGCCATTCCATGCCATTCCATGCCATTCCATGCCATTCCATGCCATTCCATGCCATTCCATGCCATTCCATGCCATTCCATGCCATTCCATGCCATTCCATGCCGTTCCATGCCGTGCCATGCCGTGCCATGCCGTGCCAAGCCGTGCCATGCCGTGCCATGCCGTGCCATGCCGTGCCATGCCGTGCCATGCCGTGCCATGCCGTGCCATGCCGTGCCATGCCGTGCCATGCCGTGCCATGCCGTGCCATGCCGTGCCATGCCGGTGCCATGCCGTGCCATGCCGTGCCATGCCATTCCATGCCAATCCATGCCAATCCATGCCATTCCATGCCGTGCCATGCCGGTGCCATGCCGTGCCATGCCGGTGCCATGCCGTGCCATGCCGGTGCCATGCCGTGCCAATGCCGGTGCCATGCCGTGCCATGCCGGTGCCATGCCGTGCCATGCCGGTGCCATGCCGGTGCCATGCCGTGCCATGCCGGTGCCATGCCGGTGCCATGCCGTGCCATGCCGGTGCCATGCCGTGCCATGCCGGTGCCATGCCGTGCCATGCCGGTGCCATGCCGTGCCATGCCGGTGCCATGCCGTGCCATGCCGGTGCCATGCCGTGCCATGCCGGTGCCATGCCGTGCCATGCCGGTGCCATGCCGTGCCATGCCGTGCCATGCCGGTGCCATGCCGGTGCCATGCCGTGCCATGCCGGTGCCATGCCGTGCCATGCCGGTGCCATGCCGTGCCATGCCGTGCCATGCCGGTGCCATGCCGTGCCATGCCGGTGCCATGCCGTGCCATGCCGGTGCCATGCCGGTGCCATGCCGTGCCATGCCGGTGCCATGCCGTGCCATGCCGGTGCCATGCCGGTGCCATGCCGTGCCATGCCGGTGCCATGCCGTGCCATGCCGTGCCATGCCGTGCCATGCCGGTGCCATGCCGTGCCATGCCGGTGCCATGCCGTGCCATGCGGTGCCATGCCATTCCATGCCATTCCATGCCATTCCATGCCATTCCATGCCATTCCATGCCATTCCATGCCATTCCATGCCATTCCATGCCATTCCATGCCATTCCATGCCATTCCATGCCATTCCATGCCATTCCATGCCGGTGCCATGCCGTGCCATGCCGGTGCCATGCCGTGCCATGCCGGTGCCATGCCGTGCCATGCCGGTGCCATGCCGTGCCATGCCGTGCCATGCCGTGCCATGCCGTGCCATGCCGTGCCATGCCGTGCCATGCCGTGCCATGCCGTGCCATGCCGGTGCCATGCCGTGCCATGCCGTGCCATGCCGTGCCATGCCGTGCCATGCCGTGCCATGCCGTGCCATGCCGTGCCATGCCGTGCCATGCCGTGCCATGCCGTGCCATGCCGTGCCATGCCGTGCCATGCCGTGCCATGCCGTGCCATGCCGTGCCATGCCGTGCCATGCCGTGCCATGCCGTGCCATGCCGTGCCATGCCGTGCCATGCCGTGCCATGCCGTGCCATGCCGTGCCATGCCGTGCCATGCCGTGCCATGCCGTGCCATGCCGTGCCATGCCGTGCCATGCCGTGCCATGCCGGTGCCATGCCGGTGCCATGCCGTGCCATGCCGGGCCATGCGGTGCCATGCCATTCCATGCCATGCCGTGCCATTCCATGCCATGCCGTGCCATGCCGTGCCATGCCGGTGCCATGCCGTGCCATGCCGTGCCATGCCGTGCCATGCCGGTGCCATGCCGTGCCATGCCGTGCCATGCCGTGCCATGCCGGTGCCATGCCGTGCCATGCCGTGCCATGCCGTGCCATGCCGGTGCCATGCCATTCCATGCCATTCCATGCCATTCCATGCCAATCCATGCCATTCCATGCCATTCCATGCCATTCCATGCCGTGCCATGCCGTGCCATGCCGGTGCCATGCCGTGCCATGCCGTGCCATGCCGTGCCATGCCGGTGCCATGCCGTGCCATGCCGTGCCATGCCGTGCCATGCCGGTGCCATGCCGTGCCATGCCGGTGCCATGCCGGTGCCATGCCGTGCCATGCCGGTGCCATGCCGTGCCATGCCGTGCCATGCCGTGCCATGCCGTGCCATGCCGTGCCATGCCGTGCCATGCCGTGCCATGCCGGTGCCATGCCGTGCCATGCCGGTGCCATGCCGTGCCATGCCGGTGCCATGCCGTGCCATTCCGGTGCCATGCCGTGCCATGCCGTGCCATGCCGTGCCATGCCGTGCCATGCCGTGCCATGCCGTGCCATGCCGTGCCATGCCGTGCCATGCCGTGCCATGCCGTGCCATGCCGTGCCATGCCGTGCCATGCCGTGCCATGCCGTGCCATGCCGTGCCATGCCGTGCCATGCCGTGCCATGCCGTGCCATGCCGTGCCATGCCGTGCCATGCCGTGCCATGCCGTGCCATGCCGTGCCATGCCGGTGCCATGCCGGTGCCATGCCGTGCCATGCCGGGCCATGCGGTGCCATGCCATTCCATGCCATGCCGTGCCATTCCATGCCATGCCGTGCCATGCCGTGCCATGCCGGTGCCATGCCGTGCCATGCCGTGCCATGCCGTGCCATGCCGGTGCCATGCCGTGCCATGCCGTGCCATGCCGTGCCATGCCGTGCCATGCCGGTGCCATGCCGTGCCATGCCGTGCCATGCCGTGCCATGCCGGTGCCATGCCATTCCATGCCATTCCATGCCATTCCATGCCAATCCATGCCATTCCATGCCATTCCATGCCATTCCATGCCGTGCCATGCCGTGCCATGCCGGTGCCATGCCGTGCCATGCCGTGCCATGCCGTGCCATGCCGGTGCCATGCCGTGCCATGCCGTGCCATGCCGTGCCATGCCGGTGCCATGCCGTGCCATGCCGGTGCCATGCCGGTGCCATGCCGTGCCATGCCGGTGCCATGCCGTGCCATGCCGGTGCCATGCCGTGCCATGCCGTGCCATGCCGTGCCATGCCGTGCCATGCCGTGCCATGCCGTGCCATGCCGTGCCATGCCGTGCCATGCCGTGCCATGCCGTGCCATGCCGTGCCATGCCGTGCCATGCCGTGCCATGCCGTGCCATGCCGTGCCATGCCGTGCCATGCCGTGCCATGCCGTGCCATGCCGTGCCATGCCGTGCCATGCCGTGCCATGCCGTGCCATGCCGTGCCATGCCGTGCCATGCCGTGCCATGCCGTGCCATGCCGTGCCATGCCGTGCCATGCCGTGCCATGCCATTCCATGCCATTCCATGCCATTCCATGCCATTCCATGCCATTCCGGTGCCATGCCGTGCCATGCCGGTGCCATGCCGTGCCATGCCGGTGCCATGCCGTGCCATGCCGTGCCATGCCGTGCCATGCCGTGCCATGCCGTGCCATGCCGTGCCATGCCGTGCCATGCCGTGCCATGCCGTGCCATGCCGTGCCATGCCGTGCCATGCCGTGCCATGCCGTTCCATGCCGTTCCATGCCATTCCATGCCCTTCCATGCCATTCCATGCCATTCCATGCCATTCCATGCCATTCCATGCCATTCCATGCCATTCCATGCCATTCCATGCCATTCCATGCCATTCCATGCCATTCCATGCCATTCCATGCCATTCCATGCCATTCCATGCCATTCCATGCCATTCCATGCCATTCCATGCCATTCCATGCCATTCCATGCCATTCCATGCCATTCCATGCCATTCCATGCCATTCCATGCCATTCCATGCCATTCCATGCCATTCCATGCCATTCCATGCCATTCCATGCCATTCCATGCCATTCCATGCCATTCCATGCCATTCCATGCCATTCCATGCCATTCCATGCCATTCCATGCCATTCCATGCCATTCCATGCCATTCCATGCCATTCCATGCCATTCCATGCCATTCCATGCCATTCCATGCCATTCCATGCCATTCCATGCCATTCCATGCCATTCCATGCCATTCCATGCCATTCCATGCCATTCCATGCCATTCAATGCCATTCCATGCCATTCAATGCCGGTGCCATGCCGTGCCATGCCGGTGCCATGCCGTGCCATGCCGTGCCATGCCGTGCCATGCCGTGCCATGCCGTGCCATGCCGTGCCATGCCGTGCCATGCCGTGCCATGCCGTGCCATGCCGTGCCATGCCGTGCCATGCCGTGCCATGCCGTGCCATGCCGTGCCATGCCGTGCCATGCCGTGCCATGCCGTGCCATGCCGTGCCATGCCGTGCCATGCCGTGCCATGCCGTGCCATGCCGTGCCATGCCGTGCCATGCCGTGCCATGCCGTGCCATGCCGTGCCATGCCGTGCCATGCCGTGCCATGCCGTGCCATGCCGTGCCATGCCGTGCCATGCCGTGCCATGCCGTGCCATGCCGTGCCATGCCGTGCCATGCCGTGCCATGCCGTGCCATGCCGTGCCATGCCGTGCCATGCCGTGCCATGCCGTGCCATGCCGTGCCATGCCGTGCCATGCCGTGCCATGCCGTGCCATGCCGTGCCATGCCGTGCCATGCCGTGCCATGCCGTGCCATGCCGTGCCATGCCGTGCCATGCCGTGCCATGCCGTGCCATGCCGTGCCATGCCGTGCCATGCCGTGCCATGCCGTGCCATGCCGTGCCATGCCGTGCCATGCCGTGCCATGCCGTGCCATGCCGTGCCATGCCGTGCCATGCCGTGCCATGCCGTGCCATGCCGTGCCATGCCGGTGCCATGCCGTGCCATGCCGGTGCCATGCCGTGCCATGCCGGTGCCATGCCGTGCCATGCCGGTGCCATGCCGTGCCATGCCGGTGCCATGCCGTGCCATGCCGTGCCATGCCGTGCCATGCCGGGCCATGCGGTGCCATGCCATTCCATGCCATTGCATGCCATTCCATGCCATTCCATGCCATTCCATGCCATTCCATGCCATTCCATGCCATTCAATGCCATTCCATGCCATTCAATGCCGGTGCCATGCCGTGCCATGCCGGTGCCATGCCGTGCCATGCCGGTGCCATGCCGTGCCATGCCGTGCCATGCCGTGCCATGCCGTGCCATGCCGTGCCATGCCGTGCCATGCCGTGCCATGCCGTGCCATGCCGTGCCATGCCGTGCCATGCCGTGCCATGCCGTGCCATGCCGTGCCATGCCGTGCCATGCCGTGCCATGCCGTGCCATGCCGTGCCATGCCGTGCCATGCCGTGCCATGCCGTGCCATGCCGTGCCATGCCGTGCCATGCCGTGCCATGCCGTGCCATGCCGTGCCATGCCGTGCCATGCCGTGCCATGCCGTGCCATGCCGTGCCATGCCGTGCCATGCCGTGCCATGCCGTGCCATGCCGTGCCATGCCGTGCCATGCCGTGCCATGCCGTGCCATGCCGTGCCATGCCGTGCCATGCCGTGCCATGCCGTGCCATGCCGTGCCATGCCGTGCCATGCCGTGCCATGCCGTGCCATGCCGTGCCATGCCGTGCCATGCCGTGCCATGCCGTGCCATGCCGTGCCATGCCGTGCCATGCCGTGCCATGCCGTGCCATGCCGTGCCATGCCGGTGCCATGCCGTGCCATGCCGGTGCCATGCCGTGCCATGCCGGTGCCATGCCGTGCCATTCCGGTGCCATGCCGGTGCCATGCCGTGCCATGCCGGTGCCATGCCGTGCCATGCCGTGCCATGCCGTGCCATGCCGGGCCATGCGGTGCCATGCCATTCCATGCCATTCCATGCCATTCCATGCCATTCCATGCCAGTCCATGCCATTCCATGCCGTGCCATGCGGTGCCATGCCGTGCCATGCCGTGCCATGCCGTGCCATGCCGTGCCATGCCGTGCCATGCCGTGCCATGCCGTGCCATTCCATGCCATTCAATGCCGTGCCATGCCGTGCCATGCCGTGCCATGCGGTGCCATGCCGTGCCATGCGGTGCCATGCCATTCCATGCCATTCCATGCCATTCCATGCCATTCAATGCCGTGCCATGCCGTGCCATGCCGTGCCATGCCGTGCCATGCCGTGCCATGCCGTGCCATGCCATTCCATGCCATTCCATGCCATTTCATGCCATTCCATGCCATTCCATGCCATTCCATGCCATTCCATGCCATTCCATGCCATTCCATGCGATTCCATGCCATTCCATGCCATTCCATGCCATTTCATGCCATTCCATGCCATTCCATGCCATTCCATGCCATTCCATGCCATTCCATGCCATTCCATGCCATTCCATGCCATTCCATGCCATTCCATGCCATTCCATGCCATTCCATGCCATTCCATGCCATTCCATGCCATTCCATGCCATTCCATGCCATTCCATGCCATTCCATGCCATTCCATGCCATTCCATGCCATTCCATGCCATTCCATGCCATTCCATGCCATTCCATGCCATTCCATGCCATTCCATGCCATTCCATGCCATTCCATGCCATTCCATGCCATTCCATGCCATTCCATGCCATTCCATGCCATTCCATGCCATTCCATGCCATTCCATGCCATTCCATGCCATTCCATGCCATTCCATGCCATTCCATGCCATTCCATGCCATTCCATGCCATTCCATGCCATTCCATGCCATTCCATGCCATTCCATGCCATTCCATGCCATTCCATGCCATTCCATGCCATTCCATGCCATTCCATGCCATTCCATGCCATTCCATGCCATTCCATGCCATTCCATGCCATTCCATGCCATTCCATGCCATTCCATGCCATTCCATGCCATTCCATGCCATTCCATGCCATTCCATGCCATTCCATGCCATTCCATGCCATTCCATGCCATTCCATGCCATTCCATGCCATTCCATGCCATTCCATGCCATTCCATGCCATTCCATGCCATTCCATGCCATTCCATGCCATTCCATGCCATTCCATGCCATTCCATGCCATTCCATGCCATTCCATGCCATTCCATGCCATTCCATGCCGGTGCCATGCCGTGCCATGCCGGTGCCATGCCGTGCCATGCCGGTGCCATGCCGTGCCATGCCGGTGCCATGCCGTGCCATGCCGTGCCATGCCGTGCCATGCCGTGCCATGCCGTGCCATGCCGTGCCATGCCGTGCCATGCCGTGCCATGCCGTGCCATGCCGGTGCCATGCCGTGCCATGCCGTGCCATGCCGTGCCATGCCGTGCCATGCCGTGCCATGCCGTGCCATGCCGTGCCATGCCGTGCCATGCCGTGCCATGCCGTGCCATGCCGTGCCATGCCGTGCCATGCCGTGCCATGCCGTGCCATGCCGTGCCATGCCGTGCCATGCCGTGCCATGCCGTGCCATGCCGTGCCATGCCGTGCCATGCCGTGCCATGCCGTGCCATGCCGTGCCATGCCGTGCCATGCCGTGCCATGCCGTGCCATGCCGTGCCATGCCATTCCATGCCATTCCATGCCATTCCATGCCATTCCATGCCATTCCATGCCATTCCATGCCATTCCATGCCATTCCATGCCATTCCATGCCATTCCATGCCATTCCATGCCATTCCATGCCATTCCATGCCATTCCATGCCATTCCATGCCATTCCATGCCATTCAATGCCATTCCATGCCATTCAATGCCGGTGCCATGCCGTGCCATGCCGGTGCCATGCCGTGCCATGCCGGTGCCATGCCGTGCCATGCCGGTGCCATGCCGTGCCATGCCGGTGCCATGCCGTGCCATGCCGGTGCCATGCCGTGCCATGCCGGTGCCATGCCGTGCCATGCCGGTGCCATGCCGTGCCATGCCGGTGCCATGCCGTGCCATGCCGGTGCCATGCCGTGCCATGCCGTGCCATGCCGTGCCATGCCGTGCCATGCCGTGCCATGCCGTGCCATGCCGTGCCATGCCGTGCCATGCCGTGCCATGCCGTGCCATGCCGTGCCATGCCGTTCCATGCCGTTCCATGCCATTTCATGCCGTTCCATGCCATTCCATGCCCTTCCATGCCATTCCATGCCATTCCATGCCATTCCATGCCATTCCATGCCATTCCATGCCATTCCATGCCATTCCATGCCATTCCATGCCATTCCATGCCATTCCATGCCATTCCATGCCATTCCATGCCATTCCATGCCATTCCATGCCATTCCATGCCATTCCATGCCATTCCATGCCATTCCATGCCATTCCATGCCATTCCATGCCATTCCATGCCATTCCATGCCATTCCATGCCATTCCATGCCATTCCATGCCATTCCATGCCATTCCATGCCATTCCATGCCATTCCATGCCATTCCATGCCATTCCATGCCATTCCATGCCATTCCATGCCATTCCATGCCATTCCATGCCATTCCATGCCATTCCATGCCATTCCATGCCATTCCATGCCATTCCATGCCATTCCATGCCATTCCATGCCATTCCATGCCATTCCATGCCATTCCATGCCATTCCATGCCATTCCATGCCATTCCATGCCATTCCATGCCATTCCATGCCATTCCATGCCATTCCATGCCATTCCATGCCATTCCATGCCATTCCATGCCATTCCATGCCATTCCATGCCATTCCATGCCATTCCATGCCATTCCATGCCATTCCATGCCATTCCATGCCATTCCATGCCATTCCATGCCATTCCATGCCATTCCATGCCATTCCATGCCATTCCATGCCATTCCATGCCATTCCATGCCATTCCATGCCATTCCATGCCATTCCATGCCATTCCATGCCATTCCATGCCATTCCATGCCATTCCATGCCATTCCATGCCATTCCATGCCATTCCATGCCATTCCATGCCATTCCATGCCATTCCATGCCATTCCATGCCATTCCATGCCATTCCATGCCATTCCATGCCATTCCATGCCATTCCATGCCATTCCATGCCATTCCATGCCATTCCATGCCATTCCATGCCATTCCATGCCATTCCATGCCATTCCATGCCATTCCATGCCATTCCATGCCATTCCATGCCATTCCATGCCATTCCATGCCATTCCATGCCATTCCATGCCATTCCATGCCATTCCATGCCATTCCATGCCATTCCATGCCATTCCATGCCATTCCATGCCATTCCATGCCATTCCATGCCATTCCATGCCATTCCATGCCATTCCATGCCATTCCATGCCATTCCATGCCATTCCATGCCATTCCATGCCATTCCATGCCATTCCATGCCATTCCATGCCATTCCATGCCATTCCATGCCATTCCATGCCATTCCATGCCATTCCATGCCATTCCATGCCATTCCATGCCATTCCATGCCATTCCATGCCATTCCATGCCATTCCATGCCATTCCATGCCATTCCATGCCATTCCATGCCATTCCATGCCATTCCATGCCATTCCATGCCATTCCATGCCATTCCATGCCATTCCATGCCATTCCATGCCATTCCATGCCATTCCATGCCATTCCATGCCATTCCATGCCATTCCATGCCATTCCATGCCATTCCATGCCATTCCATGCCATTCCATGCCATTCCATGCC
>CAXARG010000211.1:0-307539 GCA_963971235.1 Cryptus armator | reverse complement strand
GGAATGGCATGGAATGGCATGGAATGGCATGGAATGGCATGGAATGGCATGGAATGGCATGGAATGGCATGGAATGGCATGGAATGGCATGGAATGGCATGGAATGGCATGGAATGGCATGGAATGGCATGGAATGGCATGGAATGGCATGGAATGGCATGGAATGGCATGGAATGGCATGGAATGGCATGGAATGGCATGGAATGGCATGGAATGGCATGGAATGGCATGGAATGGCATGGAATGGCATGGAATGGCATGGAATGGCATGGAATGGCATGGAATGGCATGGAACGGCATGGCACCGCATGGCACGGCATGGCACCGGCATGGCACGGCATGGCACCGGCATGGCACGGCATGGCACCGGCATGGCACCGGCATGGCACCGGCATGGCACGGCATGGCACCGGCATGGCACGGCATGGCACCGGCATGGCACGGCATTGAATGGCATGGAATGGCATGGAATGGCATGGAATGGCATGGAATGGCATGGAATGGCATGGAATGGCATGGAATGGCATGGAATGGCATGGAATGGCATGGAATGGCATGGAATGGCATGGAATGGCATGGAATGACATGGAATGGCATGGAATGGCATGGCATGGCATGGCACCGCATGGCACGGCATGGCACGGCATGGCACGGCATGGCACGGCATGGCACGGCATTGAATGGCATGGAATGGCATTGAATGGCATGGAATGGCACGGCATGGCACGGCATGGCACCGCATTGAGTGGCATGGAATGGCATGGAATGGCATGGACAGGCATGGACTGGCATGGAATGGCATGGAATGGCATGGCACCGCATGGCCCGGCATGGCACGGCATGGCACGGCATGGCACCGGCATGGCACGGCATGGCACCGGCATGGCACGGCATGGCACCGGCATGGCACGGCATGGCACCGGCATGGCACGGCATTGAATGGCATGGAATGGCATGGAATGGCATGGAATGGCATGGAATGGCATGGAATGGCATGGAATGGCATGGAATGGCATGGAATGGCATGGAATGGCATGGAATGGCATGGAATGGCATGGAATGGCATGGAATGGCATGGAATGGCATGGAATGACATGGAATGGCATGGAATGGCATGGAATGGCATGGAATGGCATGGAATGGCATGGAATGGCATGGAATGGCATGGAATGGCATGGACTGGCATGGAATGGCATGGCACGGCATGGCACGGCATGGCACCGGCATGGCACGGCATGGCACCGGCATGGCACGGCATGGCACCGGCATGGCACGGCATGGCACGGCATGGCACCGGCATGGCACGGCATGGCACCGGCATGGCACGGCATGGCACCGGCATGGCACGGCATGGCACCGGCATGGCACGGCATGGCACCGGCATGGCACGGCATGGCACCGGCATGGCACGGCATGGCACCGGCATGGCACGGCATGGCACCGGCATGGCACGGCATGGCACCGGCATGGCACCGGCATGGCACGGCATGGCACCGGCATGGCACGGCATGGCACCGGCATGGCACGGCATGGCACCGGCATGGCACGGCATGGAATGGCATGGCACGGCATGGAATGGCATGGAATGGCATGGAATGGCATGGAATGGCATGGAATGGCATGGAATGGCATGGAATGGCATGGAATGGCATGGAATGGCATGGAATGGCATGGAATGGCATGGAATGGCATGGAATGGCATGGAATGGCATGGAATGGCATGGAATGGCATGGAATGGCATGGAATGGCATGGAATGGCATGGAATGGCATGGAATGGCATGGAATGGCATGGAATGGCATGGAATGGCATGGAATGGCATGGAATGGCATGGAATGGCATGGAATGGCATGGAATGGCATGGAATGGCATGGAATGGCACGGAATGGCACGGAATGGCATGGAATGGCACGGAATGGCACGGAATGGCACGGAATGGCACGGAATGGCACGGAATGGCATGGAATGGCATGGAATGGCATGGAATGGCATGGAATGGCATGGAATGGCATGGAATGGCATGGACTGGCATGGAATGGCATGGAATGGCATGGAATGGCATGGAATGGCATGGAATGGCATGGAATGGCATGGAATGGCATGGAATGGCATGGAATGGCATGGAATGGCATGGAATGGCATGGAATGGCATGGAATGGCATGGAATGGCATGGAATGGCATGGAATGGCATGGAATGGCATGGAATGGCATGGCACCGGCATGGAATGGCATGGCACCGGCATGGCACCGGCATGGCACGGCATGGCACCGGCATGGCACGGCATGGCACCGGCATGGCACGGCATGGCACCGGCATGGCACGGCATGGCACCGGCATGGCACGGCATGGCACCGGCATGGCACCGGCATGGCACGGCATGGCACCGGCATGGCACGGCATGGCACCGGCATGGCACGGCATGGCACCGGCATGGCACGGCATGGCACCGGCATGGCACGGCATGGCACCGGCATGGCACGGCATGGCACCGGCATGGCACGGCATGGCACCGGCATGGCACGGCATGGCACCGGCATGGCACGGCATGGCACCGGCATGGCACGGCATGGCACCGGCATGGCACGGCATGGCACCGGCATGGCACGGCATGGAATGGCATGGAATGGCATGGAATGGCATGGAATGGCATGGAATGGCATGGAATGGCATGGAATGGCATGGAATGGCATGGAATGGCATGGAATGGCATGGAATGGCATGGAATGGCATGGAATGGCATGGAATGGCATGGAATGGCATGGAATGGCATGGAATGGCATGGAATGGCATGGAATGGCATGGAATGGCATGGAATGGCATGGAATGGCATGGAATGGCATGGAATGGCATGGAATGGCATGGAATGGCACGGAATGGCATGGAATGGCACGGAATGGCATGGAATGGCACGGAATGGCATGGAATGGCATGGAATGGCATGGAATGGCATGGAATGGCATGGAATGGCATGGAATGGCATGGAATGGCATGGAATGGCATGGAATGGCATGGAATGGCATGGAATGGCATCGAATGGCATGGCACCGCATGGCACGGCATGGCACGGCATGGCACGGCATGGCACCGGCATGGCACGGCATGGCACCGGCATGGCACGGCATGGCACGGCATGGCACCGGCATGGCACGGCATGGCACGGCATGGCACGGCATGGCACCGGCATGGCACGGCATGGCACCGGCATGGCACGGCATGGCACCGGCATGGCACGGCATGGCACGGCATGGCACCGGCATGGCACGGCATGGCACCGGCATGGCACGGCATGGCACCGGCATGGCACGGCATGGCACCGGCATGGCACCGGCATGGCACGGCATGGCACCGGCATGGCACGGCATGGCACGGCATGGCACCGGCATGGAATGGCATGGCACGGCATGGAATGGCATGGAATGGCATGGAATGGCATGGAATGGCATGGAATGGCATGGAATGGCATGGAATGGCATGGAATGGCATGGAATGGCATGGAATGGCATGGAATGGCATGGAATGGCATGGAATGGCATGGAATGGCATGGAATGGCATGGAATGGCATGGAATGGCATGGAATGGCATGGAATGGCATGGAATGGCATGGAATGGCATGGAATGGCATGGAATGGCATGGAATGGCATGGAATGGCATGGAATGGCATGGAATGACATGGAATGGCATGGAATGGCATGGCATGGCATGGCACCGCATGGCACGGCATGGCACGGCATGGCACGGCATGGCACGGCATGGCACGGCATGGCACGGCATGGCACGGCATGGCACGGCATGGCACGGCATGGCACGGCATGGCACGGCATGGCACGGCATGGCACGGCATGGAATGGCATTGAATGGCATGGAATGGCACGGCATGGCACGGCATGGCACCGCATTGAGTGGCATGGAATGGCATGGAATGGCATGGACAGGCATGGACTGGCATGGAATGGCATGGAATGGCATGGCACCGCATGGCCCGGCATGGCACGGCTTGGCACGGCATGGCACCGGCATGGCACGGCATGGCACCGGCATGGCACGGCATTGAATGGCATGGAATGGCATGGAATGGCATGGAATGGCATGGAATGGCATGGAATGGCATGGAATGGCATGGAATGGCATGGAATGGCATGGAATGGCATGGAATGGCATGGAATGGCATGGAATGGCATGGAATGGCATGGAATGGCATGGAATGGCATGGAATGGCATGGAATGGCATGGAATGACATGGAATGGCATGGAATGGCATGGAATGGCATGGAATGGCATGGAATGGCATGGAATGGCATGGAATGGCATGGAATGGCATGGAATGGCATGGACTGGCATGGAATGGCATGGCACGGCATGGCACGGCATGGCACCGGCATGGCACGGCATGGCACCGGCATGGCACGGCATGGCACGGCATGGCACCGGCATGGCACGGCATGGCACCGGCATGGCACGGCATGGCACCGGCATGGCACGGCATGGCACCGGCATGGCACGGCATGGCACCGGCATGGCACGGCATGGCACCGGCATGGCACGGCATGGCACCGGCATGGCACGGCATGGCACCGGCATGGCACGGCATGGCACCGGCATGGCACGGCATGGCACCGGCATGGCACCGGCATGGCACGGCATGGCACCGGCATGGCACGGCATGGCACCGGCATGGCACGGCATGGCACCGGCATGGCACGGCATGGAATGGCATGGCACGGCATGGAATGGCATGGAATGGCATGGAATGGCATGGAATGGCATGGAATGGCATGGAATGGCATGGAATGGCATGGAATGGCATGGAATGGCATGGAATGGCATGGAATGGCATGGAATGGCATGGAATGGCATGGAATGGCATGGAATGGCATGGAATGGCATGGAATGGCATGGAATGGCATGGAATGGCATGGAATGGCATGGAATGGCACGGAATGGCACGGAATGGCACGGAATGGCATGGAATGGCACGGAATGGCACGGAATGGCACGGAATGGCACGGAATGGCATGGAATGGCATGGAATGGCATGGAATGGCATGGAATGGCATGGAATGGCACGGAATGGCATGGAATGGCACGGAATGGCATGGAATGGCATGGAATGGCATGGAATGGCATGGAATGGCATGGAATGGCATGGAATGGCATGGAATGGCATGGAATGGCATCGAATGGCATGGCACCGCATGGCACGGCATGGCACGGCATGGCACGGCATGGCACCGGCATGGCACCGGCATGGCACCGGCATGGCACCGGCATGGCACGGCATGGCACCGGCATGGCACGGCATGGCACCGGCATGGCACGGCATGGCACCGGCATGGCACGGCATGGCACGGCATGGCACCGGCATGGCACGGCATGGCACCGGCATGGCACGGCATGGCACGGCATGGCACCGGCATGGCACGGCATGGCACCGGCATGGCACGGCATGGCACCGGCATGGCACGGCATGGCACCGGCATGGCACGGCATGGCACCGGCATGGCACGGCATGGCACCGGCATGGCACGGCATGGCACCGGCATGGCACGGCATGGCACGGCATGGCACCGGCATGGCACGGCATGGCACCGGCATGGCACGGCATGGCACCGGCATGGCACGGCATGGCACCGGCATGGCACGGCATGGCACCGGCATGGCACCGGCATGGCACGGCATGGCACCGGCATGGCACGGCATGGCACCGGCATGGCACGGCATGGCACCGGCATGGCACGGCATGGCACCGGCATGGCACGGCATGGCACGGCATGGCACCGGCATGGCACGGCATGGCACCGGCATGGCACGGCATGGCACCGGCATGGCACGGCATGGCACCGGCATGGCACCGGCATGGCACGGCATGGCACCGGCATGGCACGGCATGGCACCGGCATGGCACGGCATGGCACCGGCATGGCACGGCATGGCACCGGCATGGCACGGCATGGAATGGCATGGCACGGCATGGAATGGCATGGAATGGCATGGAATGGCATGGTATGGCATGGAATGGCATGGAATGGCATGGAATGGCATGGAATGGCATGGAATGGCATGGAATGGCATGGAATGGCATGGAATGGCATGGAATGGCATGGAATGGCATGGAATGGCATGGAATGGCACGGAATGGCATGGAATGGCACGGAATGGCATGGAATGGCATGGAATGGCATGGAATGGCATGGCACGGCATGGCACCGGCATGGCACGGCATGGCACCGGCATGGCACGGCATGGCACCGGCATGGCACGGCATGGCACCGGCATGGCACGGCATGGCACCGGCATGGCACGGCATGGCACGGCATGGCACCGGCATGGCACGGCATGGCACCGGCATGGCACGGCATGGCACCGGCATGGCACGGCATGGCACCGGCATGGCACCGGCATGGCACGGCATGGCACCGGCATGGCACGGCATGGCACCGGCATGGCACGGCATGGCACCGGCATGGCACGGCATGGCACCGGCATGGCACGGCATGGAATGGCATGGCACGGCATGGAATGGCATGGAATGGCATGGAATGGCATGGTATGGCATGGAATGGCATGGAATGGCATGGAATGGCATGGAATGGCATGGAATGGCATGGAATGGCATGGAATGGCATGGAATGGCATGGAATGGCATGGAATGGCATGGAATGGCATGGAATGGCATGGAATGGCATGGAATGGCATGGAATGGCATGGAATGGCATGGAATGGCATGGAATGGCATGGAATGGCATGGAATGGCATGGAATGGCATGGAATGGCATGGAATGGCATGGAATGGCATGGAATGGCATGGAATGGCATGGAATGGCATGGAATGGCATGGAATGGCATGGAATGGCATGGAATGGCATGGAATGGCATGGAATGGCATGGAATGGCATGGAATGGCATGGAATGGCATGGAATGGCATGGAATGGCATGGAATGGCATGGAATGGCATGGAATGGCATGGAATGGCATGGAATGGCATGGAATGGCATGGAATGGCATGGAATGGCATGGAATGGCATGGAATGGCATGGAATGGCATGGAATGGCATGGAATGGCATGGAATGGCATGGAATGGCATGGAATGGCATGGAATGGCATGGAATGGCATGGAATGGCATGGAATGGCATGGAATGGCATGGAATGGCATGGAATGGCATGGAATGGCATGGAATGGCATGGCACCGGCATGGCACGGCATGGCACCGGCATGGCACGGCATGGCACGGTATGGCACGGCATGGCACGGCATGGCACCGGCATGGCACCGGCATGGCACGGCATGGCACGGCATGGCACCGGCATGGCACGGCATGGCACCGGCATGGCACCGGCATGGCACGGCATGGCACCGGCATGGCACGGCATGGCACCGGCATGGCACGGCATGGCACCGGCATGGAATGGCATGGAATGGCATGGAATGGCATGGAATGGCATGGAATGGCATGGAATGGCATGGAATGGCATGGCACCGGCATGGCACGGCATGGCACGGCATGGCACGGCATGGCACCGGCATGGCACGGCATGGCACCGGCATGGCACGGCATGGCACGGCATGGCACCGGCATGGCACGGCATGGCACCGGCATGGCACGGCATGGCACCGGCATGGCACGGCATGGCACCGGCATGGCACGGCATGGCACCGGCATGGCACGGCATGGCACCGGCATGGCACGGCATGGCACCGGCATGGCACGGCATGGCACCGGCATGGCACGGCATGGCACCGGCATGGCACGGCATGGCACCGGCATGGCACGGCATGGCACGGCATGGCACCGGCATGGCACGGCATGGCACCGGCATGGCACGGCATGGCACCGGCATGGCACGGCATGGCACCGGCATGGCACGGCATGGCACCGGCATGGCACGGCATGGCACCGGCATGGCACGGCATGGCACCGGCATGGCACGGCATGGCACCGGCATGGCACGGCATGGCACCGGCATGGCACGGCATGGCACCGGCATGGCACGGCATGGCACCGGCATGGCACGGCATGGCACCGGCATGGCACGGCATGGCACCGGCATGGCACGGCATGGCACCGGCATGGCACGGCATGGCACCGGCATGGCACGGCATGGCACCGGCATGGCACGGCATGGCACCGGCATGGCACGGCATGGCACCGGCATGGCACGGCATGGCACCGGCATGGAATGGCATGGAATGGCATGGAATGGCATGGAATGGCATGGAATGGCATGGAATGGCATGGAATGGCATGGCACCGGCATGGCACGGCATGGCACCGGCATGGCACGGCATGGCACCGGCATGGCACGGCATGGCACCGGCATGGCACCGGCATGGAATGGCATGGAATGGCATGGAATGGCATGGATTGGCATGGAATGGCATGGCACGGCATGGCACCGGCATGGCACGGCATGGCACCGGCATGGCACGGCATGGCACCGGCATGGCACGGCATGGCACCGGCATGGCACGGCATGGCACCGGCATGGCACGGCATGGCACCGGCATGGCACGGCATGGCACCGGCATGGCACGGCATGGCACCGGCATGGCACGGCATGGCACCGGCATGGCACGGCATGGCACCGGCATGGCACGGCATGGCACCGGCATGGCACGGCATGGAATGGCATGGAATGGCATGGAATGGCATGGAATGGCATGGAATGGCATGGAATGGCATGGAATGGCATGGAATGGCATGGAATGGCATGGAATGGCATGGAATGGCATGGAATGGCATGGAATGGCATGGCACGGCATGGCACCGGCATGGAATGGCATGGCACCGGCATGGCACCGGCATGGTACGGCATGGCACCGGCATGGCACGGCATGGCACCGGCATGGCACGGCATGGCACCGGCATGGCACGGCATGGCACCGGCATGGCACGGCATGGCACCGGCATGGCACGGCATGGCACCGGCATGGCACGGCATGGCACCGGCATGGCACGGCATGGAATGGCATGGAATGGCATGGAATGGCATGGAATGGCATGGAATGGCATGGAATGGCATGGAATGGCATGGAATGGCATGGAATGGCATGGAATGGCATGGAATGGCATGGCACCGGCATGGCACGGCATGGCACCGGCATGGCACGGCATGGCACCGGCATGGCACGGCATGGCACCGGCATGGCACGGCATGGCACCGGCATGGCACGGCATGGCACCGGCATGGCACCGGCATGGCACCGGCATGGCACGGCATGGCACCGGCATGGCACGGCATGGCACCGGCATGGCACGGCATGGCACCGGCATGGCACGGCATGGCACCGGCATGGCACGGCATGGCACCGGCATGGCACGGCATGGCACCGGCTTGGCACGGCATGGCACCGGCATGGCACGGCATGGCACCGGCATGGCACGGCATGGCACCGGCATGGCACGGCATGGCACCGGCATGGCACGGCATGGCACCGGCATGGCACGGCATGGCACCGGCATGGCACGGCATGGCACCGGCATGGCACGGCATGGCACCGGCATGGCACGGCATGGAATGGCATGGAATGGCATGGAATGGCATGGAATGGCATGGAATGGCATGGAATGGCATGGAATGGCATGGAATGGCATGGAATGGCATGGAATGGCATGGAATGGCATGGAATGGCATGGAATGGCATGGAATGGCATGGAATGGCATGGAATGGCATGGAATGGCATGGAATGGCATGGAATGGCATGGAATGGCATGGAATGGCATGGCACCGGCATGGCACGGCATGGCACCGGCATGGTACGGCATGGCACCGGCATGGCACGGCATGGCACCGGCATGGCACGGCATGGCACCGGCATGGCACGGCATGGCACCGGCATGGCACGGCATGGCACCGGCATGGCACGGCATGGCACCGGCATGGCACGGCATGGAATGGCATGGAATGGCATGGAATGGCATGGAATGGCATGGAATGGCATGGAATGGCATGGAATGGCATGGAATGGCATGGAATGGCATGGAATGGCATGGAATGGCATGGAATGGTATGGAATGGCATGGAATGGCATGGCACCGCATGGCACGGCATGGCACGGCATGGCACGGCATGGCACCGGCATGGCACGGCATGGCACCGGCATGGCACGGCATGGCACCGGCATGGCACGGCATGGCACCGGCATGGCACGGCATGGCACCGGCATGGCACCGGCATGGCACGGCATGGCACCGGCATGGCACGGCATGGCACCGGCATGGTACGGCATGGCACCGGCATGGCACGGCATGGCACCGGCATGGCACGGCATGGCACCGGCATGGCACGGCATGGCACCGGCATGGCACGGCATGGCACCGGCATGGCACGGCATGGCACCGGCATGGCACGGCATGGCACCGGCATGGCACGGCATGGCACCGGCATGGCACCGGCATGGCACGGCATGGCACCGGCATGGCACGGCATGGCACCGGCATGGCACGGCATGGCACCGGCATGGCACGGCATGGCACCGGCATGGCACGGCATGGAATGGCATGGAATGGCATGGAATGGCATGGAATGGCATGGAATGGCATGGAATGGCATGGAATGGCATGGAATGGCATGGAATGGCATGGAATGGCATGGAATGGCATGGAATGGCATGGAATGGCATGGAATGGCATGGAATGGCATGGAATGGCATGGAATGGCATGGAATGGCATGGAATGGCATGGCACCGGCATGGCACGGCATGGCACCGGCATGGCACGGCATGGCACGGTATGGCACGGCATGGCACGGCATGGCACCGGCATGGCACCGGCATGGCACCGGCATGGCACCGGCATGGCACCGGCATGGCACCGGCATGGCACGGCATGGCACGGCATGGCACCGGCATGGCACGGCATGGCACCGGCATGGCACCGGCATGGCACCGGCATGGCACGGCATGGCACCGGCATGGCACGGCATGGCACCGGCATGGCACGGCATGGCACCGGCATGGCACCGGCATGGCACCGGCATGGCACCGGCATGGCACGGCATGGCACCGGCATGGCACGGCATGGCACCGGCATGGCACGGCATGGCACCGGCATGGCACGGCATGGCACGGCATGGCACCGGCATGGCACCGGCATGGCACCGGCATGGCACGGCATGGCACCGGCATGGCACGGCATGGCACCGGCATGGCACGGCATGGCACCGGCATGGCACGGCATGGCACCGGCATGGCACCGGCATGGCACCGGCATGGCACCGGCATGGAATGGCATGGAATGGCATGGAATGGCATGGAATGGCATGGCACGGCATGGCACCGGCATGGCACGGCATGGCACCGGCATGGCACGGCATGGCACCGGCATGGCACCGGCATGGCACGGCATGGCACCGGCATGGCACGGCATGGCACCGGCATGGCACGGCATGGCACCGGCATGGCACGGCATGGCACCGGCATGGCACGGCATGGCACCGGCATGGCACGGCATGGCACCGGCATGGCACGGCATGGCACCGGCATGGCACGGCATGGCACCGGCATGGCACGGCATGGCACCGGCATGGCACGGCATGGCACCGGCATGGCACGGCATGGCACCGGCATGGCACGGCATGGCACCGGCATGGCACGGCATGGCACCGGCATGGCACGGCATGGCACCGGCATGGCACGGCATGGCACCGGCATGGCACGGCATGGCACCGGCATGGCACGGCATGGCACCGGCATGGCACGGCATGGCACCGGCATGGCACGGCATGGCACCGGCATGGCACGGCATGGCACCGGCATGGCACGGCATGGCACCGGCATGGCACGGCATGGCACCGGCATGGCACGGCATGGAATGGCATGGAATGGCATGGAATGGCATGGAATGGCATGGAATGGCATGGAATGGCATGGAATGGCATGGAATGGCATGGAATGGCATGGAATGGCATGGAATGGCATGGAATGGCATGGAATGGCATGGAATGGCATGGAATGGCATGGAATGGCATGGAATGGCATGGAATGGCATGGAATGGCATGGAATGGCATGGAATGGCATGGCACCGGCATGGCACGGCATGGCACCGGCATGGCACGGCATGGCACCGGCATGGCACGGCATGGCACCGGCATGGCACGGCATGGCACCGGCATGGCACCGGCATGGA
This sequence comes from Cryptus armator, assembly GCA_963971235.1. Lineage (NCBI taxonomy): Eukaryota > Metazoa > Arthropoda > Insecta > Hymenoptera > Ichneumonidae > Cryptus > Cryptus armator. The sequence goes on along the minus strand of CAXARG010000211.1, from coordinate 295,407 downwards.
ATGGCATGGAATGGCATGGAATGGCATGGAATGGCATGGAATGGCATGGAATGGCATGGCACGGCATGGCATGGCATGGCACGGCATGGCACCGGCATGGCACGGCATGGCACCGGCATGGCACGGCATGGCACCGGCATGGCACGGCATGGCACCGGCATGGCACGGCATGGCACCGGCATGGCACGGCATGGCACCGGCATGGCACGGCATGGCACCGGCTTGGCACGGCATGGCACCGGCTTGGCACGGCATGGCACCGGCATGGCACGGCATGGCACCGGCATGGCACGGCATGGCACCGGCATGGCACGGCATGGCACCGGCATGGCACGGCATGGCACCGGCATGGCACGGCATGGCACCGGCATGGCACGGCATGGCACCGGCATGGCACGGCATGGCACCGGCATGGCACGGCATGGCACCGGCATGGCACGGCATGGCACCGGCATGGCACGGCATGGCACCGGCATGGCACGGCATGGCACCGGCATGGCACGGCATGGCACCGGCATGGCACGGCATGGCACCGGCATGGCACGGCATGGCACCGGCATGGCACGGCATGGAATGGCATGGAATGGCATGGAATGGCATGGAATGGCATGGAATGGCATGGAATGGCATGGAATGGCATGGAATGGCATGGAATGGTATGGAATGGCATGGAATGGCATGGAATGGCATGGAATGGCATGGCACGGCATGGCACCGGCATGGAATGGCATGGCACCGGCATGGCACCGGCATGGCACGGCATGGCACCGGCATGGTACGGCATGGCACCGGCATGGTACGGCATGGCACCGGCATGGCACGGCATGGCACCGGCATGGCACGGCATGGCACCGGCATGGCACGGCATGGCACCGGCATGGCACGGCATGGCACCGGCATGGCACGGCATGGCACCGGCATGGCACGGCATGGAATGGCATGGAATGGCATGGAATGGCATGGAATGGCATGGAATGGCATGGAATGGCATGGAATGGCATGGAATGGCATGGAATGGCATGGAATGGCATGGAATGGCATGGAATGGCATGGAATGGCATGGAATGGCATGGAATGGCATGGAATGGCATGGAATGGCATGGAATGGCATGGAATGGCATGGAATGGCATGGCACCGGCATGGCACGGCATGGCACCGGCATGGTACGGCATGGCACCGGCATGGCACGGCATGGCACCGGCATGGCACGGCATGGCACCGGCATGGCACGGCATGGCACCGGCATGGCACGGCATGGCACCGGCATGGCACGGCATGGAATGGCATGGAATGGCATGGAATGGCATGGAATGGCATGGAATGGCATGGAATGGCATGGAATGGCATGGAATGGCATGGAATGGTATGGAATGGCATGGAATGGCATGGCACCGCATGGCACGGCATGGCACGGCATGGCACGGCATGGCACCGGCATGGCACGGCATGGCACCGGCATGGCACGGCATGGCACCGGCATGGCACGGCATGGCACCGGCATGGCACCGGCATGGCACGGCATGGCACCGGCATGGCACGGCATGGCACCGGCATGGCACGGCATGGCACCGGCATGGCACGGCATGGCACCGGCATGGCACGGCATGGCACCGGCATGGCACGGCATGGCACCGGCATGGCACGGCATGGCACCGGCATGGCACGGCATGGCACCGGCATGGCACGGCATGGCACCGGCATGGCACGGCATGGCACCGGCATGGCACGGCATGGCACCGGCATGGCACGGCATGGCACCGGCATGGCACGGCATGGAATGGCATGGAATGGCATGGAATGGCATGGAATGGCATGGAATGGCATGGAATGGCATGGAATGGCATGGAATGGCATGGAATGGCATGGAATGGCATGGAATGGCATGGAATGGCATGGAATGGCATGGAATGGCATGGAATGGCATGGAATGGCATGGAATGGCATGGAATGGCATGGAATGGCATGGAATGGCATGGCACCGGCATGGCACGGCATGGCACCGGCATGGCACGGCATGGCACCGGCATGGCACGGCATGGCACGGTATGGCACGGCATGGCACGGCATGGCACCGGCATGGCACGGCATGGCACGGCATGGCACCGGCATGGCACGGCATGGCACCGGCATGGCACCGGCATGGCACCGGCATGGCACGGCATGGCACCGGCATGGCACGGCATGGCACCGGCATGGCACGGCATGGCACCGGCATGGCACCGGCATGGCACCGGCATGGCACCGGCATGGCACGGCATGGCACCGGCATGGCACGGCATGGCACCGGCATGGCACGGCATGGCACCGGCATGGCACGGCATGGCACGGCATGGCACCGGCATGGCACCGGCATGGCACCGGCATGGCACGGCATGGCACCGGCATGGCACGGCATGGCACCGGCATGGCACGGCATGGCACCGGCATGGCACGGCATGGCACCGGCATGGCACCGGCATGGCACCGGCATGGCACGGCATGGCACCGGCATGGCACGGCATGGCACGGCATGGCACCGGCATGGCACGGCATGGCACCGGCATGGCACCGGCATGGCACGGCATGGCACCGGCATGGCACGGCATGGCACCGGCATGGCACGGCATGGCACCGGCATGGCACCGGCATGGCACGGCATGGCACCGGCATGGCACGGCATGGCACCGGCATGGCACGGCATGGCACCGGCATGGCACGGCATGGCACCGGCATGGCACGGCATGGCACCGGCATGGCACGGCATGGCACCGGCATGGCACGGCATGGCACGGCATGGCACCGGCATGGCACGGCATGGCACCGGCATGGCACGGCATGGCACCGGCATGGCACGGCATGGCACCGGCATGGCACGGCATGGCACCGGCATGGCACGGCATGGCACCGGCATGGCACGGCATGGCACCGGCATGGCACCGGCATGGAATGGCATGGAATGGCATGGCACGGCATGGCACGGCATGGCACCGGCATGGCACGGCATGGCACCGGCATGGCACGGCATGGCACCGGCATGGCACGGCATGGCACCGGCATGGCACGGCATGGCACCGGCATGGCACCGGCATGGCACGGCATGGAATGGCATGGAATGGCATGGAATGGCATGGAATGGCATGGAATGGCATGGAATGGCATGGAATGGCATGGAATGGCATGGAATGGCATGGAATGGCATGGAATGGCATGGAATGGCATGGAATGGCATGGAATGGCATGGAATGGCATGGAATGGCATGGAATGGCATGGAATGGCATGGAATGGCATGGAATGGCATGGAATGGCATGGAATGGCATGGAATGGCATGGAATGGCATGGAATGGCATGGAATGGCATGGAATGGCATGGCACCGGCATGGCACGGCATGGCACCGGCATGGCACGGCATGGCACGGTATGGCACGGCATGGCACGGCATGGCACCGGCATGGCACGGCATGGCACCGGCATGGCACCGGCATGGCACGGCATGGCACGGCATGGCACCGGCATGGCACGGCATGGCACCGGCATGGCACCGGCATGGCACGGCATGGCACCGGCATGGCACGGCATGGCACCGGCATGGCACGGCATGGCACCGGCATGGCACGGCATGGCACCGGCATGGAATGGCATGGAATGGCATGGAATGGCATGGAATGGCATGGAATGGCATGGAATGGCATGGCACCGGCATGGCACGGCATGGCACGGCATGGCACGGCATGGCACCGGCATGGCACGGCATGGCACCGGCATGGCACGGCATGGCACGGCATGGCACCGGCATGGCACGGCATGGCACCGGCATGGCACGGCATGGCACCGGCATGGCACGGCATGGCACCGGCATGGCACGGCATGGCACCGGCATGGCACGGCATGGCACCGGCATGGCACGGCATGGCACCGGCATGGCACGGCATGGCACCGGCATGGCACGGCATGGCACCGGCATGGCACGGCATGGCACCGGCATGGCACGGCATGGCACGGCATGGCACCGGCATGGCACGGCATGGCACCGGCATGGCACGGCATGGCACCGGCATGGCACGGCATGGCACCGGCATGGCACGGCATGGCACCGGCATGGCACGGCATGGCACCGGCATGGCACGGCATGGCACCGGCATGGCACGGCATGGCACCGGCATGGCACGGCATGGCACCGGCATGGCACGGCATGGCACCGGCATGGCACGGCATGGCACCGGCATGGCACGGCATGGCACCGGCATGGCACGGCATGGCACCGGCATGGCACGGCATGGCACCGGCATGGCACGGCATGGCACCGGCATGGCACGGCATGGCACCGGCATGGCACGGCATGGCACCGGCATGGCACGGCATGGCACCGGCATGGCACGGCATGGCACCGGCATGGCACGGCATGGCACCGGCATGGCACGGCATGGCACCGGCATGGCACCGGCATGGCACGGCATGGCACCGGCATGGAATGGCATGGAATGGCATGGAATGGCATGGAATGGCATGGAATGGCATGGAATGGCATGGAATGGCATGGAATGGCATGGAATGGCATGGCACCGGCATGGCACGGCATGGCACCGGCATGGCACGGCATGGCACCGGCATGGCACGGCATGGCACCGGCATGGCACGGCATGGCACCGGCATGGCACGGCATGGCACCGGCATGGCACGGCATGGCACCGGCATGGCACCGGCATGGAATGGCATGGAATGGCATGGAATGGCATGGAATGGCATGGATTGGCATGGAATGGCATGGCACGGCATGGCACCGGCATGGCACGGCATGGCACCGGCATGGCACGGCATGGCACCGGCATGGCACGGCATGGCACCGGCATGGCACGGCATGGCACCGGCATGGCACGGCATGGCACCGGCATGGCACGGCATGGCACCGGCTTGGCACGGCATGGCACCGGCATGGCACGGCATGGCACCGGCATGGCACGGCATGGCACCGGCATGGCACGGCATGGCACCGGCATGGCACGGCATGGCACCGGCATGGCACGGCATGGCACCGGCATGGCACGGCATGGCACCGGCATGGCACGGCATGGCACCGGCATGGCACGGCATGGCACCGGCATGGCACGGCATGGCACCGGCATGGCACGGCATGGCACCGGCATGGCACGGCATGGCACCGGCATGGCACGGCATGGCACCGGCATGGCACGGCATGGAATGGCATGGAATGGCATGGAATGGCATGGAATGGCATGGAATGGCATGGAATGGCATGGAATGGCATGGAATGGCATGGAATGGCATGGAATGGCATGGAATGGCATGGAATGGCATGGAATGGCATGGAATGGCATGGAATGGCATGGAATGGCATGGAATGGCATGGCACGGCATGGCACCGGCATGGAATGGCATGGCACCGGCATGGCACCGGCATGGCACCGGCATGGTACGGCATGGCACCGGCATGGTACGGCATGGCACCGGCATGGCACGGCATGCCACCGGCATGGCACGGCATGGCACCGGCATGGCACGGCATGGCACCGGCATGGCACGGCATGGCACGGCATGGCACCGGCATGGCACGGCATGGCACCGGCATGGCACGGCATGGCACCGGCATGGTACGGCATGGCACCGGCATGGCACGGCATGGCACCGGCATGGCACGGCATGGCACCGGCATGGCACGGCATGGCACCGGCATGGCACAGCATGGCACGGCATGGCACCGGCATGGCACGGCATGGCACCGGCATGGCACGGCATGGCACCGGCATGGAATGGCATGGAATGGCATGGAATGGCATGGAATGGCATGGAATGGCATGGAATGGCATGGAATGGCATGGAATGGCATGGAATGGCATGGAATGGCATGGAATGGCATGGAATGGCATGGAATGGCATGGCACCGGCATGGCACGGCATGGCACCGGCATGGCACGGCATGGCACCGGCATGGCACGGCATGGCACCGGCATGGCACGGCATGGCACCGGCATGGCACGGCATGGCACCGGCATGGCACGGCATGGCACCGGCATGGAATGGCATGGAATGGCATGGAATGGCATGGAATGGCATGGAATGGCATGGAATGGCATGGAATGGCATGGCACCGGCATGGCACGGCATGGCACCGGCATGGCACGGCATGGCACCGGCATGGCACGGCATGGCACCGGCATGGCACCGGCATGGAATGGCATGGAATGGCATGGAATGGCATGGATTGGCATGGAATGGCATGGCACGGCATGGCACCGGCATGGCACGGCATGGCACCGGCATGGCACGGCATGGCACCGGCATGGCACGGCATGGCACCGGCATGGCACGGCATGGCACCGGCATGGCACGGCATGGCACCGGCATGGCACGGCATGGCACCGGCATGGCACGGCATGGCACCGGCATGGCACGGCATGGCACCGGCATGGCACGGCATGGCACCGGCATGGCACGGCATGGCACCGGCATGGCACGGCATGGAATGGCATGGAATGGCATGGAATGGCATGGAATGGCATGGAATGGCATGGAATGGCATGGAATGGCATGGAATGGCATGGAATGGCATGGAATGGCATGGAATGGCATGGAATGGCATGGAATGGCATGGCACGGCATGGCACCGGCATGGAATGGCATGGCACCGGCATGGCACCGGCATGGTACGGCATGGCACCGGCATGGCACGGCATGGCACCGGCATGGCACGGCATGGCACCGGCATGGCACGGCATGGCACCGGCATGGCACGGCATGGCACCGGCATGGCACGGCATGGCACCGGCATGGCACGGCATGGCACCGGCATGGCACGGCATGGAATGGCATGGAATGGCATGGAATGGCATGGAATGGCATGGAATGGCATGGAATGGCATGGAATGGCATGGAATGGCATGGAATGGCATGGAATGGCATGGAATGGCATGGCACCGGCATGGCACGGCATGGCACCGGCATGGCACGGCATGGCACCGGCATGGCACGGCATGGCACCGGCATGGCACGGCATGGCACCGGCATGGCACGGCATGGCACCGGCATGGCACCGGCATGGAATGGCATGGCACGGCATGGCACCGGCATGGCACGGCATGGCACCGGCATGGCACGGCATGGCACCGGCATGGCACGGCATGGCACCGGCATGGCACGGCATGGCACCGGCATGGCACGGCATGGCACCGGCTTGGCACGGCATGGCACCGGCATGGCACGGCATGGCACCGGCATGGCACGGCATGGCACCGGCATGGCACGGCATGGCACCGGCATGGCACGGCATGGCACCGGCATGGCACGGCATGGCACCGGCATGGCACGGCATGGCACCGGCATGGCACGGCATGGCACCGGCATGGCACGGCATGGAATGGCATGGAATGGCATGGAATGGCATGGAATGGCATGGAATGGCATGGAATGGCATGGAATGGCATGGAATGGCATGGAATGGCATGGAATGGCATGGAATGGCATGGAATGGCATGGAATGGCATGGAATGGCATGGAATGGCATGGAATGGCATGGAATGGCATGGAATGGCATGGAATGGCATGGAATGGCATGGAATGGCATGGCACCGGCATGGCACGGCATGGCACCGGCATGGTACGGCATGGCACCGGCATGGCACGGCATGGCACCGGCATGGCACGGCATGGCACCGGCATGGCACGGCATGGCACCGGCATGGCACGGCATGGCACCGGCATGGCACGGCATGGCACCGGCATGGCACGGCATGGAATGGCATGGAATGGCATGGAATGGCATGGAATGGCATGGAATGGCATGGAATGGCATGGAATGGCATGGAATGGCATGGAATGGCATGGAATATGGCATGGAATGGTATGGAATGGCATGGAATGGCATGGCACCGCATGGCACGGCATGGCACGGCATGGCACGGCATGGCACCGGCATGGCACGGCATGGCACCGGCATGGCACGGCATGGCACCGGCATGGCACGGCATGGCACCGGCATGGCACGGCATGGCACCGGCATGGCACCGGCATGGCACGGCATGGCACCGGCATGGCACGGCATGGCACCGGCATGGCACGGCATGGCACCGGCATGGCACGGCATGGCACCGGCATGGCACGGCATGGCACCGGCATGGCACGGCATGGCACCGGCATGGCACGGCATGGCACCGGCATGGCACGGCATGGCACCGGCATGGCACGGCATGGCACCGGCATGGCACCGGCATGGCACGGCATGGCACCGGCATGGCACGGCATGGCACCGGCATGGCACGGCATGGCACCGGCATGGCACGGCATGGCACCGGCATGGCACGGCATGGAATGGCATGGAATGGCATGGAATGGCATGGAATGGCATGGAATGGCATGGAATGGCATGGAATGGCATGGAATGGCATGGAATGGCATGGAATGGCATGGAATGGCATGGAATGGCATGGAATGGCATGGAATGGCATGGAATGGCATGGAATGGCATGGAATGGCATGGAATGGCATGGAATGGCATGGAATGGCATGGAATGGCATGGCACCGGCATGGCACGGCATGGCACCGGCATGGCACGGCATGGCACGGTATGGCACGGCATGGCACGGCATGGCACCGGCATGGCACCGGCATGGCACCGGCATGGCACCGGCATGGCACCGGCATGGCACCGGCATGGCACGGCATGGCACGGCATGGCACCGGCATGGCACGGCATGGCACCGGCATGGCACCGGCATGGCACCGGCATGGCACGGCATGGCACCGGCATGGCACGGCATGGCACCGGCATGGCACGGCATGGCACCGGCATGGCACCGGCATGGCACGGCATGGCACCGGCATGGCACGGCATGGCACCGGCATGGCACGGCATGGCACCGGCATGGCACGGCATGGCACGGCATGGCACCGGCATGGCACCGGCATGGCACCGGCATGGCACGGCATGGCACCGGCATGGCACGGCATGGCACCGGCATGGCACGGCATGGCACCGGCATGGCACGGCATGGCACCGGCATGGCACCGGCATGGCACCGGCATGGCACCGGCATGGAATGGCATGGAATGGCATGGAATGGCATGGAATGGCATGGCACGGCATGGCACCGGCATGGCACGGCATGGCACCGGCATGGCACGGCATGGCACCGGCATGGCACCGGCATGGCACGGCATGGCACCGGCATGGCACGGCATGGCACCGGCATGGCACGGCATGGCACCGGCATGGCACGGCATGGCACCGGCATGGCACGGCATGGCACCGGCATGGCACGGCATGGCACCGGCATGGCACGGCATGGCACCGGCATGGCACGGCATGGCACCGGCATGGCACGGCATGGCACCGGCATGGCACGGCATGGCACCGGCATGGCACGGCATGGCACCGGCATGGCACGGCATGGCACCGGCATGGCACGGCATGGCACCGGCATGGCACGGCATGGCACCGGCATGGCACGGCATGGCACCGGCATGGCACGGCATGGCACCGGCATGGCACGGCATGGCACCGGCATGGCACGGCATGGCACCGGCATGGCACGGCATGGCACCGGCATGGCACGGCATGGCACCGGCATGGCACGGCATGGCACCGGCATGGCACGGCATGGAATGGCATGGAATGGCATGGAATGGCATGGAATGGCATGGAATGGCATGGAATGGCATGGAATGGCATGGAATGGCATGGAATGGCATGGAATGGCATGGAATGGCATGGAATGGCATGGAATGGCATGGAATGGCATGGAATGGCATGGAATGGCATGGAATGGCATGGAATGGCATGGAATGGCATGGAATGGCATGGAATGGCATGGAATGGCATGGAATGGCATGGCACCGGCATGGCACGGCATGGCACCGGCATGGCACGGCATGGCACCGGCATGGCACGGCATGGCACCGGCATGGCACGGCATGGCACCGGCATGGCACCGGCATGGAATGGCATGGAATGGCATGGAATGGCATGGAATGGCATGGAATGGCATGGAATGGCATGGCACGGCATGGCACGGCATGGCATGGCATGGCACGGCATGGCACCGGCATGGCACGGCATGGCACCGGCATGGCACGGCATGGCACCGGCATGGCACGGCATGGCACCGGCATGGCACGGCATGGCACCGGCATGGCACGGCATGGCACCGGCATGGCACGGCATGGCACCGGCTTGGCACGGCATGGCACCGGCTTGGCACGGCATGGCACCGGCATGGCACGGCATGGCACCGGCATGGCACGGCATGGCACCGGCATGGCACGGCATGGCACCGGCATGGCACGGCATGGCACCGGCATGGCACGGCATGGCACCGGCATGGCACGGCATGGCACCGGCATGGCACGGCATGGCACCGGCATGGCACGGCATGGCACCGGCATGGCACGGCATGGCACCGGCATGGCACGGCATGGCACCGGCATGGCACGGCATGGCACCGGCATGGCACGGCATGGCACCGGCATGGCACGGCATGGCACCGGCATGGCACGGCATGGCACCGGCATGGCACGGCATGGCACCGGCATGGCACGGCATGGCACCGGCATGGCACGGCATGGAATGGCATGGAATGGCATGGAATGGCATGGAATGGCATGGAATGGCATGGAATGGCATGGAATGGCATGGAATGGCATGGAATGGTATGGAATGGCATGGAATGGCATGGAATGGCATGGAATGGCATGGCACGGCATGGCACCGGCATGGAATGGCATGGCACCGGCATGGCACCGGCATGGCACGGCATGGCACCGGCATGGTACGGCATGGCACCGGCATGGTACGGCATGGCACCGGCATGGCACGGCATGGCACCGGCATGGCACGGCATGGCACCGGCATGGCACGGCATGGCACCGGCATGGCACGGCATGGCACCGGCATGGCACGGCATGGCACCGGCATGGCACGGCATGGAATGGCATGGAATGGCATGGAATGGCATGGAATGGCATGGAATGGCATGGAATGGCATGGAATGGCATGGAATGGCATGGAATGGCATGGAATGGCATGGAATGGCATGGAATGGCATGGAATGGCATGGAATGGCATGGAATGGCATGGAATGGCATGGAATGGCATGGAATGGCATGGAATGGCATGGAATGGCATGGCACCGGCATGGCACGGCATGGCACCGGCATGGTACGGCATGGCACCGGCATGGCACGGCATGGCACCGGCATGGCACGGCATGGCACCGGCATGGCACGGCATGGCACCGGCATGGCACGGCATGGCACCGGCATGGCACGGCATGGAATGGCATGGAATGGCATGGAATGGCATGGAATGGCATGGAATGGCATGGAATGGCATGGAATGGCATGGAATGGCATGGAATGGTATGGAATGGCATGGAATGGCATGGCACCGCATGGCACGGCATGGCACGGCATGGCACGGCATGGCACCGGCATGGCACGGCATGGCACCGGCATGGCACGGCATGGCACCGGCATGGCACGGCATGGCACCGGCATGGCACCGGCATGGCACGGCATGGCACCGGCATGGCACGGCATGGCACCGGCATGGCACGGCATGGCACCGGCATGGCACGGCATGGCACCGGCATGGCACGGCATGGCACCGGCATGGCACGGCATGGCACCGGCATGGCACGGCATGGCACCGGCATGGCACGGCATGGCACCGGCATGGCACGGCATGGCACCGGCATGGCACGGCATGGCACCGGCATGGCACGGCATGGCACCGGCATGGCACGGCATGGCACCGGCATGGCACGGCATGGAATGGCATGGAATGGCATGGAATGGCATGGAATGGCATGGAATGGCATGGAATGGCATGGAATGGCATGGAATGGCATGGAATGGCATGGAATGGCATGGAATGGCATGGAATGGCATGGAATGGCATGGAATGGCATGGAATGGCATGGAATGGCATGGAATGGCATGGAATGGCATGGAATGGCATGGAATGGCATGGCACCGGCATGGCACGGCATGGCACCGGCATGGCACGGCATGGCACCGGCATGGCACGGCATGGCACGGTATGGCACGGCATGGCACGGCATGGCACCGGCATGGCACCGGCATGGCACGGCATGGCACCGGCATGGCACCGGCATGGCACCGGCATGGCACGGCATGGCACCGGCATGGCACGGCATGGCACCGGCATGGCACGGCATGGCACCGGCATGGCACCGGCATGGCACCGGCATGGCACCGGCATGGCACGGCATGGCACCGGCATGGCACGGCATGGCACCGGCATGGCACGGCATGGCACCGGCATGGCACGGCATGGCACGGCATGGCACCGGCATGGCACCGGCATGGCACCGGCATGGCACGGCATGGCACCGGCATGGCACGGCATGGCACCGGCATGGCACGGCATGGCACCGGCATGGCACGGCATGGCACCGGCATGGCACCGGCATGGCACCGGCATGGCACGGCATGGCACCGGCATGGCACGGCATGGCACGGCATGGCACCGGCATGGCACGGCATGGCACCGGCATGGCACCGGCATGGCACGGCATGGCACCGGCATGGCACGGCATGGCACCGGCATGGCACGGCATGGCACCGGCATGGCACCGGCATGGCACGGCATGGCACCGGCATGGCACGGCATGGCACCGGCATGGCACGGCATGGCACCGGCATGGCACGGCATGGCACCGGCATGGCACGGCATGGCACCGGCATGGCACGGCATGGCACCGGCATGGCACGGCATGGCACGGCATGGCACCGGCATGGCACGGCATGGCACCGGCATGGCACGGCATGGCACCGGCATGGCACGGCATGGCACCGGCATGGCACGGCATGGCACCGGCATGGCACGGCATGGCACCGGCATGGCACGGCATGGCACCGGCATGGCACCGGCATGGAATGGCATGGAATGGCATGGCACGGCATGGCACGGCATGGCACCGGCATGGCACGGCATGGCACCGGCATGGCACGGCATGGCACCGGCATGGCACGGCATGGCACCGGCATGGCACGGCATGGCACCGGCATGGCACCGGCATGGCACGGCATGGAATGGCATGGAATGGCATGGAATGGCATGGAATGGCATGGAATGGCATGGAATGGCATGGAATGGCATGGAATGGCATGGAATGGCATGGAATGGCATGGAATGGCATGGAATGGCATGGAATGGCATGGAATGGCATGGAATGGCATGGAATGGCATGGAATGGCATGGAATGGCATGGAATGGCATGGAATGGCATGGAATGGCATGGAATGGCATGGAATGGCATGGAATGGCATGGAATGGCATGGAATGGCATGGAATGGCATGGAATGGCATGGAATGGCATGGCACCGGCATGGCACGGCATGGCACCGGCATGGCACGGCATGGCACGGTATGGCACGGCATGGCACGGCATGGCACCGGCATGGCACGGCATGGCACCGGCATGGCACCGGCATGGCACGGCATGGCACGGCATGGCACCGGCATGGCACGGCATGGCACCGGCATGGCACCGGCATGGCACGGCATGGCACCGGCATGGCACGGCATGGCACCGGCATGGCACGGCATGGCACCGGCATGGCACGGCATGGCACCGGCATGGAATGGCATGGAATGGCATGGAATGGCATGGAATGGCATGGAATGGCATGGAATGGCATGGCACCGGCATGGCACGGCATGGCACGGCATGGCACGGCATGGCACCGGCATGGCACGGCATGGCACCGGCATGGCACGGCATGGCACGGCATGGCACCGGCATGGCACGGCATGGCACCGGCATGGCACGGCATGGCACCGGCATGGCACGGCATGGCACCGGCATGGCACGGCATGGCACCGGCATGGCACGGCATGGCACCGGCATGGCACGGCATGGCACCGGCATGGCACGGCATGGCACCGGCATGGCACGGCATGGCACCGGCATGGCACGGCATGGCACCGGCATGGCACGGCATGGCACGGCATGGCACCGGCATGGCACGGCATGGCACCGGCATGGCACGGCATGGCACCGGCATGGCACGGCATGGCACCGGCATGGCACGGCATGGCACCGGCATGGCACGGCATGGCACCGGCATGGCACGGCATGGCACCGGCATGGCACGGCATGGCACCGGCATGGCACGGCATGGCACCGGCATGGCACGGCATGGCACCGGCATGGCACGGCATGGCACCGGCATGGCACGGCATGGCACCGGCATGGCACGGCATGGCACCGGCATGGCACGGCATGGCACCGGCATGGCACGGCATGGCACCGGCATGGCACGGCATGGCACCGGCATGGCACGGCATGGCACCGGCATGGCACGGCATGGCACCGGCATGGCACGGCATGGCACCGGCATGGCACGGCATGGCACCGGCATGGCACGGCATGGCACCGGCATGGCACGGCATGGCACCGGCATGGCACCGGCATGGCACGGCATGGCACCGGCATGGAATGGCATGGAATGGCATGGAATGGCATGGAATGGCATGGAATGGCATGGAATGGCATGGAATGGCATGGAATGGCATGGAATGGCATGGCACCGGCATGGCACGGCATGGCACCGGCATGGCACGGCATGGCACCGGCATGGCACGGCATGGCACCGGCATGGCACGGCATGGCACCGGCATGGCACGGCATGGCACCGGCATGGCACGGCATGGCACCGGCATGGCACCGGCATGGAATGGCATGGAATGGCATGGAATGGCATGGAATGGCATGGATTGGCATGGAATGGCATGGCACGGCATGGCACCGGCATGGCACGGCATGGCACCGGCATGGCACGGCATGGCACCGGCATGGCACGGCATGGCACCGGCATGGCACGGCATGGCACCGGCATGGCACGGCATGGCACCGGCATGGCACGGCATGGCACCGGCTTGGCACGGCATGGCACCGGCATGGCACGGCATGGCACCGGCATGGCACGGCATGGCACCGGCATGGCACGGCATGGCACCGGCATGGCACGGCATGGCACCGGCATGGCACGGCATGGCACCGGCATGGCACGGCATGGCACCGGCATGGCACGGCATGGCACCGGCATGGCACGGCATGGCACCGGCATGGCACGGCATGGCACCGGCATGGCACGGCATGGCACCGGCATGGCACGGCATGGCACCGGCATGGCACGGCATGGCACCGGCATGGCACGGCATGGAATGGCATGGAATGGCATGGAATGGCATGGAATGGCATGGAATGGCATGGAATGGCATGGAATGGCATGGAATGGCATGGAATGGCATGGAATGGCATGGAATGGCATGGAATGGCATGGAATGGCATGGAATGGCATGGAATGGCATGGAATGGCATGGAATGGCATGGCACGGCATGGCACCGGCATGGAATGGCATGGCACCGGCATGGCACCGGCATGGCACCGGCATGGTACGGCATGGCACCGGCATGGTACGGCATGGCACCGGCATGGCACGGCATGCCACCGGCATGGCACGGCATGGCACCGGCATGGCACGGCATGGCACCGGCATGGCACGGCATGGCACGGCATGGCACCGGCATGGCACGGCATGGCACCGGCATGGCACGGCATGGCACCGGCATGGTACGGCATGGCACCGGCATGGCACGGCATGGCACCGGCATGGCACGGCATGGCACCGGCATGGCACGGCATGGCACCGGCATGGCACAGCATGGCACGGCATGGCACCGGCATGGCACGGCATGGCACCGGCATGGCACGGCATGGCACCGGCATGGAATGGCATGGAATGGCATGGAATGGCATGGAATGGCATGGAATGGCATGGAATGGCATGGAATGGCATGGAATGGCATGGAATGGCATGGAATGGCATGGAATGGCATGGAATGGCATGGAATGGCATGGCACCGGCATGGCACGGCATGGCACCGGCATGGCACGGCATGGCACCGGCATGGCACGGCATGGCACCGGCATGGCACCGGCATGGAATGGCATGGAATGGCATGGAATGGCATGGATTGGCATGGAATGGCATGGCACGGCATGGCACCGGCATGGCACGGCATGGCACCGGCATGGCACGGCATGGCACCGGCATGGCACGGCATGGCACCGGCATGGCACGGCATGGCACCGGCATGGCACGGCATGGCACCGGCTTGGCACGGCATGGCACCGGCATGGCACGGCATGGCACCGGCATGGCACGGCATGGCACCGGCATGGCACGGCATGGCACCGGCATGGCACGGCATGGCACCGGCATGGCACGGCATGGCACCGGCATGGCACGGCATGGAATGGCATGGAATGGCATGGAATGGCATGGAATGGCATGGAATGGCATGGAATGGTATGGAATGGCATGGAATGGCATGGCACCGCATGGCACGGCATGGCACGGCATGGCACGGCATGGCACGGCATGGCACGGCATGGCACCGGCATGGCACGGCATGGCACCGGCATGGCACGGCATGGCACCGGCATGGCACCGGCATGGCACGGCATGGCACCGGCATGGCACGGCATGGCACCGGCATGGTACGGCATGGCACCGGCATGGCACGGCATGGCACCGGCATGGCACGGCATGGCACCGGCATGGCACGGCATGGCACCGGCATGGCACGGCATGGCACCGGCATGGCACGGCATGGCACCGGCATGGCACGGCATGGCACCGGCATGGCACGGCATGGCACCGGCATGGCACGGCATGGCACCGGCATGGCACGGCATGGCACCGGCATGGCACGGCATGGCACCGGCATGGCACGGCATGGCACCGGCATGGCACGGCATGGAATGGCATGGAATGGCATGGAATGGCATGGAATGGCATGGAATGGCATGGAATGGCATGGAATGGCATGGAATGGCATGGAATGGCATGGAATGGCATGGAATGGCATGGAATGGCATGGAATGGCATGGAATGGCATGGAATGGCATGGAATGGCATGGAATGGCATGGAATGGCATGGAATGGCATGGAATGGCATGGAATGGCATGGAATGGCATGGAATGGCATGGAATGGCATGGAATGGCATGGAATGGCATGGAATGGCATGGAATGGCATGGAATGACATGGAATGGCATGGAATGGCATGGCATGGCATGGCACCGCATGGCACGGCATGGCACGGCATGGCACGGCATGGCACGGCATGGCACGGCATGGCACCGCATGGCACGGCATGGCACGGCATGGCACGGCATGGCACGGCATGGCACGGCATTGAATGGCATGGAATGGCATTGAATGGCATGGAATGGCACGGCATGGCACGGCATGGCACCGCATTGAGTGGCATGGAATGGCATGGAATGGCATGGACAGGCATGGATTGGCATGGAATGGCATGGAATGGCATGGCACCGCATGGCCCGGCATGGCACGGCATGGCACGGCATGGCACCGGCATGGCACGGCATGGCACCGGCATGGCACGGCATTGAATGGCATGGAATGGCATGGAATGGCATGGAATGGCATGGAATGGCATGGAATGGCATGGAATGGCATGGAATGGCATGGAATGGCATGGAATGGCATGGAATGGCATGGAATGGCATGGAATGGCATGGAATGGCATGGAATGGCATGGAATGACATGGAATGGCATGGAATGGCATGGAATGGCATGGAATGGCATGGAATGGCATGGAATGGCATGGAATGGCATGGAATGGCATGGAATGGCATGGAATGGCATGGAATGGCATGGAATGGCATGGAATCGCATGGCACCGGCATGGCACCGGCATGGCACGGCATGGCACGGCATGGCACGGCATGGCACGGCATGGCACGGCATGGCACGGCATTGAATGGCATGGAATGGCATTGTATGGCACGGCATGGCACGGCATGGCACGGCATGGCACGGCATGGCACGGCATGGCACGGCATGGCACGGCATGGCACGGCATTGAGTGGCATGGAATGGCATGGAATGGCATGGAATGGCATGGAATGGCATGGAATGGCATGGAATGGCATGGAATGGCATGGAATGGCATGGAATGGCATGGAATGGCATGGAATGGCATGGAATGACATGGAATGGCATGGAATGGCATGGAATGGCATGGAATGACATGGAATGGCATGGAATGGCATGGAATGGCATGGAATGGCATGGAATGGCATGGAATGGCATGGAATCGCATGGCACCGGCATGGCACCGGCATGGCACCGGCATGGCACGGCATGGCACGGCATGGCACGGCATGGCACGGCATGGCACGGCATGGCACGGCATGGCACGGCATGGCACGGCATGGCACGGCATGGCACGGCATGGCACGGCATGGCACGGCATGGCACGGCATGGCACGGCATGGCACGGCATGGCACGGCATGGCACGGCATGGCACGGCATGGCACGGCATTGAATGGCATGGAATGGCATTGAATGGCACGGAATGGCACGGCATGGCACCGCATTGAGTGGCATGGAATGGCATGGACTGGCATGGAATGGCATGGAATGGCATGGAATGGCATGGAATGGCATGGAATGGCATGGAATGGCATGGAATGGCATGGAATGGCATGGAATGGCATGGAATGGCATGGAATGGCATGGAATGGCATGGAATGGCATGGAATGGCATGGAATGGCATGGAATGGCATGGAATGGCATGGAATGGCATGGAATGGCATGGAATGGCATGGAATGGCATGGAATGGCATGGAATGGCATGGAATGGCATGGAATGGCATGGAATGGCATGGAATGGCATGGAATGGCATGGAATGGCATGGAATGGCATGGAATGGCATGGAATGGCATGGAATGGCATGGAATGGCATGGAATGGCATGGAATGGCATGGAATGGCATGGAATGGCATGGAATGGCATGGAATGGCATGGAATGGCATGGAATGGCATGGAATGGCATGGAATGGCATGGAATGGCATGGAATGGCATGGAATGGCATGGCATGGAATGGCATGGAATGGCATGGAATGGCATGGAATGGCATGGAATGGCATGGAATGGCATGGAATGGCATGGAATGGCATGGAATGGCATGGAATGGCATGGAATGGCATGGAATGGCATGGAATGGCATGGAATGGCATGGAATGGCATGGAATGGCATGGAATGGCATGGAATGGCATGGAATGGCATGGAATGGCATGGAATGGCATGGAATGGCATGGAATGGCATGGAATGGCATGGAATGGCATGGAATGGCATGGAATGGCATGGAATGGCATGGAATGGCATGGAATGGCATGGAATGGCATGGCACCGCATGGCACGGCATGGCACCGGCGTGGCACGGCATGGCACCGGCATGGCACCGGCATGGCACCGGCATGGCACGGCATGGCACCGGCATGGCACGGCATGGCACCGGCATGGCACGGCATTGAATGGCATGGAATGGCATGGAATGGCATGGAATGGCATGGAATGGCATGGAATGGCATGGAATGGCATGGAATGGCATGGAATGGCATGGAATGGCATGGAATGGCATGGAATGACATGGAATGGCATGGAATGGCATGGCATGGCATGGCACCGCATGGCACGGCATGGCACGGCATGGCACGGCATGGCACGGCATGGCACGGCATGGCACGGCATGGCACGGCATGGCACGGCATTGAATGGCATGGAATGGCATTGAATGGCATGGAATGGCACGGCATGGCACGGCATGGCACCGCATTGAGTGGCATGGAATGGCATGGAATGGCATGGACAGGCATGGACTGGCATGGAATGGCATGGAATGGCATGGCACCGCATGGCCCGGCATGGCACGGCATGGCACGGCATGGCACCGGCATGGCACGGCATGGCACCGGCATGGCACGGCATGGCACCGGCATGGCACGGCATTGAATGGCATGGAATGGCATGGAATGGCATGGAATGGCATGGAATGGCATGGAATGGCATGGAATGGCATGGAATGGCATGGAATGGCATGGAATGGCATGGAATGGCATGGAATGGCATGGAATGGCATGGAATGGCATGGAATGGCATGGAATGGCATGGAATGACATGGAATGGCATGGAATGGCATGGAATGGCATGGAATGGCATGGAATGGCATGGAATGGCATGGAATGGCATGGAATGGCATGGACTGGCATGGAATGGCATGGCACGGCATGGCACGGCATGGCACCGGCATGGCACGGCATGGCACCGGCATGGCACGGCATGGCACCGGCATGGCACGGCATGGCACGGCATGGCACCGGCATGGCACGGCATGGCACCGGCATGGCACGGCATGGCACCGGCATGGCACGGCATGGCACCGGCATGGCACGGCATGGCACCGGGATGGCACGGCATGGCACCGGCATGGCACGGCATGGCACCGGCATGGCACGGCATGGCACCGGCATGGCACGGCATGGCACCGGCATGGCACGGCATGGCACCGGCATGGCACCGGCATGGCACGGCATGGCACCGGCATGGCACGGCATGGCACCGGCATGGCACGGCATGGCACCGGCATGGCACGGCATGGAATGGCATGGCACGGCATGGAATGGCATGGAATGGCATGGAATGGCATGGAATGGCATGGAATGGCATGGAATGGCATGGAATGGCATGGAATGGCATGGAATGGCATGGAATGGCATGGAATGGCATGGAATGGCATGGAATGGCATGGAATGGCATGGAATGGCATGGAATGGCATGGAATGGCATGGAATGGCATGGAATGGCATGGAATGGCATGGAATGGCATGGAATGGCATGGAATGGCATGGAATGGCATGGAATGGCACGGAATGGCACGGAATGGCATGGAATGGCACGGAATGGCACGGAATGGCACGGAATGGCACGGAATGGCATGGAATGGCATGGAATGGCATGGAATGGCATGGAATGGCATGGAATGGCATGGAATGGCATGGAATGGCATGGAATGGCATGGAATGGCATGGAATGGCATGGAATGGCATGGAATGGCATGGAATGGCATGGAATGGCATGGAATGGCATGGAATGGCATGGAATGGCATGGAATGGCATGGAATGGCATGGAATGGCATGGAATGGCATGGAATGGCATGGAATGGCATGGCACCGGCATGGAATGGCATGGCACCGGCATGGCACCGGCATGGCACGGCATGGCACCGGCATGGCACGGCATGGCACCGGCATGGCACGGCATGGCACCGGCATGGCACGGCATGGCACCGGCATGGCACGGCATGGCACCGGCATGGCACGGCATGGCACCGGCATGGCACGGCATGGCACCGGCATGGCACGGCATGGCACCGGCATGGCACGGCATGGCACCGGCATGGCACGGCATGGCACCGGCATGGCACGGCATGGCACCGGCATGGCACGGCATGGCACCGGCATGGCACGGCATGGCACCGGCATGGCACGGCATGGCACCGGCATGGCACGGCATGGCACCGGCATGGCACGGCATGGCACCGGCATGGCACGGCATGGAATGGCATGGAATGGCATGGAATGGCATGGAATGGCATGGAATGGCATGGAATGGCATGGAATGGCATGGAATGGCATGGAATGGCATGGAATGGCATGGAATGGCATGGAATGGCATGGAATGGCATGGAATGGCATGGAATGGCATGGAATGGCATGGAATGGCATGGAATGGCATGGAATGGCATGGAATGGCATGGAATGGCATGGAATGGCATGGAATGGCATGGAATGGCATGGAATGGCATGGAATGGCATGGAATGGCATGGAATGGCATGGAATGGCATGGAATGACATGGAATGGCATGGAATGGCATGGAATGGCATGGAATGGCATGGAATGGCATGGAATGGCATGGAATGGCATGGAATGGCATGGACTGGCATGGAATGGCATGGCACCGGCATGGCACGGCATGGCACCGGCATGGCACGGCATGGCACCGGCATGGCACGGCATGGCACGGCATGGCACCGGCATGGCACGGCATGGCACCGGCATGGCACGGCATGGCACCGGCATGGCACGGCATGGCACCGGCATGGCACGGCATGGCACCGGCATGGCACGGCATGGCACCGGGATGGCACGGCATGGCACCGGCATGGCACGGCATGGCACCGGCATGGCACGGCATGGCACCGGCATGGCACGGCATGGCACCGGCATGGCACGGCATGGCACCGGCATGGCACCGGCATGGCACGGCATGGCACCGGCATGGCACGGCATGGCACCGGCATGGCACGGCATGGCACCGGCATGGCACGGCATGGAATGGCATGGCACGGCATGGAATGGCATGGAATGGCATGGAATGGCATGGAATGGCATGGAATGGCATGGAATGGCATGGAATGGCATGGAATGGCATGGAATGGCATGGAATGGCATGGAATGGCATGGAATGGCATGGAATGGCATGGAATGGCATGGAATGGCATGGAATGGCATGGAATGGCATGGAATGGCATGGAATGGCATGGAATGGCATGGAATGGCATGGAATGGCATGGAATGGCATGGAATGGCATGGAATGGCATGGAATGGCACGGAATGGCACGGAATGGCATGGAATGGCACGGAATGGCACGGAATGGCACGGAATGGCACGGAATGGCATGGAATGGCATGGAATGGCATGGAATGGCATGGAATGGCATGGAATGGCATGGAATGGCATGGAATGGCATGGAATGGCATGGAATGGCATGGAATGGCATGGAATGGCATGGAATGGCATGGAATGGCATGGAATGGCATGGAATGGCATGGAATGGCATGGAATGGCATGGAATGGCATGGAATGGCATGGAATGGCATGGAATGGCATGGAATGGCATGGAATGGCATGGAATGGCATGGCACCGGCATGGAATGGCATGGCACCGGCATGGCACCGGCATGGCACGGCATGGCACCGGCATGGCACGGCATGGCACCGGCATGGCACGGCATGGCACCGGCATGGCACGGCATGGCACCGGCATGGCACGGCATGGCACCGGCATGGCACGGCATGGCACCGGCATGGCACGGCATGGCACCGGCATGGCACGGCATGGCACCGGCATGGCACGGCATGGCACCGGCATGGCACGGCATGGAATGGCATGGAATGGCATGGAATGGCATGGAATGGCATGGAATGGCATGGAATGGCATGGAATGGCATGGAATGGCATGGAATGGCATGGAATGGCATGGAATGGCATGGAATGGCATGGAATGGCATGGAATGGCATGGAATGGCATGGAATGGCATGGAATGGCATGGAATGGCATGGAATGGCATGGAATGGCATGGAATGGCATGGAATGGCATGGAATGGCATGGAATGGCATGGAATGGCATGGAATGGCATGGAATGGCATGGAATGGCATGGAATGGCATGGAATGGCATGGAATGGCATGGAATGGCATGGAATGGCATGGAATGGCATGGAATGGCATGGAATGGCATGGAATGGCATGGAATGGCATGGAATGGCATGGAATGGCATGGAATGGCATGGAATGGCATGGAATGGCATGGAATGGCATGGAATGGCATGGAATGGCATGGAATGGCATGGAATGGCATGGAATGGCATGGAATGGCATGGAATGGCATGGAATGGCATGGAATGGCAGGGAATGGCATGGAATGGCACGGAATGGCATGGAATGGCACGGAATGGCATGGAATGGCACGGAATGGCATGGAATGGCATGGAATGGCATGGAATGGCATGGAATGGCATGGAATGGCATGGAATGGCATGGAATGGCATGGAATGGCATGGAATGGCATGGAATGGCATCGAATGGCATGGCACCGCATGGCACGGCATGGCACGGCATGGCACGGCATGGCACCGGCATGGCACGGCATGGCACCGGCATGGCACGGCATGGCACGGCATGGCACCGGCATGGCACGGCATGGCACGGCATGGCACCGGCATGGCACGGCATGGCACCGGCATGGCACGGCATGGCACCGGCATGGCACGGCATGGCACGGCATGGCACCGGCATGGCACGGCATGGCACCGGCATGGCACGGCATGGCACCGGCATGGCACGGCATGGCACCGGCATGGCACCGGCATGGCACGGCATGGCACCGGCATGGCACGGCATGGCACGGCATGGCACGGCATGGCACGGCATGGCACGGCATTGAATGGCATGGAATGGCATTGAATGGCACGGAATGGCACGGCATGGCACCGCATTGAGTGGCATGGAATGGCATGGAATGGCATGGACTGGCATGGAATGGCATGGAATGGCATGGAATGGCATGGAATGGCATGGAATGGCATGGAATGGCATGGAATGGCATGGAATGGCATGGAATGGCATGGAATGGCATGGAATGGCATGGAATGGCATGGAATGGCATGGAATGGCATGGAATGGCATGGAATGGCATGGAATGGCATGGAATGGCATGGAATGGCATGGAATGGCATGGAATGGCATGGAATGGCATGGAATGGCATGGAATGGCATGGAATGGCATGGAATGGCATGGAATGGCATGGAATGGCATGGAATGGCATGGAATGGCATGGAATGGCATGGAATGGCATGGAATGGCATGGAATGGCATGGAATGGCATGGAATGGCATGGAATGGCATGGAATGGCATGGAATGGCATGGAATGGCATGGAATGGCATGGAATGGCATGGAATGGCATGGAATGGCATGGAATGGCATGGAATGGCATGGAATGGCATGGAATGGCATGGAATGGCATGGAATGGCATGGAATGGCATGGAATGGCATGGAATGGCATGGAATGGCATGGAATGGCATGGAATGGCATGGAATGGCATGGAATGGCATGGAATGGCATGGAATGGCATGGAATGGCATGGAATGGCATGGAATGGCATGGAATGGCATGGAATGGCATGGAATGGCATGGAATGGCATGGAATGGCATGGAATGGCATGGCATGGAATGGCATGGAATGGCATGGAATGGCATGGAATGGCATGGAATGGCATGGAATGGCATGGAATGGCATGGAATGGCATGGAATGGCATGGAATGGCATGGAATGGCATGGAATGGCATGGAATGGCATGGAATGGCATGGAATGGCATGGAATGGCATGGAATGGCATGGAATGGCATGGAATGGCATGGAATGGCATGGAATGGCATGGAATGGCATGGAATGGCATGGAATGGCATGGAATGGCATGGAATGGCATGGAATGGCATGGAATGGCATGGAATGGCATGGAATGGCATGGAATGGCATGGAATGGCATGGAATGGCATGGAATGGCATGGAATGGCATGGAATGGCATGGAATGGCATGGAATGGCATGGCACCGCATGGCACGGCATGGCACCGGCATGGCACGGCATGGCACCGGCATGGCACGGCATGGCACCGGCATGGCACCGGCATGGCACCGGCATGGCACCGGCATGGCACGGCATGGCACCGGCATGGCACGGCATTGAATGGCATGGAATGGCATGGAATGGCATGGAATGGCATGGAATGGCATGGAATGGCATGGAATGGCATGGAATGGCATGGAATGGCATGGAATGGCATGGAATGGCATGGAATGGCATGGAATGGCATGGAATGACATGGAATGGCATGGAATGGCATGGCACCGCATGGCACGGCATGGCACGGCATGGCACGGCATGGCACGGCATGGCACGGCATTGAATGGCATGGAATGGCATTGAATGGCATGGAATGGCACGGCATGGCACGGCATGGCACCGCATTGAGTGGCATGGAATGGCATGGAATGGCATGGACAGGCATGGACTGGCATGGAATGGCATGGAATGGCATGGCACCGCATGGCCCGGCATGGCACGGCATGGCACGGCATGGCACCGGCATGGCACGGCATGGCACCGGCATGGCACGGCATGGCACCGGCATGGCACGGCATTGAATGGCATGGAATGGCATGGAATGGCATGGAATGGCATGGAATGGCATGGAATGGCATGGAATGGCATGGAATGGCATGGAATGGCATGGAATGGCATGGAATGGCATGGAATGGCATGGAATGGCATGGAATGGCATGGAATGGCATGGAATGGCATGGAATGGCATGGAATGACATGGAATGGCATGGAATGGCATGGAATGGCATGGAATGGCATGGAATGGCATGGAATGGCATGGAATGGCATGGACTGGCATGGAATGGCATGGCACGGCATGGCACGGCATGGCACCGGCATGGCACGGCATGGCACCGGCATGGCACGGCATGGCACCGGCATGGCACGGCATGGCACGGCATGGCACCGGCATGGCACGGCATGGCACCGGCATGGCACGGCATGGCACCGGCATGGCACGGCATGGCACCGGCATGGCACGGCATGGCACCGGCATGGCACGGCATGGCACCGGCATGGCACGGCATGGCACCGGCATGGCACGGCATGGCACCGGCATGGCACGGCATGGCACCGGCATGGCACGGCATGGCACCGGCATGGCACCGGCATGGCACGGCATGGCACCGGCATGGCACGGCATGGCACCGGCATGGCACGGCATGGCACCGGCATGGCACGGCATGGAATGGCATGGCACGGCATGGAATGGCATGGAATGGCATGGAATGGCATGGAATGGCATGGAATGGCATGGAATGGCATGGAATGGCATGGAATGGCATGGAATGGCATGGAATGGCATGGAATGGCATGGAATGGCATGGAATGGCATGGAATGGCATGGAATGGCATGGAATGGCATGGAATGGCATGGAATGGCATGGAATGGCATGGAATGGCATGGAATGGCATGGAATGGCATGGAATGGCATGGAATGGCATGGAATGGCATGGAATGGCATGGAATGGCATGGAATGGCATGGAATGGCATGGAATGGCATGGAATGGCATGGAATGGCATGGAATGGCATGGAATGGCATGGAATGGCATGGAATGGCATGGAATGGCATGGAATGGCATGGAATGGCATGGAATGGCATGGAATGGCATGGAATGGCATGGAATGGCACGGAATGGCACGGAATGGCACGGAATGGCATGGAATGGCACGGAATGGCACGGAATGGCATGGAATGGCACGGAATGGCATGGAATGGCATGGAATGGCATGGAATGGCATGGAATGGCATGGAATGGCATGGAATGGCATGGAATGGCATGGAATGGCATGGAATGGCATGGAATGGCATGGAATGGCATGGAATGGCATGGAATGGCATGGAATGGCATGGAATGGCATGGAATGGCATGGAATGGCATGGAATGGCATGGAATGGCATGGAATGGCATGGAATGGCATGGCACCGGCATGGAATGGCATGGCACCGGCATGGCACCGGCATGGCACGGCATGGCACCGGCATGGCACGGCATGGCACCGGCATGGCACGGCATGGCACCGGCATGGCACGGCATGGCACCGGCATGGCACGGCATGGCACCGGCATGGCACGGCATGGCACCGGCATGGCACGGCATGGCACCGGCATGGCACCGGCATGGCACGGCATGGCACCGGCATGGCACGGCATGGCACCGGCATGGCACGGCATGGCACCGGCATGGCACGGCATGGCACCGGCATGGCACGGCATGGCACCGGCATGGCACGGCATGGCACCGGCATGGCACGGCATGGCACCGGCATGGCACGGCATGGCACCGGCATGGCACGGCATGGCACCGGCATGGCACGGCATGGCACCGGCATGGCACGGCATGGCACCGGCATGGCACGGCATGGAATGGCATGGAATGGCATGGAATGGCATGGAATGGCATGGAATGGCATGGAATGGCATGGAATGGCATGGAATGGCATGGAATGGCATGGAATGGCATGGAATGGCATGGAATGGCATGGAATGGCATGGAATGGCATGGAATGGCATGGAATGGCATGGAATGGCATGGAATGGCATGGAATGGCATGGAATGGCATGGAATGGCATGGAATGGCATGGAATGGCATGGAATGGCATGGAATGGCATGGAATGGCATGGAATGGCATGGAATGGCACGGAATGGCATGGAATGGCACGGAATGGCATGGAATGGCATGGAATGGCATGGAATGGCATGGAATGGCATGGAATGGCATGGAATGGCATGGAATGGCATGGAATGGCATGGAATGGCATGGAATGGCATGGAATGGCATGGAATGGCATCGAATGGCATGGCACCGCATGGCACGGCATGGCACGGCATGGCACGGCATGGCACCGGCATGGCACGGCATGGCACCGGCATGGCACGGCATGGCACGGCATGGCACCGGCATGGCACGGCATGGCACGGCATGGCACCGGCATGGCACGGCATGGCACCGGCATGGCACGGCATGGCACCGGCATGGCACGGCATGGCACGGCATGGCACCGGCATGGCACGGCATGGCACCGGCATGGCACGGCATGGCACCGGCATGGCACGGCATGGCACCGGCATGGCACGGCATGGCACGGCATGGCACCGGCATGGCACGGCATGGCACCGGCATGGCACGGCATGGCACCGGCATGGCACGGCATGGCACCGGCATGGCACCGGCATGGCACGGCATGGCACCGGCATGGCACGGCATGGCACGGCATGGCACCGGCATGGAATGGCATGGCACGGCATGGAATGGCATGGAATGGCATGGAATGGCATGGAATGGCATGGAATGGCATGGAATGGCATGGAATGGCATGGAATGGCATGGAATGGCATGGAATGGCATGGAATGGCATGGAATGGCATGGAATGGCATGGAATGGCATGGAATGGCATGGAATGGCATGGAATGGCATGGAATGGCATGGAATGGCATGGAATGGCATGGAATGGCATGGAATGGCATGGAATGGCATGGAATGGCATGGAATGGCATGGAATGACATGGAATGGCATGGAATGGCATGGAATGGCATGGCATGGCATGGCACCGCATGGCACGGCATGGCACGGCATGGCACGGCATGGCACGGCATGGCACGGCATGGCACGGCATGGCACGGCATGGCACGGCATGGCACGGCATGGCACGGCATGGCACGGCATGGCACGGCATGGAATGGCATTGAATGGCATGGAATGGCACGGCATGGCACGGCATGGCACCGCATTGAGTGGCATGGAATGGCATGGAATGGCATGGACAGGCATGGACTGGCATGGAATGGCATGGAATGGCATGGCACCGCATGGCCCGGCATGGCACGGCATGGCACGGCATGGCACCGGCATGGCACGGCATGGCACCGGCATGGCACGGCATTGAATGGCATGGAATGGCATGGAATGGCATGGAATGGCATGGAATGGCATGGAATGGCATGGAATGGCATGGAATGGCATGGAATGGCATGGAATGGCATGGAATGGCATGGAATGGCATGGAATGGCATGGAATGGCATGGAATGGCATGGAATGGCATGGAATGGCATGGAATGGCATGGAATGGCATGGAATGGCATGGAATGACATGGAATGACATGGAATGGCATGGAATGGCATGGAATGGCATGGAATGGCATGGAATGGCATGGAATGGCATGGAATGGCATGGACTGGCATGGAATGGCATGGCACGGCATGGCACGGCATGGCACCGGCATGGCACGGCATGGCACCGGCATGGCACGGCATGGCACCGGCATGGCACGGCATGGCACGGCATGGCACCGGCATGGCACGGCATGGCACCGGCATGGCACGGCATGGCACCGGCATGGCACGGCATGGCACCGGCATGGCACGGCATGGCACCGGCATGGCACGGCATGGCACCGGCATGGCACGGCATGGCACCGGCATGGCACGGCATGGCACGGCATGGCACCGGCATGGCACGGCATGGCACCGGCATGGCACGGCATGGCACCGGCATGGCACGGCATGGCACCGGCATGGCACGGCATGGCACCGGCATGGCACGGCATGGCACGGCATGGCACCGGCATGGCACGGCATGGCACCGGCATGGCACGGCATGGCACCGGCATGGCACGGCATGGCACCGGCATGGCACGGCATGGCACCGGCATGGCACCGGCATGGCACGGCATGGCACCGGCATGGCACGGCATGGCACGGCATGGCACCGGCATGGAATGGCATGGCACGGCATGGAATGGCATTGAATGGCATGGAATGGCACGGCATGGCACGGCATGGCACCGCATTGAGTGGCATGGAATGGCATGGAATGGCATGGACAGGCATGGACTGGCATGGAATGGCATGGAATGGCATGGCACCGCATGGCCCGGCATGGCACGGCATGGCACGGCATGGCACCGGCATGGCACGGCATGGCACCGGCATGGCACGGCATTGAATGGCATGGAATGGCATGGAATGGCATGGAATGGCATGGAATGGCATGGAATGGCATGGAATGGCATGGAATGGCATGGAATGGCATGGAATGGCATGGAATGGCATGGAATGGCATGGAATGGCATGGAATGGCATGGAATGGCATGGAATGGCATGGAATGGCATGGAATGGCATGGAATGGCATGGAATGGCATGGAATGGCATGGAATGGCATGGAATGGCATGGAATGGCATGGAATGGCATGGAATGGCATGGAATGGCATGGAATGACATGGAATGGCATGGAATGGCATGGAATGGCATGGAATGGCATGGAATGGCATGGAATGGCATGGACTGGCATGGAATGGCATGGCACGGCATGGCACGGCATGGCACCGGCATGGCACGGCATGGCACCGGCATGGCACGGCATGGCACCGGCATGGCACGGCATGGCACGGCATGGCACGGCATGGCACCGGCATGGCACGGCATGGCACCGGCATGGCACGGCATGGCACCGGCATGGCACGGCATGGCACCGGCATGGCACGGCATGGCACCGGCATGGCACGGCATGGCACGGCATGGCACCGGCATGGCACGGCATGGCACCGGCATGGCACGGCATGGCACCGGCATGGCACGGCATGGCACCGGCATGGCACGGCATGGCACCGGCATGGCACGGCATGGCACCGGCATGGCACCGGCATGGCACGGCATGGCACCGGCATGGCACGGCATGGCACCGGCATGGCACGGCATGGCACCGGCATGGCACGGCATGGCACCGGCATGGCACGGCATGGCACCGGCATGGCACGGCATGGAATGGCATGGCACGGCATGGAATGGCATGGAATGGCATGGAATGGCATGGAATGGCATGGAATGGCATGGAATGGCATGGAATGGCATGGAATGGCATGGAATGGCATGGAATGGCATGGAATGGCATGGAATGGCATGGAATGGCATGGAATGGCATGGAATGGCATGGAATGGCATGGAATGGCATGGAATGGCATGGAATGGCATGGAATGGCATGGAATGGCATGGAATGGCATGGAATGGCATGGAATGGCATGGAATGGCATGGAATGGCATGGAATGGCATGGAATGGCATGGAATGGCACGGAATGGCACGGAATGGCATGGAATGGCACGGAATGGCACGGAATGGCACGGAATGGCACGGAATGGCATGGAATGGCATGGAATGGCATGGAATGGCATGGAATGGCATGGAATGGCATGGAATGGCATGGAATGGCACGGAATGGCATGGAATGGCATGGAATGGCATGGAATGGCATGGAATGGCATGGAATGGCATGGAATGGCATGGAATGGCATCGAATGGCATGGCACCGCATGGCACGGCATGGCACGGCATGGCACGGCATGGCACCGGCATGGCACCGGCATGGCACCGGCATGGCACCGGCATGGCACGGCATGGCACCGGCATGGCACGGCATGGCACCGGCATGGCACGGCATGGCACGGCATGGCACCGGCATGGCACGGCATGGCACCGGCATGGCACGGCATGGCACGGCATGGCACCGGCATGGCACGGCATGGCACCGGCATGGCACGGCATGGCACCGGCATGGCACGGCATGGCACCGGCATGGCACGGCATGGCACCGGCATGGCACGGCATGGCACCGGCATGGCACGGCATGGCACCGGCATGGCACGGCATGGCACGGCATGGCACGGCATGGCACGGCATGGCACGGCATGGCACGGCATTGAATGGCATTGAATGGCATGGAATGGCACGGCATGGCACGGCATGGCACCGCATTGAGTGGCATGGAATGGCATGGAATGGCATGGACAGGCATGGACTGGCATGGAATGGCATGGAATGGCATGGCACCGCATGGCCCGGCATGGCACGGCATGGCACGGCATGGCACCGGCATGGCACGGCATGGTACCGGCATGGCACGGCATGGCACCGGCATGGCACGGAATGGCATGGAATGGCATGGAATGGCATGGAATGGCATGGAATGGCATGGAATGGCATGGAATGGCATGGAATGGCATGGAATGGCATGGAATGGCATGGAATGGCATGGAATGGCATGGAATGGCATGGAATGGCATGGAATGGCATGGAATGGCATGGAATGGCATGGAATGACATGGAATGGCATGGAATGGCATGGAATGGCATGGAATGGCATGGAATGGCATGGAATGGCATGGACTGGCATGGAATGGCATGGCACGGCATGGCACGGCATGGCACCGGCATGGCACGGCATGGCACCGGCATGGCACGGCATGGCACCGGCATGGCACGGCATGGCACCGGCATGGCACGGCATGGCACCGGCATGGCACGGCATGGCACCGGCATGGCACGGCATGGCACCGGCATGGAATGGCATGGAATGGCATGGAATGGCATGGAATGGCATGGAATGGCATGGAATGGCATGGAATGGCATGGAATGGCATGGAATGGCATGGCACCGGCATGGAATGGCATGGCACCGGCATGGCACCGGCATGGCACGGCATGGCACCGGCATGGCACGGCATGGCACCGGCATGGCACGGCATGGCACCGGCATGGCACGGCATGGCACCGGCATGGCACGGCATGGCACCGGCATGGCACGGCATGGCACCGGCATGGCACGGCATGGCACCGGCATGGCACGGCATGGCACCGGCATGGCACGGCATGGCACCGGCATGGCACGGCATGGAATGGCATGGAATGGCATGGAATGGCATGGAATGGCATGGAATGGCATGGAATGGCATGGAATGGCATGGAATGGCATGGAATGGCATGGAATGGCATGGAATGGCATGGAATGGCATGGAATGGCATGGAATGGCATGGAATGGCATGGAATGGCATGGAATGGCATGGAATGGCATGGAATGGCATGGAATGGCATGGAATGGCATGGAATGGCATGGAATGGCATGGCACCGGCATGGAATGGCATGGCACCGGCATGGCACCGGCATGGCACGGCATGGCACCGGCATGGCACGGCATGGCACCGGCATGGCACGGCATGGCACCGGCATGGCACGGCATGGCACCGGCATGGCACGGCATGGCACCGGCATGGCACGGCATGGCACCGGCATGGCACGGCATGGCACCGGCATGGCACGGCATGGCACCGGCATGGCACGGCATGGCACCGGCATGGCACGGCATGGCACCGGCATGGCACGGCATGGCACCGGCATGGCACGGCATGGCACCGGCATGGCACGGCATGGCACCGGCATGGCACGGCATGGCACCGGCATGGCACGGCATGGCACCGGCATGGCACGGCATGGCACCGGCATGGCACGGCATGGCACCGGCATGGCACGGCATGGCACCGGCATGGCACGGCATGGAATGGCATGGAATGGCATGGAATGGCATGGAATGGCATGGAATGGCATGGAATGGCATGGAATGGCATGGAATGGCATGGAATGGCATGGAATGGCATGGAATGGCATGGAATGGCATGGAATGGCATGGAATGGCATGGAATGGCATGGAATGGCATGGAATGGCATGGAATGGCATGGAATGGCATGGAATGGCATGGAATGGCATGGAATGGCATGGAATGGCATGGAATGGCATGGAATGGCATGGAATGGCATGGAATGGCATGGAATGGCATGGAATGGCATGGAATGGCACGGAATGGCATGGAATGGCACGGAATGGCATGGAATGGCACGGAATGGCATGGAATGGCATGGAATGGCATGGAATGGCATGGAATGGCATGGAATGGCATGGAATGGCATGGAATGGCATCGAATGGCATGGCACCGCATGGCACGGCATGGCACCGGCATGGCACGGCATGGCACGGCATGGCACCGGCATGGCACGGCATGGCACCGGCATGGCACGGCATGGCACCGGCATGGCACGGCATGGCACGGCATGGCACCGGCATGGCACGGCATGGCACCGGCATGGCACGGCATGGCACCGGCATGGCACGGCATGGCACCGGCATGGCACCGGCATGGCACGGCATGGCACCGGCATGGCACGGCATGGCACGGCATGGCACCGGCATGGCACGGCATGGCACCGGCATGGCACGGCATGGCACGGCATGGCACCGGCATGGCACGGCATGGCACCGGCATGGCACGGCATGGAATGGCATGGAATGGCATGGAATGGCATGGAATGGCATGGAATGGCATGGAATGGCATGGAATGGCATGGAATGGCATGGAATGGCATGGAATGGCATGGAATGGCATGGAATGGCATGGAATGGCATGGAATGGCATGGAATGGCATGGAATGGCATGGAATGGCATGGAATGGCATGGAATGGCATGGAATGGCATGGAATGGCATGGAATGGCATGGAATGGCATGGAATGGCATGGAATGGCATGGAATGACATGGAATGGCATGGAATGGCATGGCATGGCATGGCACCGCATGGCACGGCATGGCACGGCATGGCACGGCATGGCACGGCATGGCACGGCATGGCACGGCATGGCACGGCATGGCACGGCATGGCACGGCATGGCACGGCATGGCACGGCATGGCACGGCATGGCACGGCATGGCACGGCATGGCACGGCATGGCACGGCATGGCACGGCATTGAATGGCATGGCACGGCATGGCACGGCATGGCACGGCATGGCACGGCATGGCACGGCATGGCACGGCATGGCACGGCATGGCACGGCATGGCACGGCATGGCACGGCATTGAATGGCATGGAATGGCATTGAATGGCACGGAATGGCACGGCATGGCACCGCATTGAGTGGCATGGAAGTGGCATGGAATGGCATGGACTGGCATGGAATGGCATGGAATGGCATGGAATGGCATGGAATGGCATGGAATGGCATGGAATGGCATGGAATGGCATGGAATGGCATGGAATGGCATGGAATGGCATGGAATGGCATGGAATGGCATGGAATGGCATGGAATGGCATGGAATGGCATGGAATGGCATGGAATGGCATGGAATGGCATGGAATGGCATGGAATGGCATGGAATGGCATGGAATGGCATGGAATGGCATGGAATGGCATGGAATGGCATGGAATGGCATGGAATGGCATGGAATGGCATGGAATGGCATGGAATGGCATGGAATGGCATGGAATGGCATGGAATGGCATGGAATGGCATGGAATGGCATGGAATGGCATGGAATGGCATGGAATGGCATGGAATGGCATGGAATGGCATGGAATGGCATGGAATGGCATGGCATGGAATGGCATGGAATGGCATGGAATGGCATGGAATGGCATGGAATGGCATGGAATGGCATGGAATGGCATGGAATGGCATGGAATGGCATGGAATGGCATGGAATGGCATGGAATGGCATGGAATGGCATGGAATGGCATGGAATGGCATGGAATGGCATGGAATGGCATGGAATGGCATGGAATGGCATGGAATGGCATGGAATGGCATGGAATGGCATGGAATGGCATGGAATGGCATGGAATGGCATGGAATGGCATGGAATGGCATGGAATGGCATGGAATGGCATGGAATGGCATGGAATGGCATGGAATGGCATGGAATGGCATGGAATGGCATGGAATGGCATGGAATGGCATGGAATGGCATGGAATGGCATGGAATGGCATGGAATGGCATGGAATGGCATGGAATGGCATGGAATGGCATGGAATGGCATGGAATGGCATGGAATGGCATGGAATGGCATGGAATGGCATGGAATGGCATGGAATGGCATGGCACCGCATGGCACGGCATGGCACCGGCATGGCACGGCATGGCACCGGCATGGCACCGGCATGGCACCGGCATGGCACGGCATGGCACCGGCATGGCACGGCATTGAATGGCATGGAATGGCATGGAATGGCATGGAATGGCATGGAATGGCATGGAATGGCATGGAATGGCATGGAATGGCATGGAATGGCATGGAATGGCATGGAATGGCATGGAATGGCATGGAATGGCATGGCATGGCATGGCACCGCATGGCACGGCATGGCACGGCATGGCACGGCATGGCACGGCATGGCACGGCATGGCACGGCATTGAATGGCATTGAATGGCATGGAATGGCACGGCATGGCACGGCATGGCACCGCATTGAGTGGCATGGAATGGCATGGAATGGCATGGACAGGCATGGACTGGCATGGAATGGCATGGAATGGCATGGCACCGCATGGCCCGGCATGGCACGGCATGGCACGGCATGGCACCGGCATGGCACGGCATGGCACCGGCATGGCACGGCATGGCACCGGCATGGCACGGAATGGCATGGAATGGCATGGAATGGCATGGAATGGCATGGAATGGCATGGAATGGCATGGAATGGCATGGAATGGCATGGAATGGCATGGAATGGCATGGAATGGCATGGAATGGCATGGAATGGCATGGAATGGCATGGAATGGCATGGAATGGCATGGAATGGCATGGAATGGCATGGAATGACATGGAATGGCATGGAATGGCATGGAATGGCATGGAATGGCATGGAATGGCATGGAATGGCATGGACTGGCATGGAATGGCATGGCACGGCATGGCACGGCATGGCACCGGCATGGCACGGCATGGCACCGGCATGGCACGGCATGGCACGGCATGGCACCGGCATGGCACGGCATGGCACCGGCATGGCACGGCATGGCACCGGCATGGCACGGCATGGCACCGGCATGGCACGGCATGGCACCGGCATGGCACGGCATGGCACCGGCATGGCACGGCATGGCACCGGCATGGCACGGCATGGCACCGGCATGGCACGGCATGGCACCGGCATGGCACCGGCATGGCACGGCATGGCACCGGCATGGCACGGCATGGCACCGGCATGGCACGGCATGGCACCGGCATGGCACGGCATGGAATGGCATGGCACGGCATGGAATGGCATGGAATGGCATGGAATGGCATGGAATGGCATGGAATGGCATGGAATGGCATGGAATGGCATGGAATGGCATGGAATGGCATGGAATGGCATGGAATGGCATGGAATGGCATGGAATGGCATGGAATGGCATGGAATGGCATGGAATGGCATGGAATGGCATGGAATGGCATGGAATGGCATGGAATGGCATGGAATGGCATGGAATGGCATGGAATGGCATGGAATGGCATGGAATGGCATGGAATGGCATGGAATGGCATGGAATGGCATGGAATGGCATGGAATGGCATGGAATGGCATGGAATGGCATGGAATGGCATGGAATGGCATGGAATGGCATGGAATGGCACGGAATGGCATGGAATGGCACGGAATGGCACGGAATGGCATGGAATGGCACGGAATGGCACGGAATGGCACGGAATGGCACGGAATGGCACGGAATGGCATGGAATGGCATGGAATGGCATGGAATGGCATGGAATGGCATGGAATGGCATGGAATGGCATGGAATGGCATGGAATGGCATGGAATGGCACGGAATGGCATGGAATGGCACGGAATGGCATGGAATGGCATGGAATGGCATGGAATGGCATGGAATGGCATGGAATGGCATGGAATGGCATGGAATGGCATGGAATGGCATGGAATGGCATGGAATGGCATGGAATGGCATCGAATGGCATGGCACCGCATGGCACGGCATGGCACGGCATGGCACCGGCATGGCACGGCATGGCACCGGCATGGCACGGCATGGCACGGCATGGCACCGGCATGGCACGGCATGGCACGGCATGGCACCGGCATGGCACGGCATGGCACCGGCATGGCACGGCATGGCACCGGCATGGCACGGCATGGCACGGCATGGCACCGGCATGGCACGGCATGGCACCGGCATGGCACGGCATGGCACCGGCATGGCACGGCATGGCACCGGCATGGCACGGCATGGCACCGGCATGGCACGGCATGGCACGGCATGGCACCGGCATGGCACGGCATGGCACCGGCATGGCACGGCATGGCACCGGCATGGCACGGCATGGCACCGGCATGGCACCGGCATGGCACGGCATGGCACCGGCATGGCACGGCATGGCACGGCATGGCACCGGCATGGCACGGCATGGCACCGGCATGGCACGGCATGGCACGGCATGGCACCGGCATGGAATGGCATGGCACGGCATGGAATGGCATGGAATGGCATGGAATGGCATGGAATGGCATGGAATGGCATGGAATGGCATGGAATGGCATGGAATGGCATGGAATGGCATGGAATGGCATGGAATGGCATGGAATGGCATGGAATGGCATGGAATGGCATGGAATGGCATGGAATGGCATGGAATGGCATGGAATGGCATGGAATGGCATGGAATGGCATGGAATGGCATGGAATGGCATGGAATGGCATGGAATGGCATGGAATGGCATGGAATGGCATGGAATGGCATGGAATGACATGGAATGGCATGGAATGGCATGGCATGGCATGGCACCGCATGGCACGGCATGGCACGGCATGGCACGGCATGGCACGGCATGGCACGGCATGGCACGGCATGGCACGGCATGGCACGGCATGGCACGGCATGGCACGGCATGGCACGGCATGGCACGGCATGGCACGGCATGGAATGGCATTGAATGGCATGGAATGGCACGGCATGGCACGGCATGGCACCGCATTGAGTGGCATGGAATGGCATGGAATGGCATGGACAGGCATGGACTGGCATGGAATGGCATGGAATGGCATGGCACCGCATGGCCCGGCATGGCACGGCATGGCACGGCATGGCACCGGCATGGCACGGCATGGCACCGGCATGGCACGGCATTGAATGGCATGGAATGGCATGGAATGGCATGGAATGGCATGGAATGGCATGGAATGGCATGGAATGGCATGGAATGGCATGGAATGACATGGAATGGCATGGAATGGCATGGCATGGCATGGCACCGCATGGCACGGCATGGCACGGCATGGCACGGCATGGCACGGCATGGCACGGCATGGCACGGCATGGCACGGCATGGCACGGCATGGCACGGCATGGCACGGCATGGCACGGCATGGCACGGCATGGCACGGCATGGAATGGCATTGAATGGCATGGAATGGCACGGCATGGCACGGCATGGCACCGCATTGAGTGGCATGGAATGGCATGGAATGGCATGGACAGGCATGGACTGGCATGGAATGGCATGGAATGGCATGGCACCGCATGGCCCGGCATGGCACGGCATGGCACGGCATGGCACCGGCATGGCACGGCATGGCACCGGCATGGCACGGCATTGAATGGCATGGAATGGCATGGAATGGCATGGAATGGCATGGAATGGCATGGAATGGCATGGAATGGCATGGAATGGCATGGAATGGCATGGAATGGCATGGAATGGCATGGAATGGCATGGAATGGCATGGAATGGCATGGAATGGCATGGAATGGCATGGAATGGCATGGAATGGCATGGAATGGCATGGAATGGCATGGAATGGCATGGAATGGCATGGAATGGCATGGAATGACATGGAATGGCATGGAATGGCATGGAATGGCATGGAATGGCATGGAATGGCATGGAATGGCATGGACTGGCATGGAATGGCATGGCACGGCATGGCACGGCATGGCACCGGCATGGCACGGCATGGCACCGGCATGGCACGGCATGGCACCGGCATGGCACGGCATGGCACGGCATGGCACGGCATGGCACGGCATGGCACCGGCATGGCACGGCATGGCACCGGCATGGCACGGCATGGCACCGGCATGGCACGGCATGGCACCGGCATGGCACGGCATGGCACCGGCATGGCACCGGCATGGCACGGCATGGCACCGGCATGGCACGGCATGGCACCGGCATGGCACGGCATGGCACCGGCATGGCACGGCATGGCACCGGCATGGCACGGCATGGCACCGGCATGGCACGGCATGGCACCGGCATGGCACGGCATGGAATGGCATGGAATGGCATGGAATGGCATGGAATGGCATGGAATGGCATGGAATGGCATGGAATGGCATGGAATGGCATGGAATGGCATGGAATGGCATGGAATGGCATGGAATGGCATGGAATGGCATGGAATGGCATGGAATGGCATGGAATGGCATGGAATGGCATGGAATGGCATGGAATGGCATGGAATGGCATGGAATGGCATGGAATGGCACGGAATGGCATGGAATGGCACGGAATGGCACGGAATGGCATGGAATGGCACGGAATGGCACGGAATGGCACGGAATGGCACGGAATGGCACGGAATGGCACGGAATGGCACGGAATGGCATGGAATGGCATGGAATGGCATGGAATGGCATGGAATGGCATGGAATGGCATGGAATGGCATGGAATGGCATGGAATGGCATGGAATGGCATGGAATGGCATGGAATGGCATGGAATGGCATGGAATGGCATGGAATGGCATGGAATGGCATCGAATGGCATGGCACCGCATGGCACGGCATGGCACGGCATGGCACGGCATGGCACCGGCATGGCACCGGCATGGCACCGGCATGGCACCGGCATGGCACGGCATGGCACCGGCATGGCACGGCATGGCACCGGCATGGCACGGCATGGCACCGGCATGGCACGGCATGGCACCGGCATGGCACGGCATGGCACCGGCATGGCACGGCATGGCACGGCATGGCACCGGCATGGCACGGCATGGCACCGGCATGGCACGGCATGGCACCGGCATGGCACCGGCATGGCACGGCATGGCACCGGCATGGCACGGCATGGCACCGGCATGGCACGGCATGGCACCGGCATGGCACGGCATGGCACCGGCATGGCACGGCATGGCACCGGCATGGCACGGCATGGAATGGCATGGCACGGCATGGAATGGCATGGAATGGCATGGAATGGCATGGTATGGCATGGAATGGCATGGTATGGCATGGAATGGCATGGAATGGCATGGAATGGCATGGAATGGCATGGAATGGCATGGAATGGCATGGAATGGCATGGAATGGCATGGAATGGCATGGAATGGCATGGAATGGCATGGAATGGCATGGAATGGCATGGAATGGCATGGAATGGCATGGAATGGCATGGAATGGCATGGAATGGCATGGAATGGCATGGAATGGCATGGAATGGCATGGAATGGCATGGAATGGCATGGAATGGCATGGAATGGCATGGAATGGCATGGAATGGCATGGAATGGCATGGAATGGCATGGAATGGCATGGAATGGCATGGAATGGCATGGAATGGCATGGAATGGCATGGAATGGCATGGAATGGCATGGAATGGCATGGAATGGCATGGAATGGCATGGAATGGCATGGAATGGCATGGAATGGCATGGAATGGCATGGAATGGCATGGAATGGCATGGAATGGCATGGAATGGCATGGAATGGCATGGAATGGCATGGAATGGCATGGAATGGCATGGAATGGCATGGAATGGCATGGAATGGCATGGAATGGCATGGAATGGCATGGAATGGCATGGAATGGCATGGCACCGGCATGGCACGGCATGGCACCGGCATGGCACGGCATGGCACGGTATGGCACGGCATGGCACGGCATGGCACCGGCATGGCACGGCATGGCACCGGCATGGCACCGGCATGGCACGGCATGGCACGGCATGGCACCGGCATGGCACGGCATGGCACCGGCATGGCACCGGCATGGCACGGCATGGCACCGGCATGGCACCGGCATGGCACGGCATGGCACCGGCATGGCACGGCATGGCACCGGCATGGCACGGCATGGCACCGGCATGGCACGGCATGGCACCGGCATGGCACGGCATGGCACCGGCATGGCACGGCATGGCACCGGCATGGAATGGCATGGAATGGCATGGAATGGCATGGAATGGCATGGAATGGCATGGAATGGCATGGAATGGCATGGCACCGGCATGGCACGGCATGGCACGGCATGGCACGGCATGGCACCGGCATGGCACGGCATGGCACCGGCATGGCACGGCATGGCACGGCATGGCACCGGCATGGCACGGCATGGCACCGGCATGGCACGGCATGGCACCGGCATGGCACGGCATGGCACCGGCATGGCACGGCATGGCACCGGCATGGCACGGCATGGCACCGGCATGGCACGGCATGGCACCGGCATGGCACGGCATGGCACCGGCATGGCACGGCATGGCACCGGCATGGCACGGCATGGCACCGGCATGGCACGGCATGGCACCGGCATGGCACGGCATGGCACCGGCATGGCACGGCATGGCACGGCATGGCACCGGCATGGCACGGCATGGCACCGGCATGGCACGGCATGGCACCGGCATGGCACGGCATGGCACCGGCATGGCACGGCATGGCACCGGCATGGCACGGCATGGCACCGGCATGGCACGGCATGGCACCGGCATGGCACGGCATGGCACCGGCATGGCACGGCATGGCACCGGCATGGCACGGCATGGCACGGCATGGCACCGGCATGGCACGGCATGGCACCGGCATGGCACGGCATGGCACCGGCATGGCACGGCATGGCACCGGCATGGCACGGCATGGCACCGGCATGGCACGGCATGGCACCGGCATGGCACGGCATGGCACCGGCATGGCACGGCATGGCACCGGCATGGCACGGCATGGCACCGGCATGGCACGGCATGGCACCGGCATGGAATGGCATGGAATGGCATGGAATGGCATGGAATGGCATGGAATGGCATGGAATGGCATGGAATGGCATGGCACCGGCATGGCACGGCATGGCACCGGCATGGCACGGCATGGCACCGGCATGGCACGGCATGGCACCGGCATGGCACGGCATGGCACCGGCATGGCACCGGCATGGAATGGCATGGAATGGCATGGAATGGCATGGATTGGCATGGAATGGCATGGCACGGCATGGCACCGGCATGGCACGGCATGGCACCGGCATGGCACGGCATGGCACCGGCATGGCACGGCATGGCACCGGCATGGCACGGCATGGCACCGGCATGGCACGGCATGGCACCGGCATGGCACGGCATGGCACGGCATGGAATGGCATTGAATGGCATGGAATGGCACGGCATGGCACGGCATGGCACCGCATTGAGTGGCATGGAATGGCATGGAATGGCATGGACAGGCATGGACTGGCATGGAATGGCATGGAATGGCATGGCACCGCATGGCCCGGCATGGCACGGCATGGCACGGCATGGCACCGGCATGGCACGGCATGGCACCGGCATGGCACGGCATTGAATGGCATGGAATGGCATGGAATGGCATGGAATGGCATGGAATGGCATGGAATGGCATGGAATGGCATGGAATGGCATGGAATGGCATGGAATGGCATGGAATGGCATGGAATGGCATGGAATGGCATGGAATGGCATGGAATGGCATGGAATGGCATGGAATGGCATGGAATGGCATGGAATGGCATGGAATGGCATGGAATGGCATGGAATGGCATGGAATGGCATGGAATGACATGGAATGGCATGGAATGGCATGGAATGGCATGGAATGGCATGGAATGGCATGGAATGGCATGGACTGGCATGGAATGGCATGGCACGGCATGGCACGGCATGGCACCGGCATGGCACGGCATGGCACCGGCATGGCACGGCATGGCACCGGCATGGCACGGCATGGCACCGGCATGGCACGGCATGGCACGGCATGGCACCGGCATGGCACGGCATGGCACCGGCATGGCACGGCATGGCACCGGCATGGCACGGCATGGCACCGGCATGGCACGGCATGGCACCGGCATGGCACGGCATGGCACCGGCATGGCACGGCATGGCACCGGCATGGCACGGCATGGCACCGGCATGGCACGGCATGGCACCGGCATGGCACCGGCATGGCACGGCATGGCACCGGCATGGCACGGCATGGCACCGGCATGGCACGGCATGGCACCGGCATGGCACGGCATGGCACCGGCATGGCACGGCATGGAATGGCATGGCACGGCATGGAATGGCATGGAATGGCATGGAATGGCATGGAATGGCATGGAATGGCATGGAATGGCATGGAATGGCATGGAATGGCATGGAATGGCATGGAATGGCATGGAATGGCATGGAATGGCATGGAATGGCACGGAAT
The DNA here is from genome assembly GCA_963971235.1 of Cryptus armator. NCBI lineage: Eukaryota > Metazoa > Arthropoda > Insecta > Hymenoptera > Ichneumonidae > Cryptus > Cryptus armator. Next base: position 251,002 of record CAXARG010000211.1, on the reverse strand, counting down.
GGCACGGAATGGCATGGAATGGCACGGAATGGCACGGAATGGCACGGAATGGCACGGAATGGCATGGAATGGCATGGAATGGCATGGAATGGCATGGAATGGCATGGAATGGCATGGAATGGCATGGAATGGCACGGAATGGCATGGAATGGCATGGAATGGCATGGAATGGCATGGAATGGCATGGAATGGCATGGAATGGCATGGAATGGCATGGAATGGCATCGAATGGCATGGCACCGCATGGCACGGCATGGCACGGCATGGCACGGCATGGCACCGGCATGGCACCGGCATGGCACCGGCATGGCACCGGCATGGCACGGCATGGCACCGGCATGGCACGGCATGGCACCGGCATGGCACGGCATGGCACGGCATGGCACCGGCATGGCACGGCATGGCACCGGCATGGCACGGCATGGCACGGCATGGCACCGGCATGGCACGGCATGGAATGGCATGGAATGGCATGGAATGGCATGGAATGGCATGGAATGGCATGGAATGGCATGGAATGGCATGGAATGGCATGGAATGGCATGGAATGGCATGGAATGGCATGGAATGGCATGGAATGGCATGGAATGGCATGGAATGGCATGGAATGGCATGGAATGGCATGGAATGGCATGGAATGGCATGGAATGGCATGGAATGGCATGGAATGGCATGGAATGGCATGGAATGGCATGGAATGGCATGGAATGGCATGGAATGGCATGGAATGGCATGGAATGGCATGGAATGGCATGGAATGGCATGGAATGGCATGGAATGGCATGGAATGGCATGGAATGGCATGGAATGACATGGAATGGCATGGAATGGCATGGCATGGCATGGCACCGCATGGCACGGCATGGCACGGCATGGCACGGCATGGCACGGCATGGCACGGCATGGCACGGCATGGCACGGCATGGCACGGCATGGCACGGCATGGCACGGCATGGCACGGCATGGCACGGCATGGCACGGCATTGAATGGCATGGCACGGCATGGCACGGCATGGCACGGCATGGCACGGCATGGCACGGCATGGCACGGCATGGCACGGCATGGCACGGCATGGCACGGCATGGCACGGCATGGCACGGCATTGAATGGCATGGAATGGCATTGAATGGCACGGAATGGCACGGCATGGCACCGCATTGAGTGGCATGGAATGGCATGGACTGGCATGGAATGGCATGGAATGGCATGGAATGGCATGGAATGGCATGGAATGGCATGGAATGGCATGGAATGGCATGGAATGGCATGGAATGGCATGGAATGGCATGGAATGGCATGGAATGGCATGGAATGGCATGGAATGGCATGGAATGGCATGGAATGGCATGGAATGGCATGGAATGGCATGGAATGGCATGGAATGGCATGGAATGGCATGGAATGGCATGGAATGGCATGGAATGGCATGGAATGGCATGGAATGGCATGGAATGGCATGGAATGGCATGGAATGGCATGGAATGGCATGGAATGGCATGGAATGGCATGGAATGGCATGGAATGGCATGGAATGGCATGGAATGGCATGGAATGGCATGGAATGGCATGGAATGGCATGGAATGGCATGGAATGGCATGGAATGGCATGGCATGGAATGGCATGGAATGGCATGGAATGGCATGGAATGGCATGGAATGGCATGGAATGGCATGGAATGGCATGGAATGGCATGGAATGGCATGGAATGGCATGGAATGGCATGGAATGGCATGGAATGGCATGGAATGGCATGGAATGGCATGGAATGGCATGGAATGGCATGGAATGGCATGGAATGGCATGGAATGGCATGGAATGGCATGGAATGGCATGGAATGGCATGGAATGGCATGGAATGGCATGGAATGGCATGGAATGGCATGGAATGGCATGGAATGGCATGGAATGGCATGGAATGGCATGGCACCGCATGGCACGGCATGGCACCGGCATGGCACGGCATGGCACCGGCATGGCACGGCATGGCACCGGCATGGCACCGGCATGGCACCGGCATGGCACGGCATGGCACCGGCATGGCACGGCATGGCACCGGCATGGCACGGCATTGAATGGCATGGAATGGCATGGAATGGCATGGAATGGCATGGAATGGCATGGAATGGCATGGAATGGCATGGAATGGCATGGAATGGCATGGAATGGCATGGAATGGCATGGAATGGCATGGAATGGCATGGCATGGCATGGCACCGCATGGCACGGCATGGCACGGCATGGCACGGCATGGCACGGCATGGCACGGCATGGCACGGCATTGAATGGCATTGAATGGCATGGAATGGCACGGCATGGCACGGCATGGCACCGCATTGAGTGGCATGGAATGGCATGGAATGGCATGGACAGGCATGGACTGGCATGGAATGGCATGGAATGGCATGGCACCGCATGGCCCGGCATGGCACGGCATGGCACGGCATGGCACCGGCATGGCACGGCATGGCACCGGCATGGCACGGCATGGCACCGGCATGGCACGGAATGGCATGGAATGGCATGGAATGGCATGGAATGGCATGGAATGGCATGGAATGGCATGGAATGGCATGGAATGGCATGGAATGGCATGGAATGGCATGGAATGGCATGGAATGGCATGGAATGGCATGGAATGGCATGGAATGGCATGGAATGGCATGGAATGGCATGGAATGGCATGGAATGGCATGGAATGGCATGGAATGACATGGAATGGCATGGAATGGCATGGAATGGCATGGAATGGCATGGAATGGCATGGAATGGCATGGACTGGCATGGAATGGCATGGCACGGCATGGCACGGCATGGCACCGGCATGGCACGGCATGGCACCGGCATGGCACGGCATGGCACGGCATGGCACCGGCATGGCACGGCATGGCACCGGCATGGCACGGCATGGCACCGGCATGGCACGGCATGGCACCGGCATGGCACGGCATGGCACCGGCATGGCACGGCATGGCACCGGCATGGCACGGCATGGCACCGGCATGGCACGGCATGGCACCGGCATGGCACGGCATGGCACCGGCATGGCACCGGCATGGCACGGCATGGCACCGGCATGGCACGGCATGGCACCGGCATGGCACGGCATGGCACCGGCATGGCACGGCATGGCACCGGCATGGCACGGCATGGAATGGCATGGAATGGCATGGAATGGCATGGAATGGCATGGAATGGCATGGAATGGCATGGAATGGCATGGAATGGCATGGAATGGCATGGAATGGCATGGAATGGCATGGAATGGCATGGAATGGCATGGAATGGCATGGAATGGCATGGAATGGCATGGAATGGCATGGAATGGCATGGAATGGCATGGAATGGCATGGAATGGCATGGAATGGCATGGAATGGCATGGAATGGCATGGAATGGCATGGAATGGCATGGAATGGCATGGAATGGCATGGAATGGCATGGAATGGCATGGAATGGCATGGAATGGCATGGAATGGCATGGAATGGCATGGAATGGCACGGAATGGCACGGAATGGCATGGAATGGCACGGAATGGCACGGAATGGCACGGAATGGCACGGAATGGCACGGAATGGCATGGAATGGCATGGAATGGCATGGAATGGCATGGAATGGCATGGAATGGCATGGAATGGCATGGAATGGCATGGAATGGCATGGAATGGCACGGAATGGCATGGAATGGCACGGAATGGCATGGAATGGCATGGAATGGCATGGAATGGCATGGAATGGCATGGAATGGCATGGAATGGCATGGAATGGCATGGAATGGCATGGAATGGCATGGAATGGCATGGAATGGCATGGAATGGCATCGAATGGCATGGCACCGCATGGCACGGCATGGCACGGCATGGCACCGGCATGGCACGGCATGGCACCGGCATGGCACGGCATGGCACGGCATGGCACCGGCATGGCACGGCATGGCACGGCATGGCACCGGCATGGCACGGCATGGCACCGGCATGGCACGGCATGGCACCGGCATGGCACGGCATGGCACGGCATGGCACGGCATGGCACCGGCATGGCACGGCATGGCACCGGCATGGCACGGCATGGCACCGGCATGGCACGGCATGGCACCGGCATGGCACGGCATGGCACCGGCATGGCACGGCATGGCACGGCATGGCACCGGCATGGCACGGCATGGCACCGGCATGGCACGGCATGGCACCGGCATGGCACGGCATGGCACCGGCATGGCACCGGCATGGCACGGCATGGCACCGGCATGGCACGGCATGGCACGGCATGGCACCGGCATGGAATGGCATGGCACGGCATGGAATGGCATGGAATGGCATGGAATGGCATGGAATGGCATGGAATGGCATGGAATGGCATGGAATGGCATGGAATGGCATGGAATGGCATGGAATGGCATGGAATGGCATGGAATGGCATGGAATGGCATGGAATGGCATGGAATGGCATGGAATGGCATGGAATGGCATGGAATGGCATGGAATGGCATGGAATGGCATGGAATGGCATGGAATGGCATGGAATGGCATGGAATGGCATGGAATGGCATGGAATGGCATGGAATGGCATGGAATGGCATGGAATGGCATGGAATGACATGGAATGGCATGGAATGGCATGGCATGGCATGGCACCGCATGGCACGGCATGGCACGGCATGGCACGGCATGGCACGGCATGGCACGGCATGGCACGGCATGGCACGGCATGGCACGGCATGGCACGGCATGGCACGGCATGGCACGGCATGGCACGGCATGGCACGGCATGGCACGGCATGGCACGGCATGGCACGGCATGCAATGGCATTGAATGGCATGGAATGGCACGGCATGGCACGGCATGGCACCGCATTGAGTGGCATGGAATGGCATGGAATGGCATGGACAGGCATGGACTGGCATGGAATGGCATGGAATGGCATGGCACCGCATGGCCCGGCATGGCACGGCATGGCACGGCATGGCACCGGCATGGCACGGCATGGCACCGGCATGGCACGGCATTGAATGGCATGGAATGGCATGGAATGGCATGGAATGGCATGGAATGGCATGGAATGGCATGGAATGGCATGGAATGGCATGGAATGGCATGGAATGGCATGGAATGGCATGGAATGGCATGGAATGGCATGGAATGACATGGAATGGCATGGAATGGCATGGCATGGCATGGCACCGCATGGCACGGCATGGCACGGCATGGCACGGCATGGCACGGCATGGCACGGCATGGCACGGCATGGCACGGCATGGCACGGCATGGCACGGCATGGCACGGCATGGCACGGCATGGCACGGCATGGCACGGCATGGCACGGCATGGAATGGCATTGAATGGCATGGAATGGCACGGCATGGCACGGCATGGCACCGCATTGAGTGGCATGGAATGGCATGGAATGGCATGGACAGGCATGGACTGGCATGGAATGGCATGGAATGGCATGGCACCGCATGGCCCGGCATGGCACGGCATGGCACGGCATGGCACCGGCATGGCACGGCATGGCACCGGCATGGCACGGCATTGAATGGCATGGAATGGCATGGAATGGCATGGAATGGCATGGAATGGCATGGAATGGCATGGAATGGCATGGAATGGCATGGAATGGCATGGAATGGCATGGAATGGCATGGAATGGCATGGAATGGCATGGAATGGCATGGAATGGCATGGAATGGCATGGAATGGCATGGAATGGCATGGAATGACATGGAATGGCATGGAATGGCATGGAATGGCATGGAATGGCATGGAATGGCATGGAATGGCATGGACTGGCATGGAATGGCATGGCACGGCATGGCACGGCATGGCACCGGCATGGCACGGCATGGCACCGGCATGGCACGGCATGGCACCGGCATGGCACGGCATGGCACCGGCATGGCACGGCATGGCACGGCATGGCACCGGCATGGCACGGCATGGCACCGGCATGGCACGGCATGGCACCGGCATGGCACGGCATGGCACCGGCATGGCACGGCATGGCACCGGCATGGCACGGCATGGCACCGGCATGGCACGGCATGGCACCGGCATGGCACGGCATGGCACCGGCATGGCACGGCATGGCACCGGCATGGCACCGGCATGGCACGGCATGGCACCGGCATGGCACGGCATGGCACCGGCATGGCACGGCATGGCACCGGCATGGCACGGCATGGCACCGGCATGGCACGGCATGGAATGGCATGGCACGGCATGGAATGGCATGGAATGGCATGGAATGGCATGGAATGGCATGGAATGGCATGGAATGGCATGGAATGGCATGGAATGGCATGGAATGGCATGGAATGGCATGGAATGGCATGGAATGGCATGGAATGGCATGGAATGGCATGGAATGGCATGGAATGGCATGGAATGGCATGGAATGGCATGGAATGGCATGGAATGGCACGGAATGGCATGGAATGGCACGGAATGGCACGGAATGGCATGGAATGGCACGGAATGGCACGGAATGGCACGGAATGGCACGGAATGGCATGGAATGGCATGGAATGGCATGGAATGGCATGGAATGGCATGGAATGGCATGGAATGGCATGGAATGGCACGGAATGGCATGGAATGGCATGGAATGGCATGGAATGGCATGGAATGGCATGGAATGGCATGGAATGGCATGGAATGGCATGGAATGGCATCGAATGGCATGGCACCGCATGGCACGGCATGGCACGGCATGGCACGGCATGGCACCGGCATGGCACCGGCATGGCACCGGCATGGCACCGGCATGGCACGGCATGGCACCGGCATGGCACGGCATGGCACGGCATGGCACCGGCATGGCACGGCATGGCACCGGCATGGCACGGCATGGCACGGCATGGCACCGGCATGGCACGGCATGGCACCGGCATGGCACGGCATGGCACCGGCATGGCACGGCATGGCACCGGCATGGCACGGCATGGCACCGGCATGGCACGGCATGGCACCGGCATGGCACGGCATGGCACCGGCATGGCACGGCATGGCACGGCATGGCACCGGCATGGCACGGCATGGCACCGGCATGGCACGGCATGGCACCGGCATGGCACGGCATGGCACCGGCATGGCACCGGCATGGCACGGCATGGCACCGGCATGGCACGGCATGGCACCGGCATGGCACGGCATGGCACCGGCATGGCACGGCATGGAATGGCATGGCACGGCATGGAATGGCATGGAATGGCATGGAATGGCATGGTATGGCATGGAATGGCATGGAATGGCATGGAATGGCATGGAATGGCATGGAATGGCATGGAATGGCATGGAATGGCATGGAATGGCATGGAATGGCATGGAATGGCATGGAATGGCATGGAATGGCATGGAATGGCATGGAATGGCATGGAATGGCATGGAATGGCATGGAATGGCATGGAATGGCATGGAATGGCATGGAATGGCATGGAATGGCATGGAATGGCATGGAATGGCATGGAATGGCATGGAATGGCATGGAATGGCATGGAATGGCATGGAATGGCATGGAATGGCATGGAATGGCATGGAATGGCATGGAATGGCATGGAATGGCATGGAATGGCATGGAATGGCATGGAATGGCATGGAATGGCATGGAATGGCATGGAATGGCATGGAATGGCATGGAATGGCATGGAATGGCATGGAATGGCATGGAATGGCATGGAATGGCATGGAATGGCATGGAATGGCATGGAATGGCATGGAATGGCATGGAATGGCATGGAATGGCATGGAATGGCATGGAATGGCATGGAATGGCATGGAATGGCATGGAATGGCATGGAATGGCATGGCACCGGCATGGCACGGCATGGCACCGGCATGGCACGGCATGGCACGGTATGGCACGGCATGGCACGGCATGGCACCGGCATGGCACGGCATGGCACCGGCATGGCACCGGCATGGCACGGCATGGCACGGCATGGCACCGGCATGGCACGGCATGGCACCGGCATGGCACCGGCATGGCACGGCATGGCACCGGCATGGCACGGCATGGCACCGGCATGGCACGGCATGGCACCGGCATGGAATGGCATGGAATGGCATGGAATGGCATGGAATGGCATGGAATGGCATGGAATGGCATGGAATGGCATGGCACCGGCATGGCACGGCATGGCACGGCATGGCACGGCATGGCACCGGCATGGCACGGCATGGCACCGGCATGGCACGGCATGGCACGGCATGGCACCGGCATGGCACGGCATGGCACCGGCATGGCACGGCATGGCACCGGCATGGCACGGCATGGCACCGGCATGGCACGGCATGGCACCGGCATGGCACGGCATGGCACCGGCATGGCACGGCATGGCACCGGCATGGCACGGCATGGCACCGGCATGGCACGGCATGGCACCGGCATGGCACGGCATGGCACCGGCATGGCACGGCATGGCACCGGCATGGCACGGCATGGCACCGGCATGGCACGGCATGGCACGGCATGGCACCGGCATGGCACGGCATGGCACCGGCATGGCACGGCATGGCACCGGCATGGCACGGCATGGCACCGGCATGGCACGGCATGGCACCGGCATGGCACGGCATGGCACCGGCATGGCACGGCATGGCACCGGCATGGCACGGCATGGCACCGGCATGGCACGGCATGGCACCGGCATGGCACGGCATGGCACGGCATGGCACCGGCATGGCACGGCATGGCACCGGCATGGCACGGCATGGCACCGGCATGGCACGGCATGGCACCGGCATGGCACGGCATGGCACCGGCATGGCACGGCATGGCACCGGCATGGCACGGCATGGCACCGGCATGGCACGGCATGGCACCGGCATGGCACGGCATGGCACCGGCATGGCACGGCATGGCACCGGCATGGAATGGCATGGAATGGCATGGAATGGCATGGAATGGCATGGAATGGCATGGACTGGCATGGAATGGCATGGCACGGCATGGCACGGCATGGCACCGGCATGGCACGGCATGGCACCGGCATGGCACCGGCATGGCACGGCATGGCACCGGCATGGCACGGCATGGCACCGGCATGGCACGGCATGGCACGGCATGGCACCGGCATGGCACGGCATGGCACCGGCATGGCACGGCATGGCACCGGCATGGCACGGCATGGCACCGGCATGGCACGGCATGGCACCGGCATGGCACGGCATGGCACCGGCATGGCACGGCATGGCACCGGCATGGCACGGCATGGCACCGGCATGGCACGGCATGGCACCGGCATGGAATGGCATGGAATGGCATGGAATGGCATGGAATGGCATGGAATGGCATGGACTGGCATGGAATGGCATGGCACCGGCATGGCACGGCATGGCACCGGCATGGCACGGCATGGCACCGGCATGGCACGGCATGGCACCGGCATGGCACGGCATGGCACGGTATGGCACGGCATGGCACGGCATGGCACGGCATGGCACCGGCATGGCACCGGCATGGCACGGCATGGCACCGGCATGGCACGGCATGGCACCGGCATGGCACGGCATGGCACCGGCATGGCACGGCATGGCACCGGCATGGCACGGCATGGAATGGCATGGAATGGCATGGAATGGCATGGAATGGCATGGAATGGCATGGAATGGCATGGAATGGCATGGAATGGCATGGAATGGCATGGAATGGCATGGAATGGCATGGAATGGCATGGAATGGCATGGAATGGCATGGAATGGCATGGAATGGCATGGAATGGCATGGCACCGGCATGGCACGGCATGGCACCGGCATGGCACGGCATGGCACCGGCATGGCACGGCATGGCACGGTATGGCACGGCATGGCACGGCATGGCACCGGCATGGCACCGGCATGGCACCGGCATGGCACCGGCATGGCACCGGCATGGCACGGCATGGCACGGCATGGCACCGGCATGGCACGGCATGGCACCGGCATGGCACCGGCATGGCACGGCATGGCACCGGCATGGCACGGCATGGCACCGGCATGGCACGGCATGGCACCGGCATGGCACCGGCATGGCACCGGCATGGCACCGGCATGGCACGGCATGGCACCGGCATGGCACGGCATGGCACCGGCATGGCACGGCATGGCACCGGCATGGCACGGCATGGCACGGCATGGCACCGGCATGGCACGGCATGGCACCGGCATGGCACGGCATGGCACCGGCATGGCACGGCATGGCACCGGCATGGCACGGCATGGCACCGGCATGGCACGGCATGGCACCGGCATGGCACGGCATGGCACCGGCATGGCACCGGCATGGCACCGGCATGGCACCGGCATGGAATGGCATGGAATGGCATGGAATGGCATGGAATGGCATGGAATGGCATGGCACGGCATGGCACCGGCATGGCACGGCATGGCACCGGCATGGCACGGCATGGCACCGGCATGGCACGGCATGGCACCGGCATGGCACGGCATGGCACCGGCATGGCACGGCATGGCACCGGCATGGCACGGCATGGCACCGGCATGGCACGGCATGGCACCGGCATGGCACGGCATGGCACCGGCATGGCACGGCATGGCACCGGCATGGCACGGCATGGCACCGGCATGGCACGGCATGGCACCGGCATGGCACGGCATGGCACCGGCATGGCACGGCATGGAATGGCATGGAATGGCATGGAATGGCATGGAATGGCATGGAATGGCATGGAATGGCATGGAATGGCATGGAATGGCATGGAATGGCATGGAATGGCATGGAATGGCATGGAATGGCATGGAATGGCATGGAATGGCATGGAATGGCATGGAATGGCATGGAATGGCATGGAATGGCATGGAATGGCATGGAATGGCATGGAATGGCATGGAATGGCATGGAATGGCATGGAATGGCATGGAATGGCATGGAATGGCATGGAATGGCATGGCACCGGCATGGCACGGCATGGCACCGGCATGGCACGGCATGGCACGGTATGGCACGGCATGGCACGGCATGGCACCGGCATGGCACGGCATGGCACCGGCATGGCACCGGCATGGCACGGCATGGCACCGGCATGGCACGCCATGGCACGGCATGGCACCGGCATGGCACGGCATGGCACCGGCATGGCACCGGCATGGCACGGCATGGCACCGGCATGGCACGGCATGGCACCGGCATGGCACGGCATGGCACCGGCATGGCACGGCATGGCACCGGCATGGCACGGCATGGCACGGCATGGCACCGGCATGGCACGGCATGGCACCGGCATGGCACGGCATGGCACCGGCATGGCACGGCATGGCACCGGCATGGCACGGCATGGCACCGGCATGGCACGGCATGGCACCGGCATGGCACGGCATGGCACCGGCATGGCACGGCATGGCACCGGCATGGCACGGCATGGCACCGGCATGGCACCGGCATGGCACCGGCATGGCACCGGCATGGAATGGCATGGAATGGCATGGCACGGCATGGCACCGGCATGGCACGGCATGGCACAGGCATGGCACGGCATGGCACCGGCATGGCACGGCATGGCACCGGCATGGCACGGCATGGCACCGGCATGGCACGGCATGGCACCGGCATGGCACGGCATGGCACCGGCATGGCACGGCATGGCACCGGCATGGCACGGCATGGCACCGGCATGGAATGGCATGGAATGGCATGGAATGGCATGGAATGGCATGGAATGGCATGGAATGGCATGGAATGGCATGGAATGGCATGGAATGGCATGGAATGGCATGGAATGGCATGGAATGGCATGGAATGGCATGGAATGGCATGGAATGGCATGGAATGGCATGGAATGGCATGGAATGGCATGGAATGGCATGGAATGGCATGGAATGGCATGGCACCGGCATGGCACGGCATGGCACGGTATGGCACGGCATGGCACGGCATGGCACCGGCATGGCACGGCATGGCACCGGCATGGCACCGGCATGGCACGGCATGGCACGGCATGGCACCGGCATGGCACGGCATGGCACCGGCATGGCACCGGCATGGCACGGCATGGCACCGGCATGGCACGGCATGGCACCGGCATGGCACGGCATGGCACCGGCATGGCACGGCATGGCACCGGCATGGCACGGCATGGCACCGGCATGGAATGGCATGGAATGGCATGGAATGGCATGGAATGGCATGGAATGGCATGGAATGGCATGGAATGGCATGGCACCGGCATGGCACGGCATGGCACGGCATGGCACGGCATGGCACCGGCATGGCACGGCATGGCACCGGCATGGCACGGCATGGCACGGCATGGCACCGGCATGGCACGGCATGGCACCGGCATGGCACGGCATGGCACCGGCATGGCACGGCATGGCACCGGCATGGCACGGCATGGCACCGGCATGGCACGGCATGGCACCGGCATGGCACGGCATGGCACCGGCATGGCACGGCATGGCACCGGCATGGCACGGCATGGCACCGGCATGGCACGGCATGGCACGGCATGGCACCGGCATGGCACGGCATGGCACCGGCATGGCACGGCATGGCACCGGCATGGCACGGCATGGCACCGGCATGGCACGGCATGGCACCGGCATGGCACGGCATGGCACCGGCATGGCACGGCATGGCACCGGCATGGCACGGCATGGCACCGGCATGGCACGGCATGGCACCGGCATGGCACGGCATGGCACCGGCATGGCACGGCATGGCACCGGCATGGCACGGCATGGCACCGGCATGGCACGGCATGGCACCGGCATGGCACGGCATGGCACCGGCATGGCACGGCATGGCACCGGCATGGCACGGCATGGCACCGGCATGGCACGGCATGGCACCGGCATGGAATGGCATGGAATGGCATGGAATGGCATGGAATGGCATGGAATGGCATGGCACCGGCATGGCACGGCATGGCACCGGCATGGCACGGCATGGCACCGGCATGGCACGGCATGGCACCGGCATGGCACCGGCATGGAATGGCATGGAATGGCATGGAATGGCATGGATTGGCATGGAATGGCATGGCACGGCATGGCACCGGCATGGCACGGCATGGCACCGGCATGGCACGGCATGGCACCGGCATGGCACGGCATGGCACCGGCATGGCACGGCATGGCACCGGCATGGCACGGCATGGCACCGGCATGGCACGGCATGGCACCGGCATGGCACGGCATGGCACCGGCATGGCACGGCATGGCACCGGCATGGCACGGCATGGAATGGCATGGAATGGCATGGAATGGCATGGAATGGCATGGAATGGCATGGAATGGCATGGAATGGCATGGAATGGCATGGAATGGCATGGCACGGCATGGCACCGGCATGGCACCGGCATGGCACGGCATGGCACCGGCATGGTACGGCATGGCACCGGCATGGCACGGCATGGCACCGGCATGGCACGGCATGGCACCGGCATGGCACGGCATGGCACCGGCATGGCACGGCATGGCACCGGCATGGCACGGCATGGCACCGGCATGGCACGGCATGGAATGGCATGGAATGGCATGGAATGGCATGGAATGGCATGGAATGGCATGGAATGGCATGGAATGGCATGGAATGGCATGGAATGGCATGGAATGGCATGGAATGGTATGGAATGGCATGGCACGGCATGGCACGGCATGGCACGGCATGGCACCGGCATGGCACCGCATGGCACGGCATGGCACCGCATGGCACGGCATGGCACGGCATGGCACCGGCATGGCACGGCATGGCACCGGCATGGCACCGGCATGGCACGGCATGGCACCGGCATGGTACGGCATGGCACCGGCATGGTACGGCATGGCACCGGCATGGCACGGCATGGCACCGGCATGGCACGGCATGGCACCGGCATGGCACGGCATGGCACCGGCATGGCACGGCATGGCACCGGCATGGCACGGCATGGCACCGGCATGGCACGGCATGGCACCGGCATGGCACGGCATGGCACCGGCATGGCACGGCATGGCACCGGCATGGCACGGCATGGCACCGGCATGGCACGGCATGGCACCGGCATGGCACGGCATGGAATGGCATGGAATGGCATGGAATGGCATGGAATGGCATGGAATGGCATGGAATGGCATGGAGTGGCATGGAATGGCATGGAATGGCATGGAATGGCATGGAATGGCATGGAATGGCATGGAATGGCATGGAATGGCATGGAATGACATGGAATGGCATGGAATGGCATGGCATGGCATGGCACCGCATGGCACGGCATGGCACCGGCATGGCACGGCATGGCACCGGCATGGCACGGCATGGCACCGGCATGGCACGGCATGGCACGGCATGGCACCGGCATGGCACGGCATGGCACCGGCATGGCACGGCATGGCACCGGCATGGCACGGCATGGCACCGGCATGGCACGGCATGGCACCGGCATGGCACGGCATGGCACCGGCATGGCACGGCATGGCACCGGCATGGCACGGCATGGCACCGGCATGGCACGGCATGGCACCGGCATGGCACGGCATGGCACCGGCATGGCACGGCATGGCACCGGCATGGAATGGCATGGAATGGCATGGAATGGCATGGAATGGCATGGAATGGCATGGAATGGCATGGAATGGCATGGAATGGCATGGCACCGGCATGGCACGGCATGGCACCGGCATGGCACGGCATGGCACCGGCATGGCACGGCATGGCACCGGCATGGCACGGCATGGCACCGGCATGGCACGGCATGGCACCGGCATGGCACGGCATGGCACCGGCATGGCACCGGCATGGCACGGCATGGCACCGGCATGGCACGGCATGGCACCGGCATGGCACCGGCATGGAATGGCATGGAATGGCATGGAATGGCATGGAATGGCATGGAATGGCATGGAATGGCATGGCACCGGCATGGCACGGCATGGCACGGCATGGCACCGGCATGGCACGGCATGGCACGGTATGGCACGGCATGGCACGGCATGGCACGGCATGGCACCGGCATGGCACCGGCATGGCACGGCATGGCACCGGCATGGCACGGCATGGCACCGGCATGGCACGGCATGGCACCGGCATGGCACGGCATGGCACCGGCATGGCACGGCATGGAATGGCATGGAATGGCATGGAATGGCATGGAATGGCATGGAATGGCATGGAATGGCATGGAATGGCATGGAATGGCATGGAATGGCATGGAATGGCATGGAATGGCATGGAATGGCATGGAATGGCATGGAATGGCATGGAATGGCATGGAATGGCATGGAATGGCATGGAATGGCATGGAATGGCATGGAATGGCATGGAATGGCATGGAATGGCATGGAATGGCATGGCACCGGCATGGCACGGCATGGCACCGGCATGGCACGGCATGGCACGGTATGGCACGGCATGGCACGGCATGGCACCGGCATGGCACCGGCATGGCACCGGCATGGCACCGGCATGGCACGGCATGGCACGGCATGGCACCGGCATGGCACGGCATGGCACCGGCATGGCACCGGCATGGCACGGCATGGCACCGGCATGGCACGGCATGGCACCGGCATGGCACGGCATGGCACCGGCATGGCACCGGCATGGCACCGGCATGGCACCGGCATGGCACGGCATGGCACCGGCATGGCACGGCATGGCACCGGCATGGCACGGCATGGCACCGGCATGGCACGGCATGGCACGGCATGGCACCGGCATGGCACGGCATGGCACCGGCATGGCACGGCATGGCACCGGCATGGCACGGCATGGCACCGGCATGGCACGGCATGGCACCGGCATGGCACGGCATGGCACCGGCATGGCACGGCATGGCACCGGCATGGCACGGCATGGCACCGGCATGGCACGGCATGGCACCGGCATGGCACGGCATGGCACCGGCATGGCACCGGCATGGCACCGGCATGGCACCGGCATGGAATGGCATGGAATGGCATGGAATGGCATGGAACGGCATGGCACGGCATGGCACCGGCATGGCACGGCATGGCACCGGCATGGCACGGCATGGCACCGGCATGGCACGGCATGGCACCGGCATGGCACGGCATGGCACCGGCATGGCACGGCATGGCACCGGCATGGCACGGCATGGCACCGGCATGGCACGGCATGGCACCGGCATGGCACGGCATGGCACCGGCATGGCACGGCATGGCACCGGCATGGCACGGCATGGCACCGGCATGGCACGGCATGGAATGGCATGGAATGGCATGGAATGGCATGGAATGGCATGGAATGGCATGGAATGGCATGGAATGGCATGGAATGGCATGGAATGGCATGGAATGGCATGGAATGGCATGGAATGGCATGGAATGGCATGGAATGGCATGGAATGGCATGGAATGGCATGGAATGGCATGGAATGGCATGGAATGGCATGGAATGGCATGGAATGGCATGGAATGGCATGGAATGGCATGGAATGGCATGGAATGGCATGGCACCGGCATGGCACGGCATGGCACCGGCATGGCACGGCATGGCACGGTATGGCACGGCATGGCACGGCATGGCACCGGCATGGCACGGCATGGCACCGGCATGGCACCGGCATGGCACGGCATGGCACCGGCATGGCACGGCATGGCACGGCATGGCACCGGCATGGCACGGCATGGCACCGGCATGGCACCGGCATGGCACGGCATGGCACCGGCATGGCACGGCATGGCACCGGCATGGCACGGCATGGCACCGGCATGGCACGGCATGGCACCGGCATGGAATGGCATGGAATGGCATGGAATGGCATGGAATGGCATGGAATGGCATGGAATGGCATGGAATGGCATGGAATGGCATGGCACCGGCATGGCACGGCATGGCACCGGCATGGCACGGCATGGCACGGTATGGCACGGCATGGCACGGCATGGCACCGGCATGGCACGGCATGGCACCGGCATGGCACCGGCATGGCACGGCATGGCACCGGCATGGCACGGCATGGCACGGCATGGCACCGGCATGGCACGGCATGGCACCGGCATGGCACCGGCATGGCACGGCATGGCACCGGCATGGCACGGCATGGCACCGGCATGGCACGGCATGGCACCGGCATGGCACCGGCATGGCACGGCATGGCACCGGCATGGCACGGCATGGCACCGGCATGGCACGGCATGGCACCGGCATGGCACGGCATGGCACCGGCATGGCACGGCATGGCACCGGCATGGCACGGCATGGCACGGCATGGCACCGGCATGGCACGGCATGGCACCGGCATGGCACGGCATGGCACCGGCATGGCACCGGCATGGCACGGCATGGCACCGGCATGGCACGGCATGGCACCGGCATGGCACGGCATGGCACCGGCATGGCACCGGCATGGCACCGGCATGGCACCGGCATGGAATGGCATGGAATGGCATGGCACGGCATGGCACCGGCATGGCACGGCATGGCACAGGCATGGCACGGCATGGCACCGGCATGGCACGGCATGGCACCGGCATGGCACGGCATGGCACCGGCATGGCACGGCATGGCACCGGCATGGCACGGCATGGCACCGGCATGGCACGGCATGGCACCGGCATGGCACGGCATGGCACCGGCATGGCACGGCATGGCACCGGCATGGCACGGCATGGCACCGGCATGGCACGGCATGGCACCGGCATGGCACGGCATGGAATGGCATGGAATGGCATGGAATGGCATGGAATGGCATGGAATGGCATGGAATGGCATGGAATGGCATGGAATGGCATGGAATGGCATGGAATGGCATGGAATGGCATGGAATGGCATGGAATGGCATGGAATGGCATGGAATGGCATGGAATGGCATGGAATGGCATGGAATGGCATGGAATGGCATGGAATGGCATGGAATGGCATGGAATGGCATGGAATGGCATGGAATGGCATGGAATGGCATGGCACCGGCATGGCACGGCATGGCACGGTATGGCACGGCATGGCACGGCATGGCACCGGCATGGCACGGCATGGCACCGGCATGGCACCGGCATGGCACGGCATGGCACGGCATGGCACCGGCATGGCACGGCATGGCACCGGCATGGCACCGGCATGGCACGGCATGGCACCGGCATGGCACGGCATGGCACCGGCATGGCACGGCATGGCACCGGCATGGCACGGCATGGCACCGGCATGGCACGGCATGGCACCGGCATGGCACGGCATGGCACCGGCATGGAATGGCATGGAATGGCATGGAATGGCATGGAATGGCATGGAATGGCATGGAATGGCATGGAATGGCATGGAATGGCATGGAATGGCATGGCACCGGCATGGCACGGCATGGCACGGCATGGCACGGCATGGCACCGGCATGGCACGGCATGGCACCGACATGGCACCGGCATGGCACGGCATGGCACCGGCATGGCACGGCATGGCACCGGCATGGCACGGCATGGCACCGGCATGGTACGGCATGGCACCGGCATGGCACGGCATGGCACCGGCATGGCACGGCATGGCACCGGCATGGCACGGCATGGCACGGCATGGCACCGGCATGGCACGGCATGGCACCGGCATGGCACGGCATGGCACCGGCATGGTACGGCATGGCACCGGCATGGCACGGCATGGCACCGGCATGGCACGGCATGGCACCGGCATGGCACGGCATGGCACCGGCATGGCACGGCATGGCACGGCATGGCACCGGCATGGCACGGCATGGCACCGGCATGGCACGGCATGGCACCGGCATGGCACGGCATGGCACCGGCATGGAATGGCATGGAATGGCATGGAATGGCATGGAATGGCATGGAATGGCATGGAATGGCATGGAATGGCATGGAATGGCATGGAATGGCATGGAATGGCATGGAATGGCATGGAATGGCATGGCACCGGCATGGCACGGCATGGCACCGGCATGGCACGGCATGGCACCGGCATGGCACGGCATGGCACCGGCATGGCACGGCATGGCACCGGCATGGCACCGGCATGGAATGGCATGGAATGGCATGGAATGGCATGGATTGGCATGGAATGGCATGGCACGGCATGGCACCGGCATGGCACGGCATGGCACCGGCATGGCACGGCATGGCACCGGCATGGCACGGCATGGCACCGGCATGGCACGGCATGGCACCGGCATGGCACGGCATGGCACCGGCATGGCACGGCATGGCACCGGCATGGCACGGCATGGCACCGGCATGGCACGGCATGGCACCGGCTTGGCACGGCATGGCACCGGCATGGCACGGCATGGCACCGGCATGGCACGGCATGGCACCGGCATGGCACGGCATGGCACCGGCATGGCACGGCATGGCACCGGCATGGCACGGCATGGCACCGGCATGGCACGGCATGGCACCGGCATGGCACGGCATGGCACGGCATGGAATGGCATGGAATGGCATGGAATGGCATGGAATGGCATGGAATGGCATGGAATGGCATGGAATGGCATGGAATGGCATGGAATGGCATGGAATGGCATGGAATGGCATGGAATGGCATGGAATGGCATGGAATGGCATGGAATGGCATGGAATGGCATGGAATGGCATGGAATGGCATGGAATGGCATGGAATGGCATGGAATGGCATGGAATGGCATGGAATGGCATGGAATGGCATGGAATGGCATGGAATGACATGGAATGGCATGGAATGGCATGGCATGGCATGGCACCGCATGGCACGGCATGGCACGGCATGGCACGGCATGGCACGGCATGGCACCGCATGGCACGGCATGGCACGGCATGGCACGGCATGGCACGGCATTGAATGGCATGGAATGGCATTGAATGGCATGGAATGGCACGGCATGGCACGGCATGGCACCGCATTGAGTGGCATGGAATGGCATGGAATGGCATGGACAGGCATGGATTGGCATGGAATGGCATGGAATGGCATGGCACCGCATGGCCCGGCATGGCACGGCATGGCACGGCATGGCACCGGCATGGCACGGCATGGCACCGGCATGGCACGGCATTGAATGGCATGGAATGGCATGGAATGGCATGGAATGGCATGGAATGGCATGGAATGGCATGGAATGGCATGGAATGGCATGGAATGGCATGGAATGGCATGGAATGGCATGGAATGGCATGGAATGACATGGAATGGCATGGAATGGCATGGAATGGCATGGAATGGCATGGAATGGCATGGAATGGCATGGAATGGCATGGAATGGCATGGAATGGCATGGAATGGCATGGAATGGCATGGAATGCCATGGAATGGCATGGAATCGCATGGCACCGGCATGGCACCGGCATGGCACGGCATGGCACGGCATGGCACGGCATGGCACGGCATGGCACGGCATTGAATGGCATGGAATGGCATTGTATGGCACGGCATGGCACGGCATGGCACGGCATGGCACGGCATGGCACGGCATGGCACGGCATTGAGTGGCATGGAATGGCATGGAATGGCATGGAATGGCATGGAATGGCATGGAATGGTATGGAATGGCATGGAATGGCATGGAATGGCATGGAATGGCATGGAATGGCATGGAATGGCATGGAATGGCATGGAATGGCATGGAATGGCATGGAATGGCATGGAATGGCATGGAATGGCATGGAATGGCATGGAATGGCATGGAATGACATGGAATGGCATGGAATGGCATGGAATGGCATGGAATGGCATGGAATGGCATGGAATGGCATGGAATGGCATGGAATGGCATGGAATCGCATGGCACCGGCATGGCACCGGCATGGCACCGGCATGGCACGGCATGGCACGGCATGGCACGGCATGGCACGGCATGGCACGGCATGGCACGGCATGGCACGGCATGGCACGGCATGGCACGGCATGGCACGGCATGGCACGGCATGGCACGGCATGGCACGGCATGGCACGGCATGGCACGGCATGGCACGGCATGGCACGGCATGGCACGGCATGGCACGGCATGGCACGGCATGGCACGGCAGGGCACGGCATGGCACGGCATGGCACGGCATGGCACGGCATGGCACGGCATGGCACGGCATGGCACGGCATGGCACGGCATGGCACGGCATGGCACGGCATGGCACGGCATGGCACGGCATGGCACGGCATGGCACGGCATTGAATGGCATGGAATGGCATTGAATGGCACGGAATGGCACGGCATGGCACCGCATTGAGTGGCATGGAATGGCATGGACTGGCATGGAATGGCATGGAATGGCATGGAATGGCATGGAATGGCATGGAATGGCATGGAATGGCATGGAATGGCATGGAATGGCATGGAATGGCATGGAATGGCATGGAATGGCATGGAATGGCATGGAATGGCATGGAATGGCATGGAATGGCATGGAATGGCATGGAATGGCATGGAATGGCATGGAATGGCATGGAATGGCATGGAATGGCATGGAATGGCATGGAATGGCATGGAATGGCATGGAATGGCATGGAATGGCATGGAATGGCATGGAATGGCATGGAATGGCATGGAATGGCATGGAATGGCATGGAATGGCATGGAATGGCATGGAATGGTATGGAATGGCATGGAATGGCATGGAATGGCATGGAATGGCATGGAATGGCATGGAATGGCATGGAATGGCATGGAATGGCATGGAATGGCATGGAATGGCATGGAATGGCATGGAATGGCATGGAATGGCATGGAATGGCATGGAATGGCATGGAATGGCATGGAATGGCATGGAATGGCATGGAATGGCATGGAATGGCATGGAATGGCATGGAATGGCATGGAATGGCATGGAATGGCATGGCATGGAATGGCATGGAATGGCATGGAATGGCATGGAATGGCATGGAATGGCATGGAATGGCATGGAATGGCATGGAATGGCATGGAATGGCATGGAATGGCATGGAATGGCATGGAATGGCATGGAATGGCATGGAATGGCATGGAATGGCATGGAATGGCATGGAATGGCATGGAATGGCATGGAATGGCATGGAATGACATGGAATGGCATGGAATGGCATGGAATGGCATGGAATGGCATGGAATGGCATGGAATGGCATGGCACCGCATGGCACGGCATGGCACCGGCATGGCACGGCATGGCACCGGCATGGCACCGGCATGGCACCGGCATGGCACGGCATGGCACCGGCATGGCACGGCATGGCACCGGCATGGCACGGCATTGAATGGCATGGAATGGCATGGAATGGCATGGAATGGCATGGAATGGCATGGAATGGCATGGAATGACATGGAATGGCATGGAATGGCATGGCATGGCATGGCACCGCATGGCACGGCATGGCACGGCATGGCACGGCATGGCACGGCATGGCACGGCATGGCACGGCATGGCACGGCATGGCACGGCATTGAATGGCATGGAATGGCATTGAATGGCATGGAATGGCACGGCATGGCACGGCATGGCACCGCATTGAGTGGCATGGAATGGCATGGAATGGCATGGACAGGCATGGACTGGCATGGAATGGCATGGAATGGCATGGCACCGCATGGCCCGGCATGGCACGGCATGGCACGGCATGGCACCGGCATGGCACGGCATGGCACCGGCATGGCACGGCATTGAATGGCATGGAATGGCATGGAATGGCATGGAATGGCATGGAATGGCATGGAATGGCATGGAATGGCATGGAATGGCATGGAATGGCATGGAATGGCATGGAATGGCATGGAATGACATGGAATGGCATGGAATGGCATGGAATGGCATGGAATGGCATGGAATGGCATGGAATGGCATGGAATGGCATGGAATGGCATGGACTGGCATGGAATGGCATGGCACGGCATGGCACGGCATGGCACCGGCATGGCACGGCATGGCACCGGCATGGCACGGCATGGCACCGGCATGGCACGGCATGGCACGGCATGGCACCGGCATGGCACGGCATGGCACCGGCATGGCACGGCATGGCACCGGCATGGCACGGCATGGCACCGGCATGGCACGGCATGGCACCGGCATGGCACGGCATGGCACCGGCATGGCACGGCATGGCACCGGCATGGCACGGCATGGCACCGGCATGGCACCGGCATGGCACGGCATGGCACCGGCATGGCACGGCATGGCACCGGCATGGCACGGCATGGCACCGGCATGGCACGGCATGGAATGGCATGGCACGGCATGGAATGGCATGGAATGGCATGGAATGGCATGGAATGGCATGGAATGGCATGGAATGGCATGGAATGGCATGGAATGGCATGGAATGGCATGGAATGACATGGAATGGCATGGAATGGCATGGAATGGCATGGAATGGCATGGAATGGCATGGAATGGCATGGCACCGCATGGCACGGCATGGCACCGGCATGGCACGGCATGGCACCGGCATGGCACCGGCATGGCACCGGCATGGCACGGCATGGCACCGGCATGGCACGGCATGGCACCGGCATGGCACGGCATTGAATGGCATGGAATGGCATGGAATGGCATGGAATGGCATGGAATGGCATGGAATGGCATGGAATGACATGGAATGGCATGGAATGGCATGGCATGGCATGGCACCGCATGGCACGGCATGGCACGGCATGGCACGGCATGGCACGGCATGGCACGGCATGGCACGGCATGGCACGGCATGGCACGGCATTGAATGGCATGGAATGGCATTGAATGGCATGGAATGGCACGGCATGGCACGGCATGGCACCGCATTGAGTGGCATGGAATGGCATGGAATGGCATGGACAGGCATGGACTGGCATGGAATGGCATGGAATGGCATGGCACCGCATGGCCCGGCATGGCACGGCATGGCACGGCATGGCACCGGCATGGCACGGCATGGCACCGGCATGGCACGGCATTGAATGGCATGGAATGGCATGGAATGGCATGGAATGGCATGGAATGGCATGGAATGGCATGGAATGGCATGGAATGGCATGGAATGGCATGGAATGGCATGGAATGGCATGGAATGACATGGAATGGCATGGAATGGCATGGAATGGCATGGAATGGCATGGAATGGCATGGAATGGCATGGAATGGCATGGAATGGCATGGAATGGCATGGACTGGCATGGAATGGCATGGCACGGCATGGCACGGCATGGCACCGGCATGGCACGGCATGGCACCGGCATGGCACGGCATGGCACCGGCATGGCACGGCATGGCACGGCATGGCACCGGCATGGCACGGCATGGCACCGGCATGGCACGGCATGGCACCGGCATGGCACGGCATGGCACCGGCATGGCACGGCATGGCACCGGCATGGCACGGCATGGCACCGGCATGGCACGGCATGGCACCGGCATGGCACGGCATGGCACCGGCATGGCACGGCATGGCACCGGCATGGCACCGGCATGGCACGGCATGGCACCGGCATGGCACGGCATGGCACCGGCATGGCACGGCATGGCACCGGCATGGCACGGCATGGAATGGCATGGCACGGCATGGAATGGCATGGAATGGCATGGAATGGCATGGAATGGCATGGAATGGCATGGAATGGCATGGAATGGCATGGAATGGCATGGAATGGCATGGAATGGCATGGAATGGCATGGAATGGCATGGAATGGCATGGAATGGCATGGAATGGCATGGAATGGCATGGAATGGCATGGAATGGCATGGAATGGCATGGAATGGCATGGAATGGCATGGAATGGCATGGAATGGCATGGAATGGCATGGAATGGCACGGAATGGCACGGAATGGCACGGAATGGCACGGAATGGCATGGAATGGCACGGAATGGCACGGAATGGCACGGAATGGCACGGAATGGCATGGAATGGCATGGAATGGCATGGAATGGCATGGAATGGCATGGAATGGCATGGAATGGCATGGAATGGCATGGAATGGCATGGAATGGCATGGAATGGCATGGAATGGCATGGAATGGCATGGAATGGCATGGAATGGCATGGAATGGCATGGAATGGCATGGAATGGCACGGAATGGCATGGAATGGCATGGAATGGCATGGAATGGCATGGAATGGCATGGAATGGCATGGAATGGCATGGAATGGCATGGAATGGCATGGAATGGCATGGAATGGCATGGAATGGCATGGAATGGCATGGAATGGCATGGAATGGCATGGAATGGCATGGAATGGCATGGCACCGGCATGGAATGGCATGGCACCGGCATGGCACCGGCATGGCACGGCATGGCACCGGCATGGCACGGCATGGCACCGGCATGGCACGGCATGGCACCGGCATGGCACGGCATGGCACCGGCATGGCACGGCATGGCACCGGCATGGCACGGCATGGCACCGGCATGGCACGGCATGGCACCGGCATGGCACGGCATGGCACCGGCATGGCACGGCATGGCACCGGCATGGCACGGCATGGCACCGGCATGGCACGGCATGGCACCGGCATGGCACGGCATGGCACCGGCATGGCACGGCATGGCACCGGCATGGCACGGCATGGAATGGCATGGAATGGCATGGAATGGCATGGAATGGCATGGAATGGCATGGAATGGCATGGAATGGCATGGAATGGCATGGAATGGCATGGAATGGCATGGAATGGCATGGAATGGCATGGAATGGCATGGAATGGCATGGAATGGCATGGAATGGCATGGAATGGCATGGAATGGCATGGAATGGCATGGAATGGCATGGAATGGCATGGAATGGCATGGAATGGCATGGAATGGCATGGAATGGCATGGAATGGCATGGAATGGCATGGAATGGCATGGAATGGCATGGAATGGCATGGAATGGCATGGAATGGCATGGAATGGCATGGAATGGCATGGAATGGCATGGAATGGCATGGAATGGCATGGAATGGCATGGAATGGCATGGAATGGCATGGAATGGCATGGAATGGCATGGAATGGCATGGAATGGCAGGGAATGGCATGGAATGGCACGGAATGGCATGGAATGGCACGGAATGGCATGGAATGGCACGGAATGGCATGGAATGGCATGGAATGGCACGGAATGGCATGGAATGGCACGGAATGGCATGGAATGGCATGGAATGGCATGGAATGGCATGGAATGGCATGGAATGGCATGGAATGGCATGGAATGGCATGGAATGGCATCGAATGGCATGGCACCGCATGGCACGGCATGGCACGGCATGGCACGGCATGGCACGGCATGGCACCGGCATGGCACGGCATGGCACCGGCATGGCACGGCATGGCACGGCATGGCACGGCATGGCACGGCATGGCACCGGCATGGCACGGCATGGCACCGGCATGGCACGGCATGGCACCGGCATGGCACGGCATGGCACGGCATGGCACCGGCATGGCACGGCATGGCACCGGCATGGCACGGCATGGCACCGGCATGGCACGGCATGGCACCGGCATGGCACCGGCATGGCACGGCATGGCACCGGCATGGCACGGCATGGCACGGCATGGCACCGGCATGGCACGGCATGGCACCGGCATGGCACGGCATGGCACGGCATGGCACCGGCATGGCACGGCATGGAATGGCATGGCACGGCATGGAATGGCATGGAATGGCATGGAATGGCATGGAATGGCATGGAATGGCATGGAATGGCATGGAATGGCATGGAATGGCATGGAATGGCATGGAATGGCATGGAATGGCATGGAATGGCATGGAATGGCATGGAATGGCATGGAATGGCATGGAATGGCATGGAATGGCATGGAATGGCATGGAATGGCATGGAATGGCATGGAATGGCATGGAATGGCATGGAATGGCATGGAATGGCATGGAATGACATGGAATGGCATGGAATGGCATGGCATGGCATGGCACCGCATGGCACGGCATGGCACGGCATGGCACGGCATGGCACGGCATGGCACGGCATGGCACGGCATGGCACGGCATGGCACGGCATGGCACGGCATTGAATGGCATGGAATGGCATTGAATGGCATGGAATGGCACGGCATGGCACGGCATGGCACCGCATTGAGTGGCATGGAATGGCATGGAATGGCATGGACAGGCATGGACTGGCATGGAATGGCATGGAATGGCATGGCACCGCATGGCCCGGCATGGCACGGCATGGCACGGCATGGCACCGGCATGGCACCGGCATGGCACCGGCATGGCACGGCATTGAATGGCATGGAATGGCATGGAATGGCATGGAATGGCATGGAATGGCATGGAATGGCATGGAATGGCATGGAATGGCATGGAATGGCATGGAATGGCATGGAATGGCATGGAATGGCATGGAATGGCATGGAATGGCATGGAATGGCATGGAATGGCATGGAATGGCATGGAATGGCATGGAATGACATGGAATGGCATGGAATGGCATGGAATGGCATGGAATGGCATGGAATGGCATGGAATGGCATGGAATGGCATGGAATGGCATGGACTGGCATGGAATGGCATGGCACGGCATGGCACGGCATGGCACCGGCATGGCACGGCATGGCACCGGCATGGCACGGCATGGCACCGGCATGGCACGGCATGGCACGGCATGGCACCGGCATGGCACGGCATGGCACCGGCATGGCACGGCATGGCACCGGCATGGCACGGCATGGCACCGGCATGGCACGGCATGGCACCGGCATGGCACGGCATGGCACCGGCATGGCACGGCATGGCACCGGCATGGCACGGCATGGCACCGGCATGGCACGGCATGGCACCGGCATGGCACCGGCATGGCACGGCATGGCACCGGCATGGCACGGCATGGCACCGGCATGGCACGGCATGGCACCGGCATGGCACGGCATGGAATGGCATGGAATGGCATGGAATGGCATGGAATGGCATGGAATGGCATGGAATGGCATGGAATGGCATGGAAGGGCATGGAATGGCATGGAATGGCATGGAATGGCATGGAATGGCATGGAATGGCATGGAATGGCATGGAATGGCATGGAATGGCATGGAATGGCATGGAATGGCACGGAATGGCACGGAATGGCATGGAATGGCACGGAATGGCACGGAATGGCATGGAATGGCATGGAATGGCATGGAATGGCATGGAATGGCATGGAATGGCATGGAATGGCATGGAATGGCATGGAATGGCATGGAATGGCATGGAATGGCATGGAATGGCATGGAATGGCATGGAATGGCATGGAATGGCATGGAATGGCATGGAATGGCATGGAATGGCATGGAATGGCATGGAATGGCATGGCACCGGCATGGCACCGGCATGGCACGGCATGGCACCGGCATGGCACGGCATGGCACCGGCATGGCACGGCATGGCACCGGCATGGCACGGCATGGCACCGGCATGGCACGGCATGGCACCGGCATGGCACGGCATGGCACCGGCATGGCACGGCATGGCACCGGCATGGCACGGCATGGCACCGGCATGGCACGGCATGGCACCGGCATGGCACGGCATGGCACCGGCATGGCACGGCATGGCACCGGCATGGCACGGCATGGCACCGGCATGGCACGGCATGGCACCGGCATGGCACGGCATGGCACCGGCATGGCACGGCATGGCACCGGCATGGCACGGCATGGCACCGGCATGGCACGGCATGGCACCGGCATGGCACGGCATGGCACCGGCATGGCACGGCATGGCACCGGCATGGCACGGCATGGCACCGGCATGGCACGGCATGGCACCGGCATGGCACGGCATGGCACCGGCATGGCACGGCATGGCACGGCATGGCACCGCATGGCACGGCATGGCACGGCATGGCACGGCATGGCACGGCATGGCACGGCATGGCACCGCATTGAGTGGCATGGAATGGCATGGAATGGCATGGACAGGCATGGATTGGCATGGAATGGCATGGAATGGCATGGCACCGCATGGCCCGGCATGGCACGGCATGGCACGGCATGGCACCGGCATGGCACGGCATGGCACCGGCATGGCACGGCATTGAATGGCATGGAATGGCATGGAATGGCATGGAATGGCATGGAATGGCATGGAATGGCATGGAATGGCATGGAATGGCATGGAATGGCATGGAATGGCATGGAATGGCATGGAATGGCATGGAATGGCATGGAATGGCATGGAATGGCATGGAATGGCATGGAATGGCATGGAATGGCATGGAATGACATGGAATGGCATGGAATGGCATGGAATGGCATGGAATGGCATGGAATGGCATGGAATGGCATGGAATGGCATGGAATGGCATGGAATGGCATGGAATGGCATGGAATGGCATGGAATGGCATGGCACCGGCATGGCACGGCATGGCACCGGCATGGCACGGCATGGCACCGGCATGGCACGGCATGGCACCGGCATGGCACGGCATGGCACCGGCATGGCACCGGCATGGAATGGCATGGAATGGCATGGAATGGCATGGATTGGCATGGAATGGCATGGCACGGCATGGCACCGGCATGGCACGGCATGGCACCGGCATGGCACGGCATGGCACCGGCATGGCACGGCATGGCACCGGCATGGCACGGCATGGCACCGGCATGGCACGGCATGGCACCGGCATGGCACGGCATGGCACCGGCTTGGCACGGCATGGCACCGGCATGGCACGGCATGGCACCGGCATGGCACGGCATGGCACCGGCATGGCACGGCATGGCACCGGCATGGCACGGCATGGCACCGGCATGGCACGGCATGGCACCGGCATGGCACGGCATGGCACCGGCATGGCACGGCATGGCACCGGCATGGCACGGCATGGCACCGGCATGGCACGGCATGGAATGGCATGGAATGGCATGGAATGGCATGGAATGGCATGGAATGGCATGGAATGGCATGGAATGGCATGGAATGGCATGGAATGGCATGGAATGGCATGGAATGGCATGGAATGGCATGGAATGGCATGGAATGGCATGGAATGGCATGGAATGGCATGGAATGGCATGGAATGGCATGGAATGGCATGGAATGGCATGGAATGGCATGGAATGGCATGGAATGGCATGGAATGGCATGGAATGGCATGGAATGGCATGGAATGACATGGAATGGCATGGAATGGCATGGCATGGCATGGCACCGCATGGCACGGCATGGCACGGCATGGCACGGCATGGCACGGCATGGCACCGCATGGCACGGCATGGCACGGCATGGCACGGCATGGCACGGCATTGAATGGCATGGAATGGCATTGAATGGCATGGAATGGCACGGCATGGCACGGCATGGCACCGCATTGAGTGGCATGGAATGGCATGGAATGGCATGGACAGGCATGGATTGGCATGGAATGGCATGGAATGGCATGGCACCGCATGGCCCGGCATGGCACGGCATGGCACGGCATGGCACCGGCATGGCACGGCATGGCACCGGCATGGCACGGCATTGAATGGCATGGAATGGCATGGAATGGCATGGAATGGCATGGAATGGCATGGAATGGCATGGAATGGCATGGAATGGCATGGAATGGCATGGAATGGCATGGAATGGCATGGAATGGCATGGAATGACATGGAATGGCATGGAATGGCATGGAATGGCATGGAATGGCATGGAATGGCATGGAATGGCATGGAATGGCATGGAATGGCATGGAATGGCATGGAATGGCATGGAATGGCATGGAATGGCATGGAATGGCATGGAATCGCATGGCACCGGCATGGCACCGGCATGGCACGGCATGGCACGGCATGGCACGGCATGGCACGGCATGGCACGGCATTGAATGGCATGGAATGGCATTGTATGGCACGGCATGGCACGGCATGGCACGGCATGGCACGGCATGGCACGGCATGGCACGGCATTGAGTGGCATGGAATGGCATGGAATGGCATGGAATGGCATGGAATGGCATGGAATGGTATGGAATGGCATGGAATGGCATGGAATGGCATGGAATGGCATGGAATGGCATGGAATGGCATGGAATGGCATGGAATGGCATGGAATGGCATGGAATGGCATGGAATGGCATGGAATGGCATGGAATGGCATGGAATGGCATGGAATGGCATGGAATGACATGGAATGGCATGGAATGGCATGGAATGGCATGGAATGGCATGGAATGGCATGGAATGGCATGGAATGGCATGGAATGGCATGGAATCGCATGGCACCGGCATGGCACCGGCATGGCACCGGCATGGCACGGCATGGCACGGCATGGCACGGCATGGCACGGCATGGCACGGCATGGCACGGCATGGCACGGCATGGCACGGCATGGCACGGCATGGCACGGCATGGCACGGCATGGCACGGCATGGCACGGCATGGCACGGCATGGCACGGCATGGCACGGCATGGCACGGCATGGCACGGCATGGCACGGCATGGCACGGCATTGAATGGCATGGAATGGCATTGAATGGCACGGAATGGCACGGCATGGCACCGCATTGAGTGGCATGGAATGGCATGGACTGGCATGGAATGGCATGGAATGGCATGGAATGGCATGGAATGGCATGGAATGGCATGGAATGGCATGGAATGGCATGGAATGGCATGGAATGGCATGGAATGGCATGGAATGGCATGGAATGGCATGGAATGGCATGGAATGGCATGGAATGGCATGGAATGGCATGGAATGGCATGGAATGGCATGGAATGGCATGGAATGGCATGGAATGGCATGGAATGGCATGGAATGGCATGGAATGGCATGGAATGGCATGGAATGGCATGGAATGGCATGGAATGGCATGGAATGGCATGGAATGGCATGGAATGGCATGGAATGGCATGGAATGGCATGGAATGGCATGGAATGGCATGGAATGGCATGGAATGGCATGGAATGGCATGGAATGACATGGAATGGCATGGAATGGCATGGAATGGCATGGAATGGCATGGAATGGCATGGAATGGCATGGAATGGCATGGCACCGCATGGCACGGCATGGCACCGGCATGGCACGGCATGGCACCGGCATGGCACCGGCATGGCACCGGCATGGCACGGCATGGCACCGGCATGGCACGGCATGGCACCGGCATGGCACGGCATTGAATGGCATGGAATGGCATGGAATGGCATGGAATGGCATGGAATGGCATGGAATGGCATGGAATGACATGGAATGGCATGGAATGGCATGGCATGGCATGGCACCGCATGGCACGGCATGGCACGGCATGGCACGGCATGGCACGGCATGGCACGGCATGGCACGGCATGGCACGGCATGGCACGGCATTGAATGGCATGGAATGGCATTGAATGGCATGGAATGGCACGGCATGGCACGGCATGGCACCGCATTGAGTGGCATGGAATGGCATGGAATGGCATGGACAGGCATGGACTGGCATGGAATGGCATGGAATGGCATGGCACCGCATGGCCCGGCATGGCACGGCATGGCACGGCATGGCACCGGCATGGCACGGCATGGCACCGGCATGGCACGGCATTGAATGGCATGGAATGGCATGGAATGGCATGGAATGGCATGGAATGGCATGGAATGGCATGGAATGGCATGGAATGGCATGGAATGGCATGGAATGGCATGGAATGACATGGAATGGCATGGAATGGCATGGAATGGCATGGAATGGCATGGAATGGCATGGAATGGCATGGAATGGCATGGAATGGCATGGAATGGCATGGACTGGCATGGAATGGCATGGCACGGCATGGCACGGCATGGCACCGGCATGGCACGGCATGGCACCGGCATGGCACGGCATGGCACCGGCATGGCACGGCATGGCACGGCATGGCACCGGCATGGCACGGCATGGCACCGGCATGGCACGGCATGGCACCGGCATGGCACGGCATGGCACCGGCATGGCACGGCATGGCACCGGCATGGCACGGCATGGCACCGGCATGGCACGGCATGGCACCGGCATGGCACGGCATGGCACCGGCATGGCACCGGCATGGCACGGCATGGCACCGGCATGGCACGGCATGGCACCGGCATGGCACGGCATGGCACCGGCATGGCACGGCATGGAATGGCATGGCACGGCATGGAATGGCATGGAATGGCATGGAATGGCATGGAATGGCATGGAATGGCATGGAATGGCATGGAATGGCATGGAATGGCATGGAATGGCATGGAATGGCATGGAATGGCATGGAATGGCATGGAATGGCATGGAATGGCATGGAATGGCATGGAATGGCATGGAATGGCATGGAATGGCATGGAATGGCATGGAATGGCATGGAATGGCATGGAATGGCATGGAATGGCACGGAATGGCACGGAATGGCACGGAATGGCATGGAATGGCACGGAATGGCACGGAATGGCACGGAATGGCACGGAATGGCATGGAATGGCATGGAATGGCATGGAATGGCATGGAATGGCATGGAATGGCATGGAATGGCATGGAATGGCATGGAATGGCATGGAATGGCATGGAATGGCATGGAATGGCATGGAATGGCATGGAATGGCATGGAATGGCATGGAATGGCATGGAATGGCATGGAATGGCACGGAATGGCATGGAATGGCATGGAATGGCATGGAATGGCATGGAATGGCATGGAATGGCATGGAATGGCATGGAATGGCATGGAATGGCATGGAATGGCATGGAATGGCATGGAATGGCATGGAATGGCATGGAATGGCATGGAATGGCATGGAATGGCATGGCACCGGCATGGAATGGCATGGCACCGGCATGGCACCGGCATGGCACGGCATGGCACCGGCATGGCACGGCATGGCACCGGCATGGCACGGCATGGCACCGGCATGGCACGGCATGGCACCGGCATGGCACGGCATGGCACCGGCATGGCACGGCATGGCACCGGCATGGCACGGCATGGCACCGGCATGGCACGGCATGGCACCGGCATGGCACGGCATGGCACCGGCATGGCACGGCATGGCACC
Organism: Cryptus armator; assembly: GCA_963971235.1. NCBI lineage: Eukaryota > Metazoa > Arthropoda > Insecta > Hymenoptera > Ichneumonidae > Cryptus > Cryptus armator. The sequence goes on along the minus strand of CAXARG010000211.1, from coordinate 217,245 downwards.
GGCATGGCACGGCATGGCACCGGCATGGCACGGCATGGCACCGGCATGGCACGGCATGGCACCGGCATGGCACGGCATGGCACCGGCATGGCACGGCATGGCACCGGCATGGCACGGCATGGCACCGGCATGGCACGGCATGGAATGGCATGGAATGGCATGGAATGGCATGGAATGGCATGGAATGGCATGGAATGGCATGGAATGGCATGGAATGGCATGGAATGGCATGGAATGGCATGGAATGGCATGGAATGGCATGGAATGGCATGGAATGGCATGGAATGGCATGGAATGGCATGGAATGGCATGGAATGGCATGGAATGGCATGGAATGGCATGGAATGGCATGGAATGGCATGGAATGGCATGGAATGGCATGGAATGGCATGGAATGGCATGGAATGGCATGGAATGGCATGGAATGGCATGGAATGGCATGGAATGGCATGGAATGGCATGGAATGGCATGGAATGGCATGGAATGGCATGGAATGGCATGGAATGGCAGGGAATGGCATGGAATGGCACGGAATGGCATGGAATGGCACGGAATGGCATGGAATGGCACGGAATGGCATGGAATGGCATGGAATGGCACGGAATGGCATGGAATGGCACGGAATGGCATGGAATGGCATGGAATGGCATGGAATGGCATGGAATGGCATGGAATGGCATGGAATGGCATGGAATGGCATGGAATGGCATGGAATGGCATCGAATGGCATGGCACCGCATGGCACGGCATGGCACGGCATGGCACGGCATGGCACGGCATGGCACCGGCATGGCACGGCATGGCACCGGCATGGCACGGCATGGCACGGCATGGCACGGCATGGCACGGCATGGCACCGGCATGGCACGGCATGGCACCGGCATGGCACGGCATGGCACCGGCATGGCACGGCATGGCACGGCATGGCACCGGCATGGCACGGCATGGCACCGGCATGGCACGGCATGGCACCGGCATGGCACGGCATGGCACCGGCATGGCACCGGCATGGCACGGCATGGCACCGGCATGGCACGGCATGGCACGGCATGGCACCGGCATGGCACGGCATGGCACCGGCATGGCACGGCATGGCACGGCATGGCACCGGCATGGCACGGCATGGAATGGCATGGCACGGCATGGAATGGCATGGAATGGCATGGAATGGCATGGAATGGCATGGAATGGCATGGAATGGCATGGAATGGCATGGAATGGCATGGAATGGCATGGAATGGCATGGAATGGCATGGAATGGCATGGAATGGCATGGAATGGCATGGAATGGCATGGAATGGCATGGAATGGCATGGAATGGCATGGAATGGCATGGAATGGCATGGAATGGCATGGAATGGCATGGAATGGCATGGAATGACATGGAATGGCATGGAATGGCATGGCATGGCATGGCACCGCATGGCACGGCATGGCACGGCATGGCACGGCATGGCACGGCATGGCACGGCATGGCACGGCATGGCACGGCATGGCACGGCATGGCACGGCATTGAATGGCATGGAATGGCATTGAATGGCATGGAATGGCACGGCATGGCACGGCATGGCACCGCATTGAGTGGCATGGAATGGCATGGAATGGCATGGACAGGCATGGACTGGCATGGAATGGCATGGAATGGCATGGCACCGCATGGCCCGGCATGGCACGGCATGGCACGGCATGGCACCGGCATGGCACCGGCATGGCACCGGCATGGCACGGCATTGAATGGCATGGAATGGCATGGAATGGCATGGAATGGCATGGAATGGCATGGAATGGCATGGAATGGCATGGAATGGCATGGAATGGCATGGAATGGCATGGAATGGCATGGAATGGCATGGAATGGCATGGAATGGCATGGAATGACATGGAATGGCATGGAATGGCATGGAATGGCATGGAATGGCATGGAATGGCATGGAATGGCATGGAATGGCATGGAATGGCATGGACTGGCATGGAATGGCATGGCACGGCATGGCACGGCATGGCACCGGCATGGCACGGCATGGCACCGGCATGGCACGGCATGGCACCGGCATGGCACGGCATGGCACGGCATGGCACCGGCATGGCACGGCATGGCACCGGCATGGCACGGCATGGCACCGGCATGGCACGGCATGGCACCGGCATGGCACGGCATGGCACCGGCATGGCACGGCATGGCACCGGCATGGCACGGCATGGCACCGGCATGGCACGGCATGGCACCGGCATGGCACCGGCATGGCACGGCATGGCACCGGCATGGCACGGCATGGCACGGCATGGCACGGCATGGCACGGCATGGCACGGCATGGCACGGCATGGCACGGCATTGAATGGCATGGAATGGCATTGAATGGCATGGAATGGCACGGCATGGCACGGCATGGCACCGCATTGAGTGGCATGGAATGGCATGGAATGGCATGGACAGGCATGGACTGGCATGGAATGGCATGGAATGGCATGGCACCGCATGGCCCGGCATGGCACGGCATGGCACGGCATGGCACCGGCATGGCACCGGCATGGCACCGGCATGGCACGGCATTGAATGGCATGGAATGGCATGGAATGGCATGGAATGGCATGGAATGGCATGGAATGGCATGGAATGGCATGGAATGGCATGGAATGGCATGGAATGGCATGGAATGGCATGGAATGGCATGGAATGGCATGGAATGGCATGGAATGGCATGGAATGACATGGAATGGCATGGAATGGCATGGAATGGCATGGAATGGCATGGAATGGCATGGAATGGCATGGAATGGCATGGAATGGCATGGACTGGCATGGAATGGCATGGCACGGCATGGCACGGCATGGCACCGGCATGGCACGGCATGGCACCGGCATGGCACGGCATGGCACCGGCATGGCACGGCATGGCACGGCATGGCACCGGCATGGCACGGCATGGCACCGGCATGGCACGGCATGGCACCGGCATGGCACGGCATGGCACCGGCATGGCACGGCATGGCACCGGCATGGCACGGCATGGCACCGGCATGGCACGGCATGGCACCGGCATGGCACGGCATGGCACCGGCATGGCACCGGCATGGCACGGCATGGCACCGGCATGGCACGGCATGGCACCGGCATGGCACGGCATGGCACCGGCATGGCACGGCATGGCACCGGCATGGCACGGCATGGAATGGCATGGAATGGCATGGAATGGCATGGAATGGCATGGAATGGCATGGAATGGCATGGAATGGCATGGAAGGGCATGGAATGGCATGGAATGGCATGGAATGGCATGGAATGGCATGGAATGGCATGGAATGGCATGGAATGGCATGGAATGGCATGGAATGGCATGGAATGGCACGGAATGGCACGGAATGGCATGGAATGGCACGGAATGGCACGGAATGGCATGGAATGGCATGGAATGGCATGGAATGGCATGGAATGGCATGGAATGGCATGGAATGGCATGGAATGGCATGGAATGGCATGGAATGGCATGGAATGGCATGGAATGGCATGGAATGGCATGGAATGGCATGGAATGGCATGGAATGGCATGGAATGGCATGGAATGGCATGGAATGGCATGGCACCGGCATGGAATGGCATGGCACCGGCATGGCACCGGCATGGCACGGCATGGCACCGGCATGGCACGGCATGGCACCGGCATGGCACGGCATGGCACCGGCATGGCACGGCATGGCACCGGCATGGCACGGCATGGCACCGGCATGGCACGGCATGGCACCGGCATGGCACGGCATGGCACCGGCATGGCACGGCATGGCACCGGCATGGCACGGCATGGCACCGGCATGGCACGGCATGGCACCGGCATGGCACGGCATGGCACCGGCATGGCACGGCATGGCACCGGCATGGCACGGCATGGCACCGGCATGGCACGGCATGGCACCGGCATGGCACGGCATGGCACCGGCATGGCACGGCATGGCACCGGCATGGCACGGCATGGCACCGGCATGGCACGGCATGGCACCGGCATGGCACGGCATGGCACCGGCATGGCACGGCATGGCACCGGCATGGCACGGCATGGCACCGGCATGGCACGGCATGGCACGGCATGGCACGGCATGGCACGGCATGGCACCGCATGGCACGGCATGGCACGGCATGGCACGGCATGGCACGGCATGGCACGGCATGGCACCGCATTGAGTGGCATGGAATGGCATGGAATGGCATGGACAGGCATGGATTGGCATGGAATGGCATGGAATGGCATGGCACCGCATGGCCCGGCATGGCACGGCATGGCACGGCATGGCACCGGCATGGCACGGCATGGCACCGGCATGGCACGGCATTGAATGGCATGGAATGGCATGGAATGGCATGGAATGGCATGGAATGGCATGGAATGGCATGGAATGGCATGGAATGGCATGGAATGGCATGGAATGGCATGGAATGGCATGGAATGGCATGGAATGGCATGGAATGGCATGGAATGGCATGGAATGACATGGAATGGCATGGAATGGCATGGAATGGCATGGAATGGCATGGAATGGCATGGAATGGCATGGAATGGCATGGAATGGCATGGAATGGCATGGAATGGCATGGAATGGCATGGAATGGCATGGAATGGCATGGAATCGCATGGCACCGGCATGGCACCGGCATGGCACGGCATGGCACGGCATGGCACGGCATGGCACGGCATGGCACGGCATTGAATGGCATGGAATGGCATTGTATGGCACGGCATGGCACGGCATGGCACGGCATGGCACGGCATGGCACGGCATTGAGTGGCATGGAATGGCATGGAATGGCATGGAATGGCATGGAATGGCATGGAATGGTATGGAATGGCATGGAATGGCATGGAATGGCATGGAATGGCATGGAATGGCATGGAATGGCATGGAATGGCATGGAATGGCATGGAATGGCATGGAATGGCATGGAATGGCATGGAATGGCATGGAATGGCATGGAATGGCATGGAATGGCATGGAATGGCATGGAATGGCATGGAATGGCATGGAATGGCATGGAATGGCATGGAATGACATGGAATGGCATGGAATGGCATGGAATGGCATGGAATGGCATGGAATGGCATGGAATGGCATGGAATGGCATGGAATCGCATGGCACCGGCATGGCACCGGCATGGCACCGGCATGGCACGGCATGGCACGGCATGGCACGGCATGGCACGGCATGGCACGGCATGGCACGGCATGGCACGGCATGGCACGGCATGGCACGGCATGGCACGGCATGGCACGGCATGGCACGGCATGGCACGGCATGGCACGGCATGGCACGGCATGGCACGGCATGGCACGGCATGGCACGGCATGGCACGGCATGGCACGGCATGGCACGGCATGGCACGGCATGGCACGGCATGGCACGGCATGGCACGGCATGGCACGGCATGGCACGGCATTGAATGGCATGGAATGGCATTGAATGGCACGGAATGGCACGGCATGGCACCGCATTGAGTGGCATGGAATGGCATGGACTGGCATGGAATGGCATGGAATGGCATGGAATGGCATGGAATGGCATGGAATGGCATGGAATGGCATGGAATGGCATGGAATGGCATGGAATGGCATGGAATGGCATGGAATGGCATGGAATGGCATGGAATGGCATGGAATGGCATGGAATGGCATGGAATGGCATGGAATGGCATGGAATGGCATGGAATGGCATGGAATGGCATGGAATGGCATGGAATGGCATGGAATGGCATGGAATGGCATGGAATGGCATGGAATGGCATGGAATGGCATGGAATGGCATGGAATGGCATGGAATGGCATGGAATGGCATGGAATGGCATGGAATGGCATGGAATGGCATGGAATGGCATGGAATGGCATGGAATGGCATGGCATGGAATGGCATGGAATGGCATGGAATGGCATGGAATGGCATGGAATGGCATGGAATGGCATGGAATGGCATGGAATGGCATGGAATGGCATGGAATGGCATGGAATGGCATGGAATGGCATGGAATGGCATGGAATGGCATGGAATGGCATGGAATGGCATGGAATGGCATGGAATGACATGGAATGGCATGGAATGGCATGGAATGGCATGGAATGGCATGGAATGGCATGGAATGGCATGGCACCGCATGGCACGGCATGGCACCGGCATGGCACGGCATGGCACCGGCATGGCACCGGCATGGCACCGGCATGGCACGGCATGGCACCGGCATGGCACGGCATGGCACCGGCATGGCACGGCATTGAATGGCATGGAATGGCATGGAATGGCATGGAATGGCATGGAATGGCATGGAATGGCATGGAATGGCATGGAATGGCATGGAATGGCATCGAATGGCATGGCACCGCATGGCACGGCATGGCACGGCATGGCACGGCATGGCACGGCATGGCACCGGCATGGCACGGCATGGCACCGGCATGGCACGGCATGGCACGGCATGGCACCGGCATGGCACCGGCATGGCACGGCATGGCACCGGCATGGCACGGCATGGCACCGGCATGGCACGGCATGGCACGGCATGGCACCGGCATGGCACGGCATGGCACCGGCATGGCACGGCATGGCACCGGCATGGCACGGCATGGCACCGGCATGGCACCGGCATGGCACGGCATGGCACCGGCATGGCACGGCATGGCACGGCATGGCACCGGCATGGCACGGCATGGCACCGGCATGGCACGGCATGGCACGGCATGGCACCGGCATGGCACGGCATGGAATGGCATGGCACGGCATGGAATGGCATGGAATGGCATGGAATGGCATGGAATGGCATGGAATGGCATGGAATGGCATGGAATGGCATGGAATGGCATGGAATGGCATGGAATGGCATGGAATGGCATGGAATGGCATGGAATGGCATGGAATGGCATGGAATGGCATGGAATGGCATGGAATGGCATGGAATGGCATGGAATGGCATGGAATGGCATGGAATGGCATGGAATGGCATGGAATGGCATGGAATGGCATGGAATGGCATGGAATGGCATGGAATGGCATGGAATGGCATGGAATGACATGGAATGGCATGGAATGGCATGGCATGGCATGGCACCGCATGGCACGGCATGGCACGGCATGGCACGGCATGGCACGGCATGGCACGGCATGGCACGGCATGGCACGGCATGGCACGGCATTGAATGGCATGGAATGGCATTGAATGGCATGGAATGGCACGGCATGGCACGGCATGGCACCGCATTGAGTGGCATGGAATGGCATGGAATGGCATGGACAGGCATGGACTGGCATGGAATGGCATGGAATGGCATGGCACCGCATGGCCCGGCATGGCACGGCATGGCACGGCATGGCACCGGCATGGCACCGGCATGGCACCGGCATGGCACCGGCATGGCACGGCATTGAATGGCATGGAATGGCATGGAATGGCATGGAATGGCATGGAATGGCATGGAATGGCATGGAATGGCATGGAATGGCATGGAATGGCATGGAATGGCATGGAATGACATGGAATGGCATGGAATGGCATGGAATGGCATGGAATGGCATGGAATGGCATGGAATGGCATGGAATGGCATGGAATGGCATGGACTGGCATGGAATGGCATGGCACGGCATGGCACGGCATGGCACCGGCATGGCACGGCATGGCACCGGCATGGCACGGCATGGCACCGGCATGGCACGGCATGGCACGGCATGGCACCGGCATGGCACGGCATGGCACCGGCATGGCACGGCATGGCACCGGCATGGCACGGCATGGCACCGGCATGGCACGGCATGGCACCGGCATGGCACGGCATGGCACCGGCATGGCACGGCATGGCACCGGCATGGCACCGGCATGGCACGGCATGGCACCGGCATGGCACGGCATGGCACCGGCATGGCACGGCATGGCACCGGCATGGCACGGCATGGAATGGCATGGAATGGCATGGAATGGCATGGAATGGCATGGAATGGCATGGAATGGCATGGAATGGCATGGAATGGCATGGAATGGCATGGAATGGCATGGAATGGCATGGAATGGCATGGAATGGCATGGAATGGCATGGAATGGCATGGAATGGCATGGAATGGCACGGAATGGCACGGAATGGCATGGAATGGCACGGAATGGCACGGAATGGCACGGAATGGCACGGAATGGCATGGAATGGCATGGAATGGCATGGAATGGCATGGAATGGCATGGAATGGCATGGAATGGCATGGAATGGCATGGAATGGCATGGAATGGCATGGAATGGCATGGAATGGCATGGAATGGCATGGAATGGCATGGAATGGCATGGAATGGCATGGAATGGCATGGAATGGCATGGAATGGCATGGAATGGCATGGAATGGCATGGAATGGCATGGAATGGCATGGCACCGGCATGGAATGGCATGGCACCGGCATGGCACCGGCATGGCACCGGCATGGCACGGCATGGCACCGGCATGGCACGGCATGGCACCGGCATGGCACGGCATGGCACCGGCATGGCACGGCATGGCACCGGCATGGCACGGCATGGCACCGGCATGGCACGGCATGGCACCGGCATGGCACGGCATGGAATGGCATGGAATGGCATGGAATGGCATGGAATGGCATGGAATGGCATGGAATGGCATGGAATGGCATGGAATGGCATGGAATGGCATGGAATGGCATGGAATGGCATGGAATGGCATGGAATGGCATGGAATGGCATGGAATGGCATGGAATGGCATGGAATGGCATGGAATGGCACGGAATGGCATGGAATGGCACGGAATGGCATGGAATGGCACGGAATGGCATGGAATGGCATGGAATGGCATGGAATGGCATGGAATGGCATGGAATGGCATGGAATGGCATGGAATGGCATGGAATGGCATGGAATGGCATCGAATGGCATGGCACCGCATGGCACGGCATGGCACGGCATGGCACGGCATGGCACCGGCATGGCACGGCATGGCACCGGCATGGCACGGCATGGCACGGCATGGCACCGGCATGGCACGGCATGGCACGGCATGGCACCGGCATGGCACGGCATGGCACCGGCATGGCACGGCATGGCACCGGCATGGCACGGCATGGCACGGCATGGCACCGGCATGGCACGGCATGGCACCGGCATGGCACGGCATGGCACCGGCATGGCACGGCATGGCACCGGCATGGCACCGGCATGGCACCGGCATGGCACGGCATGGCACCGGCATGGCACGGCATGGCACGGCATGGCACCGGCATGGCACGGCATGGCACCGGCATGGCACGGCATGGCACGGCATGGCACGGCATGGCACGGCATGGCACCGGCATGGCACGGCATGGAATGGCATGGCACGGCATGGAATGGCATGGAATGGCATGGAATGGCATGGAATGGCATGGAATGGCATGGAATGGCATGGAATGGCATGGAATGGCATGGAATGGCATGGAATGGCATGGAATGGCATGGAATGGCATGGAATGGCATGGAATGGCATGGAATGGCATGGAATGGCATGGAATGGCATGGAATGGCATGGAATGGCATGGAATGGCATGGAATGGCATGGAATGGCATGGAATGGCATGGAATGGCATGGAATGGCATGGAATGGCATGGAATGGCATGGAATGGCATGGAATGGCATGGAATGGCATGGAATGGCATGGAATGGCATGGAATGGCATGGAATGGCATGGAATGGCATGGAATGGCATGGAATGGCATGGAATGGCATGGAATGGCATGGAATGGCATGGAATGGCATGGAATGGCATGGAATGGCATGGAATGGCATGGAATGGCATGGAATGGCATGGAATGGCATGGAATGGCATGGAATGGCATGGAATGGCATGGAATGGCATGGAATGGCATGGAATGGCATGGAATGGCATGGAATGGCATGGAATGGCATGGAATGGCATGGAATGGCATGGAATGGCATGGAATGGCATGGAATGGCATGGCACCGGCATGGCACGGCATGGCACCGGCATGGCACGGCATGGCACCGGCATGGCACGGCATGGCACCGGCATGGCACGGCATGGCACCGGCATGGCACGGCATGGCACCGGCATGGCACGGCATGGCACGGCATGGCACCGGCATGGCACGGCATGGCACCGGCATGGCACGGCATGGCACCGGCATGGTACGGCATGGCACCGGCATGGCACGGCATGGCACCGGCATGGCACGGCATGGCACCGGCATGGCACGGCATGGCACCGGCATGGCACGGCATGGCACGGCATGGCACCGGCATGGCACGGCATGGCACCGGCATGGAATGGCATGGAATGGCATGGAATGGCATGGAATGGCATGGAATGGCATGGAATGGCATGGAATGGCATGGAATGGCATGGAATGGCATGGAATGGCATGGCACCGGCATGGCACCGGCATGGCACCGGCATGGCACGGCATGGCACCGGCATGGCACGGCATGGCACCGGCATGGCACGGCATGGCACCGGCATGGCACGGCATGGCACCGGCATGGCACGGCATGGCACCGGCATGGCACCGGCATGGCACCGGCATGGAATGGCATGGAATGGCATGGAATGGCATGGATTGGCATGGAATGGCATGGCACGGCATGGCACCGGCATGGCACGGCATGGCACCGGCATGGCACGGCATGGCACCGGCATGGCACGGCATGGCACCGGCATGGCACGGCATGGCACCGGCATGGCACGGCATGGCACCGGCATGGCACGGCATGGCACCGGCTTGGCACGGCATGGCACCGGCATGGCACGGCATGGCACCGGCATGGCACGGCATGGCACCGGCATGGCACGGCATGGCACCGGCATGGCACCGGCATGGCACGGCATGGAATGGCATGGAATGGCATGGAATGGCATGGAATGGCATGGAATGGCATGGAATGGCATGGAATGGCATGGAATGGCATGGAATGGCATGGAATGGTATGGAATGGCATGGAATGGCATGGCACCGCATGGCACGGCATGGCACGGCATGGCACGGCATGGCACCGGCATGGCACGGCATGGCACCGGCATGGCACGGCATGGCACCGGCATGGCACGGCATGGCACCGGCATGGCACCGGCATGGCACGGCATGGCACCGGCATGGCACGGCATGGCACCGGCATGGTACGGCATGGCACCGGCATGGCACGGCATGGCACCGGCATGGCACGGCATGGCACCGGCATGGCACGGCATGGCACCGGCATGGCACGGCATGGCACCGGCATGGCACGGCATGGCACCGGCATGGCACGGCATGGCACCGGCATGGCACGGCATGGCACCGGCATGGCACGGCATGGCACCGGCATGGCACGGCATGGCACCGGCATGGCACGGCATGGCACGGCATGGCACCGGCATGGCACGGCATGACACCGGCATGGCACGGCATGGCACGGCATGGCACCGGCATGGCACGGCATGGCACCGGCATGGCACGGCATGGCACCGGCATGGCACGGCATGGCACCGGCATGGCACGGCATGGCACGGCATGGCACCGGCATGGCACGGCATGGCACCGGCATGGCACGGCATGGCACGGCATGGCACCGGCATGGCACGGCATGGCACCGGCATGGCACGGCATGGCACCGGCATGGCACGGCATGGCACCGGCATGGAATGGCATGGAATGGCATGGCACCGGCATGGCACGGCATGGCACCGGCATGGCACGGCATGGCACCGGCATGGAATGGCATGGAATGGCATGGAATGGCATGGAATGGCATGGAATGGCATGGAATGGCATGGAATGGCATGGAATGGCATGGCACCGGCATGGCACGGCATGGCACCGGCATGGCACGGCATGGCACCGGCATGGCACGGCATGGCACCGGCATGGCACGGCATGGCACCGGCATGGCACGGCATGGCACCGGCATGGCACCGGCATGGAATGGCATGGAATGGCATGGAATGGCATGGAATGGCATGGATTGGCATGGAATGGCATGGCACGGCATGGCACCGGCATGGCACGGCATGGCACCGGCATGGCACGGCATGGCACCGGCATGGCACGGCATGGCACCGGCATGGAATGGCATGGCACCGGCATGGCACGGCATGGCACCGGCATGGCACGGCATGGCACCGGCATGGCACGGCATGGCACCGGCATGGCACGGCATGGCACCGGCATGGCACGGCATGGCACCGGCATGGCACGGCATGGCACCGGCATGGCACCGGCATGGAATGGCATGGAATGGCATGGAATGGCATGGATTGGCATGGAATGGCATGGCACGGCATGGCACCGGCATGGCACGGCATGGCACCGGCATGGCACGGCATGGCACCGGCATGGCACGGCATGGCACCGGCATGGCACGGCATGGCACCGGCATGGCACGGCATGGCACCGGCTTGGCACGGCATGGCACCGGCATGGCACGGCATGGCACCGGCATGGCACGGCATGGCACCGGCATGGCACGGCATGGCACCGGCATGGCACGGCATGGCACCGGCATGGCACGGCATGGCACCGGCATGGCACGGCATGGAATGGCATGGAATGGCATGGAATGGCATGGAATGGCATGGAATGGCATGGAATGGCATGGAATGGCATGGAATGGCATGGAATGGCATGGCACCGGCATGGAATGGCATGGCACCGGCATGGCACCGGCATGGCACGGCATGGCACCGGCATGGCACGGCATGGCACCGGCATGGCACGGCATGGCACCGGCATGGCACGGCATGGCACCGGCATGGCACGGCATGGCACCGGCATGGCACGGCATGGCACCGGCATGGCACGGCATGGCACCGGCATGGCACGGCATGGCACCGGCATGGCACGGCATGGCACCGGCATGGCACGGCATGGCACCGGCATGGCACGGCATGGCACCGGCATGGCACGGCATGGCACCGGCATGGCACGGCATGGCACCGGCATGGCACGGCATGGCACCGGCATGGCACGGCATGGCACCGGCATGGCACGGCATGGCACCGGCATGGCACGGCATGGAATGGCATGGAATGGCATGGAATGGCATGGAATGGCATGGAATGGCATGGAATGGCATGGAATGGCATGGAATGGCATGGAATTGCATGGAATGGCATGGAATGGCATGGAATGGCATGGAATGGCATGGAATGGCATGGAATGGCATGGAATGGCATGGAATGGCATGGAATGGCATGGAATGGCATGGAATGGCATGGAATGGCATGGAATGGCATGGAATGGCATGGAATGGCACGGAATGGCATGGAATGGCACGGAATGGCATGGAATGGCACGGAATGGCATGGAATGGCATGGAATGGCATGGAATGGCATGGAATGGCATGGAATGGCATGGAATGGCATCGAATGGCATGGCACCGCATGGCACGGCATGGCACGGCATGGCACGGCATGGCACGGCATGGCACGGCATGGCACGGCATGGCACCGGCATGGCACGGCATGGCACCGGCATGGCACGGCATGGCACGGCATGGCACCGGCATGGCACGGCATGGCACGGCATGGCACCGGCATGGCACGGCATGGCACCGGCATGGCACGGCATGGCACCGGCATGGCACGGCATGGCACGGCATGGCACCGGCATGGCACGGCATGGCACCGGCATGGCACGGCATGGCACCGGCATGGCACGGCATGGCACCGGCATGGCACGGCATGGCACCGGCATGGCACGGCATGGCACCGGCATGGCACGGCATGGCACCGGCATGGCACGGCATGGCACCGGCATGGCACGGCATGGCACCGGCATGGCACGGCATGGCACCGGCATGGCACGGCATGGCACCGGCATGGCACGGCATGGCACCGGCATGGCACGGCATGGAATGGCATGGAATGGCATGGAATGGCATGGAATGGCATGGAATGGCATGGAATGGCATGGAATGGCATGGAATGGCATGGAATGGCATGGAATGGCATGGAATGGCATGGAATGGCATGGAATGGTATGGAATGGCATGGAATGGCATGGCACCGCATGGCACGGCATGGCACGGCATGGCACGGCATGGCACCGGCATGGCACGGCATGGCACCGGCATGGCACGGCATGGCACCGGCATGGCACGGCATGGCACCGGCATGGCACCGGCATGGCACGGCATGGCACCGGCATGGCACGGCATGGCACCGGCATGGTACGGCATGGCACCGGCATGGCACGGCATGGCACCGGCATGGCACGGCATGGCACCGGCATGGCACGGCATGGCACCGGCATGGCACGGCATGGCACCGGCATGGCACGGCATGGCACCGGCATGGCACGGCATGGCACCGGCATGGCACGGCATGGCACCGGCATGGCACGGCATGGCACCGGCATGGCACGGCATGGCACCGGCATGGCACGGCATGGCACCGGCATGGCACGGCATGGCACGGCATGGCACCGGCATGGCACGGCATGACACCGGCATGGCACGGCATGGCACGGCATGGCACCGGCATGGCACGGCATGGCACCGGCATGGCACGGCATGGCACCGGCATGGCACGGCATGGCACGGCATGGCACCGGCATGGCACGGCATGGCACCGGCATGGCACGGCATGGCACGGCATGGCACCGGCATGGCACGGCATGGCACCGGCATGGCACGGCATGGCACCGGCATGGCACGGCATGGCACCGGCATGGAATGGCATGGAATGGCATGGCACCGGCATGGCACGGCATGGCACCGGCATGGCACGGCATGGCACCGGCATGGAATGGCATGGAATGGCATGGAATGGCATGGAATGGCATGGAATGGCATGGAATGGCATGGAATGGCATGGAATGGCATGGAATGGCATGGAATGGCATGGCACCGGCATGGCACGGCATGGCACCGGCATGGCACGGCATGGCACCGGCATGGCACGGCATGGCACCGGCATGGCACGGCATGGCACCGGCATGGCACGGCATGGCACCGGCATGGCACCGGCATGGAATGGCATGGAATGGCATGGAATGGCATGGAATGGCATGGATTGGCATGGAATGGCATGGCACGGCATGGCACCGGCATGGCACGGCATGGCACCGGCATGGAATGGCATGGCACCGGCATGGCACGGCATGGCACCGGCATGGCACGGCATGGCACCGGCATGGCACGGCATGGCACCGGCATGGCACGGCATGGCACCGGCATGGCACGGCATGGCACCGGCATGGCACCGGCATGGAATGGCATGGAATGGCATGGAATGGCATGGATTGGCATGGAATGGCATGGCACGGCATGGCACCGGCATGGCACGGCATGGCACCGGCATGGCACGGCATGGCACCGGCATGGCACGGCATGGCACCGGCATGGCACGGCATGGCACCGGCATGGCACGGCATGGCACCGGCATGGCACGGCATGGCACCGGCATGGCACGGCATGGCACCGGCATGGCACGGCATGGCACCGGCATGGCACGGCATGGCACCGGCATGGCACGGCATGGCACCGGCATGGCACGGCATGGCACCGGCATGGCACGGCATGGCACCGGCATGGCACGGCATGGCACCGGCATGGCACGGCATGGCACCGGCATGGCACGGCATGGAATGGCATGGAATGGCATGGAATGGCATGGAATGGCATGGAATGGCATGGAATGGCATGGAATGGCATGGAATGGCATGGAATGGCATGGAATGGCATGGAATGGCATGGAATGGCATGGCACCGGCATGGAATGGCATGGCACCGGCATGGCACCGGCATGGCACGGCATGGCACCGGCATGGCACGGCATGGCACCGGCATGGCACGGCATGGCACCGGCATGGCACGGCATGGCACCGGCATGGCACGGCATGGCACCGGCATGGCACGGCATGGCACCGGCATGGCACGGCATGGCACCGGCATGGCACGGCATGGCACCGGCATGGCACGGCATGGCACCGGCATGGCACGGCATGGCACCGGCATGGCACGGCATGGCACCGGCATGGCACGGCATGGCACCGGCATGGCACGGCATGGCACCGGCATGGCACGGCATGGCACCGGCATGGCACGGCATGGCACCGGCATGGCACGGCATGGAATGGCATGGAATGGCATGGAATGGCATGGAATGGCATGGAATGGCATGGAATGGCATGGAATGGCATGGAATGGCATGGAATGGCATGGAATGGCATGGAATGGCATGGAATGGCATGGAATGGCATGGAATGGCATGGAATGGCATGGAATGGCATGGAATGGCATGGAATGGCATGGAATGGCATGGAATGGCATGGAATGGCATGGAATGGCATGGAATGGCACGGAATGGCATGGAATGGCACGGAATGGCATGGAATGGCACGGAATGGCATGGAATGGCATGGAATGGCATGGAATGGCATGGAATGGCATGGAATGGCATGGAATGGCATCGAATGGCATGGCACCGCATGGCACGGCATGGCACGGCATGGCACGGCATGGCACGGCATGGCACCGGCATGGCACGGCATGGCACCGGCATGGCACGGCATGGCACGGCATGGCACCGGCATGGCACGGCATGGCACGGCATGGCACCGGCATGGCACGGCATGGCACCGGCATGGCACGGCATGGCACCGGCATGGCACGGCATGGCACGGCATGG
Organism: Cryptus armator; assembly: GCA_963971235.1. Taxonomy (NCBI): domain Eukaryota; kingdom Metazoa; phylum Arthropoda; class Insecta; order Hymenoptera; family Ichneumonidae; genus Cryptus; species Cryptus armator. The sequence goes on along the minus strand of CAXARG010000211.1, from coordinate 200,623 downwards.
CACCGGCATGGCACGGCATGGCACCGGCATGGCACGGCATGGCACCGGCATGGCACCGGCATGGCACCGGCATGGCACGGCATGGCACCGGCATGGCACGGCATGGCACGGCATGGCACCGGCATGGCACGGCATGGCACCGGCATGGCACGGCATGGCACGGCATGGCACCGGCATGGCACGGCATGGCACCGGCATGGCACGGCATGGCACGGCATGGCACCGGCATGGCACGGCATGGAATGGCATGGCACGGCATGGAATGGCATGGAATGGCATGGAATGGCATGGAATGGCATGGAATGGCATGGAATGGCATGGAATGGCATGGAATGGCATGGAATGGCATGGAATGGCATGGAATGGCATGGAATGGCATGGAATGGCATGGAATGGCATGGAATGGCATGGAATGGCATGGAATGGCATGGAATGGCATGGAATGGCATGGAATGGCATGGAATGGCATGGAATGGCATGGAATGGCATGGAATGGCATGGAATGGCATGGAATGGCATGGAATGGCATGGAATGGCATGGAATGGCATGGAATGGCATGGAATGGCATGGAATGGCATGGAATGGCATGGAATGGCATGGAATGGCATGGAATGGCATGGAATGGCATGGAATGGCATGGAATGGCATGGAATGGCATGGAATGGCATGGAATGGCATGGAATGGCATGGAATGGCATGGAATGGCATGGAATGGCATGGAATGGCATGGAATGGCATGGAATGGCATGGAATGGCATGGAATGGCATGGAATGGCATGGAATGGCATGGAATGGCATGGAATGGCATGGAATGGCATGGCACCGGCATGGCACGGCATGGCACCGGCATGGCACGGCATGGCACCGGCATGGCACGGCATGGCACCGGCATGGCACGGCATGGCACCGGCATGGCACGGCATGGCACCGGCATGGCACGGCATGGCACCGGCATGGCACGGCATGGCACCGGCATGGCACGGCATGGCACCGGCATGGCACGGCATGGCACGGCATGGCACCGGCATGGCACGGCATGACACCGGCATGGCACGGCATGGCACGGCATGGCACCGGCATGGCACGGCATGGCACCGGCATGGCACGGCATGGCACGGCATGGCACCGGCATGGCACGGCATGGCACCGGCATGGCACGGCATGGCACGGCATGGCACCGGCATGGCACGGCATGGCACCGGCATGGCACGGCATGGCACGGCATGGCACCGGCATGGCACGGCATGGCACCGGCATGGCACCGGCATGGCACGGCATGGCACCGGCATGGCACGGCATGGCACCGGCATGGCACGGCATGGCACCGGCATGGCACGGCATGGCACCGGCATGGCACGGCATGGCACCGGCATTGCACGGCATGGCACCGGCATGGCACGGCATGGCACCGGCATGGCACGGCATGGCACCGGCATGGCACGGCATGGCACCGGCATGGCACGGCATGGCACCGGCATGGCACGGCATGGCACGGCATGGCACCGGCATGGCACGGCATGACACCGGCATGGCACGGCATGGCACGGCATGGCACCGGCATGGCACGGCATGGCACCGGCATGGCACGGCATGGCACCGGCATGGCACGGCATGGCACGGCATGGCACCGGCATGGCACGGCATGGCACCGGCATGGCACGGCATGGCACGGCATGGCACCGGCATGGCACGGCATGGCACGACATGGCACCGGCATGGCACGGCATGGCACCGGCATGGCACGGCATGGCACGGCATGGCACCGGCATGGCACGGCATGGCACCGGCATGGCACGGCATGGCACCGGCATGGCACGGCATGGCACCGGCATGGCACGGCATGGCACCGGCATGGCACGGCATGGCACCGGCATGGCACGGCATGGCACCGGCATGGCACGGCATGGCACCGGCATGGCACGGCATGGCACCGGCATGGCACGGCATGGCACCGGCATGGCACGGCATGGCACCGGCATGGCACGGCATGGCACCGGCATGGCACGGCATGGCACCGGCATGGCACGGCATGGCACCGGCATGGCACGGCATGGCACCGGCATGGCACGGCATGGCACCGGCATGGCACGGCATGGCACCGGCATGGCACGGCATGGCACCGGCATGGCACGGCATGGCACCGGCATGGCACGGCATGGCACCGGCATGGCACGGCATGGCACCGGCATGGCACGGCATGGCACCGGCATGGCACGGCATGGCACCGGCATGGCACGGCATGGCACCGGCATGGCACGGCATGGCACCGGCATGGCACGGCATGGCACCGGCATGGCACGGCATGGAATGGCATGGAATGGTATGGAATGGCATGGAATGGCATGGAATGGCATGGAATGGCATGGAATGGCATGGAATGGCATGGAATGGCATGGAATGGCATGGAATGGCATGGAATGGCATGGAATGGCATGGAATGGCATGGAATGGCATGGAATGGCATGGAATGGCATGGAATGGCATGGAATGGCATGGAATGGCATGGAATGGCATGGCACCGGCATGGCACGGCATGGCACCGGCATGGCACGGCATGGCACCGGCATGGCACGGCATGGCACCGGCATGGCACGGCATGGCACCGGCATGGCACGGCATGGCACCGGCATGGCACGGCATGGCACCGGCATGGCACCGGCATGGCACGGCATGGCACCGGCATGGCACGGCATGGCACCGGCATGGCACGGCATGGCACCGGCATGGCACGGCATGGCACCGGCATGGCACGGCATGGCACGGCATGGCACCGGCATGGCACGGCATGACACCGGCATGGCACGGCATGGCACGGCATGGCACCGGCATGGCACGGCATGGCACCGGCATGGCACGGCATGGCACGGCATGGCACCGGCATGGCACGGCATGGCACCGGCATGGCACGGCATGGCACGGCATGGCACCGGCATGGCACCGGCATGGCACGGCATGGCACGGCATGGCACGGCATGGCACCGGCATGGCACGGCATGGCACCGGCATGGCACGGCATGGCACGGCATGGCACCGGCATGGCACGGCATGGCACCGGCATGGCACGGCATGGCACCGGCATGGCACGGCATGGCACCGGCATGGCACCGGCATGGCACCGGCATGGCACCGGCATGGCACGGCATGGCACCGGCATGGCACGGCATGGCACCGGCATGGCACGGCATGGCACCGGCATGGCACGGCATTGAATGGCATGGAATGGCATGGAATGGCATGGAATGGCATGGAATGGCATGGAATGGCATGGAATGGCATGGAATGGCATGGAATGGCATGGAATGGCATGGAATGGCATGGAATGGCATGGAATGGCATGGAATGGCATGGAATGACATGGAATGGCATGGAATGGCATGGCATGGCATGGCACCGCATGGCACGGCATGGCACGGCATGGCACGGCATGGCACGGCATGGCACGGCATGGCACGGCATGGCACGGCATGGCACGGCATGGCACGGCATGGCACGGCATTGAATGGCATGGAATGGCATTGAATGGCATGGAATGGCACGGCATGGCACGGCATGGCACCGCATTGAGTGGCATGGAATGGCATGGAATGGCATGGACAGGCATGGACTGGCATGGAATGGCATGGACTGGCATGGAATGGCATGGAATGGCATGGCACCGCATGGCCCGGCATGGCACCGGCATGGCACGGCATGGCACCGGCATGGCACGGCATGGCACCGGCATGGCACGGCATTGAATGGCATGGAATGGCATGGAATGGCATGGAATGGCATGGAATGGCATGGAATGGCATGGAATGGCATGGAATGGCATGGAATGGCATGGAATGGCATGGAATGGCATGGAATGGCATGGAATGGCATGGAATGACATGGAATGGCATGGAATGGCATGGAATGGCATGGAATGGCATGGAATGGCATGGAATGGCATGGAATGGCATGGAATGGCATGGACTGGCATGGAATGGCATGGCACGGCATGGCACGGCATGGCACCGGCATGGCACGGCATGGCACCGGCATGGCACGGCATGGCACCGGCATCGCACGGCATGGCACGGCATGGCACCGGCATGGCACGGCATGGCACCGGCATGGCACGGCATGGCACCGGCATGGCACGGCATGGCACCGGCATGGCACGGCATGGCACCGGCATGGCACGGCATGGCACCGGCATGGCACGGCATGGCACCGGCATGGCACCGGCATGGCACGGCATGGCACCGGCATGGCACGGCATGGCACCGGCATGGCACGGCATGGCACCGGCATGGCACGGCATGGAATGGCATTGAATGGCATGGAATGGCATGGAATGGCATGGAATGGCATGGAATGGCATGGAATGGCATGGAATGGCATGGAATGGCATGGAATGGCATGGAATGGCATGGAATGGCATGGAATGGCATGGAATGGCATGGAATGGCATGGAATGGCATGGAATGGCATGGAATGGCATGGAATGGCATGGAATGGCATGGAATGGCATGGAATGGCATGGAATGGCATGGAATGGCATGGAATGGCATGGCACCGGCATGGCACGGCATGGCACCGGCATGGCACGGCATGGCACCGGCATGGCACGGCATGGCACCGGCATGGCACGGCATGGCACCGGCATGGCACGGCATGGCACCGGCATGGCACGGCATGGCACGGCATGGCACCGGCATGGCACGGCATGACACCGGCATGGCACGGCATGGCACGGCATGGCACCGGCATGGCACGGCATGGCACCGGCATGGCACGGCATGGCACCGGCATGGCACGGCATGGCACGGCATGGCACCGGCATGGCACGGCATGGCACCGGCATGGCACGGCATGGCACGGCATGGCACCGGCATGGCACCGGCATGGCACGGCATGGCACGGCATGGCACGGCATGGCACCGGCATGGCACGGCATGGCACCGGCATGGCACGGCATGGCACGGCATGGCACCGGCATGGCACGGCATGGCACCGGCATGGCACGGCATGGCACCGGCATGGCACGGCATGGCACCGGCATGGCACCGGCATGGCACCGGCATGGCACGGCATGGCACCGGCATGGCACGGCATGGCACCGGCATGGCACGGCATTGAATGGCATGGAATGGCATGGAATGGCATGGAATGGCATGGAATGGCATGGAATGGCATGGAATGGCATGGAATGGCATGGAATGGCATGGAATGGCATGGAATGGCATGGAATGGCATGGAATGGCATGGAATGGCATGGAATGACATGGAATGGCATGGAATGGCATGGCATGGCATGGCACCGCATGGCACGGCATGGCACGGCATGGCACGGCATGGCACGGCATGGCACGGCATGGCACGGCATGGCACGGCATGGCACGGCATGGCACGGCATGGCACGGCATTGAATGGCATGGAATGGCATTGAATGGCATGGAATGGCACGGCATGGCACGGCATGGCACCGCATTGAGTGGCATGGAATGGCATGGAATGGCATGGAATGGCATGGACAGGCATGGACTGGCATGGAATGGCATGGACTGGCATGGAATGGCATGGAATGGCATGGCACCGCATGGCCCGGCATGGCACCGGCATGGCACGGCATGGCACCGGCATGGCACGGCATGGCACCGGCATGGCACGGCATTGAATGGCATGGAATGGCATGGAATGGCATGGAATGGCATGGAATGGCATGGAATGGCATGGAATGGCATGGAATGGCATGGAATGGCATGGAATGGCATGGAATGGCATGGAATGACATGGAATGGCATGGAATGGCATGGAATGGCATGGAATGGCATGGAATGGCATGGAATGGCATGGACTGGCATGGAATGGCATGGCACGGCATGGCACGGCATGGCACCGGCATGGCACGGCATGGCACCGGCATGGCACGGCATGGCACCGGCATGGCACGGCATGGCACGGCATGGCACCGGCATGGCACGGCATGGCACCGGCATGGCACGGCATGGCACCGGCATGGCACGGCATGGCACCGGCATGGCACGGCATGGCACCGGCATGGCACGGCATGGCACCGGCATGGCACGGCATGGCACGGCATGGCACCGGCATGGCACGGCATGGCACCGGCATGGCACGGCATGGCACCGGCATGGCACGGCATGGCACCGGCATGGCACGGCATGGCACCGCATTGAGTGGCATGGAATGGCATGGAATGGCATGGAATGGCATGGAATGGCATGGAATGGCATGGAATGGCATGGAATGGCATGGAATGGCATGGAATGGCATGGAATGGCATGGAATGGCATGGAATGGCATGGAATGGCATGGAATGGCATGGAATGGCACGGAATGGCACGGAATGGCATGGAATGGCACGGAATGGCACGGAATGGCACGGAATGGCACGGAATGGCATGGAATGGCATGGAATGGCATGGAATGGCATGGAATGGCATGGAATGGCATGGAATGGCATGGAATGGCACGGAATGGCATGGAATGGCATGGAATGGCATGGAATGGCATGGAATGGCATGGAATGGCATGGAATGGCATGGAATGGCATGGAATGGCATCGAATGGCATGGCACCGCATGGCACGGCATGGCACGGCATGGCACGGCATGGCACCGGCATGGCACCGGCATGGCACCGGCATGGCACCGGCATGGCACGGCATGGCACCGGCATGGCACGGCATGGCACCGGCATGGCACGGCATGGCACGGCATGGCACCGGCATGGCACGGCATGGCACCGGCATGGCACGGCATGGCACGGCATGGCACCGGCATGGCACGGCATGGCACCGGCATGGCACGGCATGGCACCGGCATGGCACGGCATGGCACCGGCATGGCACGGCATGGCACCGGCATGGCACGGCATGGCACCGGCATGGCACGGCATGGCACCGGCATGGCACGGCATGGCACGGCATGGCACCGGCATGGCACGGCATGGCACCGGCATGGCACGGCATGGCACCGGCATGGCACCGGCATGGCACGGCATGGCACCGGCATGGCACGGCATGGCACCGGCATGGCACGGCATGGCACCGGCATGGCACGGCATGGAATGGCATGGCACGGCATGGAATGGCATGGAATGGCATGGAATGGCATGGTATGGCATGGAATGGCATGGAATGGCATGGAATGGCATGGAATGGCATGGAATGGCATGGAATGGCATGGAATGGCATGGAATGGCATGGAATGGCATGGAATGGCATGGAATGGCATGGAATGGCATGGAATGGCATGGAATGGCATGGAATGGCATGGAATGGCATGGAATGGCATGGAATGGCATGGAATGGCATGGAATGGCATGGAATGGCATGGAATGGCATGGAATGGCATGGAATGGCATGGAATGGCATGGAATGGCATGGAATGGCATGGAATGGCATGGAATGGCATGGAATGGCATGGAATGGCATGGAATGGCATGGAATGGCATGGAATGGCATGGAATGGCATGGAATGGCATGGAATGGCATGGAATGGCATGGAATGGCATGGAATGGCATGGAATGGCATGGAATGGCATGGAATGGCATGGAATGGCATGGAATGGCATGGAATGGCATGGAATGGCATGGAATGGCATGGAATGGCATGGAATGGCATGGAATGGCATGGAATGGCATGGAATGGCATGGAATGGCATGGAATGGCATGGAATGGCATGGAATGGCATGGAATGGCATGGAATGGCATGGAATGGCATGGAATGGCATGGAATGGCATGGAATGGCATGGAATGGCATGGAATGGCATGGAATGGCATGGAATGGCATGGAATGGCATGGAATGGCATGGAATGGCATGGAATGGCATGGAATGGCATGGAATGGCATGGAATGGCATGGAATGGCATGGAATGGCATGGAATGGCATGGAATGGCATGGCACCGGCATGGCACGGCATGGCACCGGCATGGCACGGCATGGCACCGGCATGGCACGGCATGGCACGGTATGGCACGGCATGGCACGGCATGGCACCGGCATGGCACGGCATGGCACCGGCATGGCACCGGCATGGCACGGCATGGCACGGCATGGCACCGGCATGGCACCGGCATGGCACGGCATGGCACCGGCATGGCACGGCATGGCACCGGCATGGCACGGCATGGCACCGGCATGGCACGGCATGGCACCGGCATGGAATGGCATGGAATGGCATGGAATGGCATGGAATGGCATGGAATGGCATGGAATGGCATGGAATGGCATGGCACCGGCATGGCACGGCATGGCACGGCATGGCACGGCATGGCACCGGCATGGCACGGCATGGCACCGGCATGGCACGGCATGGCACCGGCATGGCACGGCATGGCACGGCATGGCACCGGCATGGCACGGCATGGCACCGGCATGGCACGGCATGGCACCGGCATGGCACGGCATGGCACCGGCATGGCACGGCATGGCACCGGCATGGCACGGCATGGCACCGGCATGGCACGGCATGGCACCGGCATGGCACGGCATGGCACCGGCATGGCACGGCATGGCACCGGCATGGCACGGCATGGCACGGCATGGCACCGGCATGGCACGGCATGGCACCGGCATGGCACGGCATGGCACCGGCATGGCACGGCATGGCACCGGCATGGCACGGCATGGCACCGGCATGGCACGGCATGGCACCGGCATGGCACGGCATGGCACCGGCATGGCACGGCATGGCACCGGCATGGCACGGCATGGCACCGGCATGGCACGGCATGGCACCGGCATGGCACGGCATGGCACCGGCATGGCACGGCATGGCACCGGCATGGCACGGCATGGCACCGGCATGGCACGGCATGGCACCGGCATGGCACGGCATGGCACCGGCATGGCACGGCATGGCACCGGCATGGAATGGCATGGAATGGCATGGAATGGCATGGAATGGCATGGAATGGCATGGAATGGCATGGCACCGGCATGGCACGGCATGGCACCGGCATGGCACGGCATGGCACCGGCATGGCACGGCATGGCACCGGCATGGCACCGGCATGGAATGGCATGGAATGGCATGGAATGGCATGGATTGGCATGGAATGGCATGGCACGGCATGGCACCGGCATGGCACGGCATGGCACCGGCATGGCACGGCATGGCACCGGCATGGCACGGCATGGCACCGGCATGGCACGGCATGGCACCGGCATGGCACGGCATGGCACCGGCATGGCACGGCATGGCACCGGCATGGCACGGCATGGCACCGGCATGGCACGGCATGGCACCGGCATGGCACGGCATGGCACCGGCATGGCACGGCATGGAATGGCATGGAATGGCATGGAATGGCATGGAATGGCATGGAATGGCATGGAATGGCATGGAATGGCATGGAATGGCATGGAATGGCATGGAATGGCATGGCACGGCATGGCACCGGCATGGAATGGCATGGCACCGGCATGGCACCGGCATGGCACGGCATGGCACCGGCATGGTACGGCATGGCACCGGCATGGCACGGCATGGCACCGGCATGGCACGGCATGGCACCGGCATGGCACGGCATGGCACCGGCATGGCACGGCATGGCACCGGCATGGCACGGCATGGCACCGGCATGGCACGGCATGGCACCGGCATGGCACGGCATGGAATGGCATGGAATGGCATGGAATGGCATGGAATGGCATGGAATGGCATGGAATGGTATGGAATGGCATGGCACGGCATGGCACGGCATGGCACGGCATGGCACCGGCATGGCACCGCATGGCACGGCATGGCACCGCATGGCACGGCATGGCACGGCATGGCACCGGCATGGCACGGCATGGCACCGGCATGGCACCGGCATGGCACGGCATGGCACCGGCATGGTACGGCATGGCACCGGCATGGTACGGCATGGCACCGGCATGGCACGGCATGGCACCGGCATGGCACGGCATGGCACCGGCATGGCACGGCATGGCACCGGCATGGCACGGCATGGCACCGGCATGGCACGGCATGGCACCGGCATGGCACGGCATGGCACCGGCATGGCACGGCATGGCACCGGCATGGCACGGCATGGCACCGGCATGGCACGGCATGGCACCGGCATGGCACGGCATGGCACCGGCATGGCACGGCATGGCACCGGCATGGCACGGCATGGCACCGGCATGGCACGGCATGGCACCGGCATGGCACGGCATGGAATGGCATGGAATGGCATGGAATGGCATGGAATGGCATGGAATGGCATGGAGTGGCATGGAATGGCATGGAATGGCATGGAATGGCATGGAATGGCATGGAATGGCATGGAATGGCATGGAATGGCATGGAATGACATGGAATGGCATGGAATGGCATGGCATGGCATGGCACCGCATGGCACGGCATGGCACCGGCATGGCACGGCATGGCACCGGCATGGCACGGCATGGCACCGGCATGGCACGGCATGGCACGGCATGGCACCGGCATGGCACGGCATGGCACCGGCATGGCACGGCATGGCACCGGCATGGCACGGCATGGCACCGGCATGGCACGGCATGGCACCGGCATGGCACGGCATGGCACCGGCATGGCACGGCATGGCACCGGCATGGCACGGCATGGCACCGGCATGGCACGGCATGGCACCGGCATGGCACGGCATGGCACCGGCATGGCACGGCATGGCACCGGCATGGCACGGCATGGCACCGGCATGGAATGGCATGGAATGGCATGGAATGGCATGGAATGGCATGGAATGGCATGGAATGGCATGGAATGGCATGGAATGGCATGGAATGGCATGGAATGGCATGGAATGGCATGGAATGGCATGGAATGGCATGGAATGGCATGGAATGGCATGGAATGGCATGGCACCGGCATGGCACGGCATGGCACCGGCATGGCACGGCATGGCACCGGCATGGCACGGCATGGCACCGGCATGGCACGGCATGGCACCGGCATGGCACGGCATGGCACCGGCATGGCACGGCATGGCACCGGCATGGCACGGCATGGCACCGGCATGGCACGGCATGGCACCGGCATGGCACCGGCATGGAATGGCATGGAATGGCATGGAATGGCATGGAATGGCATGGAATGGCATGGAATGGCATGGAATGGCATGGAATGGCATGGCACCGGCATGGCACGGCATGGCACCGGCATGGCACGGCATGGCACCGGCATGGCACGGCATGGCACCGGCATGGCACGGCATGGCACGGTATGGCACGGCATGGCACGGCATGGCACGGCATGGCACCGGCATGGCACCGGCATGGCACGGCATGGCACCGGCATGGCACGGCATGGCACCGGCATGGCACGGCATGGCACCGGCATGGCACGGCATGGCACCGGCATGGCACGGCATGGAATGGCATGGAATGGCATGGAATGGCATGGAATGGCATGGAATGGCATGGAATGGCATGGAATGGCATGGAATGGCATGGAATGGCATGGAATGGCATGGAATGGCATGGAATGGCATGGAATGGCATGGAATGGCATGGAATGGCATGGAATGGCATGGAATGGCATGGAATGGCATGGAATGGCATGGAATGGCATGGCACCGGCATGGCACGGCATGGCACCGGCATGGCACGGCATGGCACGGTATGGCACGGCATGGCACGGCATGGCACCGGCATGGCACCGGCATGGCACCGGCATGGCACCGGCATGGCACGGCATGGCACGGCATGGCACCGGCATGGCACGGCATGGCACCGGCATGGCACCGGCATGGCACGGCATGGCACCGGCATGGCACGGCATGGCACCGGCATGGCACGGCATGGCACCGGCATGGCACCGGCATGGCACCGGCATGGCACCGGCATGGCACGGCATGGCACCGGCATGGCACGGCATGGCACCGGCATGGCACGGCATGGCACCGGCATGGCACGGCATGGCACGGCATGGCACCGGCATGGCACGGCATGGCACCGGCATGGCACGGCATGGCACCGGCATGGCACGGCATGGCACCGGCATGGCACGGCATGGCACCGGCATGGCACGGCATGGCACCGGCATGGCACGGCATGGCACCGGCATGGCACGGCATGGCACCGGCATGGCACCGGCATGGCACCGGCATGGCACCGGCATGGAATGGCATGGAATGGCATGGAATGGCATGGAATGGCATGGAATGGCATGGCACGGCATGGCACCGGCATGGCACGGCATGGCACCGGCATGGCACGGCATGGCACCGGCATGGCACGGCATGGCACCGGCATGGCACGGCATGGCACCGGCATGGCACGGCATGGCACCGGCATGGCACGGCATGGCACCGGCATGGCACGGCATGGCACCGGCATGGCACGGCATGGCACCGGCATGGCACGGCATGGCACCGGCATGGCACGGCATGGCACCGGCATGGCACGGCATGGCACCGGCATGGCACGGCATGGCACCGGCATGGCACGGCATGGAATGGCATGGAATGGCATGGAATGGCATGGAATGGCATGGAATGGTATGGAATGGCATGGAATGGCATGGAATGGCATGGAATGGCATGGAATGGCATGGAATGGCATGGAATGGCATGGAATGGCATGGAATGGCATGGAATGGCATGGAATGGCATGGAATGGCATGGAATGGCATGGAATGGCATGGAATGGCATGGAATGGCATGGAATGGCATGGAATGGCATGGAATGGCATGGAATGGCATGGAATGGCATGGCACCGGCATGGCACGGCATGGCACCGGCATGGCACGGCATGGCACGGTATGGCACGGCATGGCACGGCATGGCACCGGCATGGCACGGCATGGCACCGGCATGGCACCGGCATGGCACGGCATGGCACCGGCATGGCACGGCATGGCACGGCATGGCACCGGCATGGCACGGCATGGCACCGGCATGGCACCGGCATGGCACGGCATGGCACCGGCATGGCACGGCATGGCACCGGCATGGCACGGCATGGCACCGGCATGGCACGGCATGGCACCGGCATGGAATGGCATGGAATGGCATGGAATGGCATGGAATGGCATGGAATGGCATGGAATGGCATGGAATGGCATGGAATGGCATGGCACCGGCATGGCACGGCATGGCACCGGCATGGCACGGCATGGCACGGTATGGCACGGCATGGCACGGCATGGCACCGGCATGGCACGGCATGGCACCGGCATGGCACCGGCATGGCACGGCATGGCACCGGCATGGCACGGCATGGCACGGCATGGCACCGGCATGGCACGGCATGGCACCGGCATGGCACCGGCATGGCACGGCATGGCACCGGCATGGCACGGCATGGCACCGGCATGGCACGGCATGGCACCGGCATGGCACCGGCATGGCACGGCATGGCACCGGCATGGCACGGCATGGCACCGGCATGGCACGGCATGGCACCGGCATGGCACGGCATGGCACCGGCATGGAATGGCATGGAATGGCATGGCACGGCATGGCACCGGCATGGCACGGCATGGCACAGGCATGGCACGGCATGGCACCGGCATGGCACGGCATGGCACCGGCATGGCACGGCATGGCACGGCATGGCACCGGCATGGCACGGCATGGCACCGGCATGGCACGGCATGGCACCGGCATGGCACGGCATGGCACCGGCATGGAATGGCATGGAATGGCATGGAATGGCATGGAATGGCATGGAATGGCATGGAATGGCATGGAATGGCATGGAATGGCATGGAATGGCATGGAATGGCATGGAATGGCATGGAATGGCATGGAATGGCATGGAATGGCATGGAATGGCATGGAATGGCATGGAATGGCATGGAATGGCATGGAATGGCATGGAATGGCATGGCACCGGCATGGCACGGCATGGCACCGGCATGGCACGGCATGGCACGGTATGGCACGGCATGGCACGGCATGGCACCGGCATGGCACGGCATGGCACCGGCATGGCACCGGCATGGCACGGCATGGCACGGCATGGCACCGGCATGGCACGGCATGGCACCGGCATGGCACCGGCATGGCACGGCATGGCACCGGCATGGCACGGCATGGCACCGGCATGGCACGGCATGGCACCGGCATGGCACGGCATGGCACCGGCATGGCACGGCATGGAATGGCATGGAATGGCATGGAATGGCATGGAATGGCATGGAATGGCATGGAATGGCATGGAATGGCATGGCACCGGCATGGCACGGCATGGCACGGCATGGCACGGCATGGCACCGGCATGGCACGGCATGGCACCGGCATGGCACGGCATGGCACGGCATGGCACCGGCATGGCACGGCATGGCACCGGCATGGCACGGCATGGCACCGGCATGGCACGGCATGGCACCGGCATGGCACGGCATGGCACCGGCATGGCACGGCATGGCACCGGCATGGCACGGCATGGCACCGGCATGGCACGGCATGGCACCGGCATGGCACGGCATGGCACCGGCATGGCACGGCATGGCACGGCATGGCACCGGCATGGCACGGCATGGCACCGGCATGGCACGGCATGGCACCGGCATGGCACGGCATGGCACCGGCATGGCACGGCATGGCACCGGCATGGCACGGCATGGCACCGGCATGGCACGGCATGGCACCGGCATGGCACGGCATGGCACCGGCATGGCACGGCATGGCACCGGCATGGCACGGCATGGCACCGGCATGGCACGGCATGGCACCGGCATGGCACGGCATGGCACCGGCATGGCACGGCATGGCACCGGCATGGCACGGCATGGCACCGGCATGGCACGGCATGGCACCGGCATGGCACGGCATGGCACCGGCATGGCACGGCATGGCACCGGCATGGCACGGCATGGCACCGGCATGGCACGGCATGGCACCGGCATGGCACGGCATGGCACCGGCATGGAATGGCATGGAATGGCATGGAATGGCATGGAATGGCATGGAATGGCATGGAATGGCATGGAATGGCATGGAATGGCATGGCACCGGCATGGCACGGCATGGCACCGGCATGGCACGGCATGGCACCGGCATGGCACCGGCATGGAATGGCATGGAATGGCATGGAATGGCATGGATTGGCATGGAATGGCATGGCACGGCATGGCACCGGCATGGCACGGCATGGCACCGGCATGGCACGGCATGGCACCGGCATGGCACGGCATGGCACCGGCATGGCACGGCATGGCACCGGCATGGCACGGCATGGCACCGGCATGGCACGGCATGGCACCGGCATGGCACGGCATGGCACCGGCATGGCACGGCATGGCACCGGCATGGCACGGCATGGAATGGCATGGAATGGCATGGAATGGCATGGAATGGCATGGAATGGCATGGAATGGCATGGAATGGCATGGAATGGCATGGCACGGCATGGCACCGGCATGGAATGGCATGGCACCGGCATGGCACCGGCATGGCACGGCATGGCACCGGCATGGTACGGCATGGCACCGGCATGGCACGGCATGGCACCGGCATGGCACGGCATGGCACCGGCATGGCACGGCATGGCACCGGCATGGCACGGCATGGCACCGGCATGGCACGGCATGGCACCGGCATGGCACGGCATGGAATGGCATGGAATGGCATGGAATGGCATGGAATGGCATGGAATGGCATGGAATGGCATGGAATGGCATGGAATGGCATGGAATGGCATGGAATGGTATGGAATGGC
This sequence comes from Cryptus armator, assembly GCA_963971235.1. Taxonomy (NCBI): domain Eukaryota; kingdom Metazoa; phylum Arthropoda; class Insecta; order Hymenoptera; family Ichneumonidae; genus Cryptus; species Cryptus armator. The sequence goes on along the minus strand of CAXARG010000211.1, from coordinate 184,989 downwards.
ATGGCACGGCATGGCACGGCATGGCACGGCATGGCACCGGCATGGCACCGCATGGCACGGCATGGCACCGCATGGCACGGCATGGCACGGCATGGCACCGGCATGGCACGGCATGGCACCGGCATGGCACCGGCATGGCACGGCATGGCACCGGCATGGTACGGCATGGCACCGGCATGGTACGGCATGGCACCGGCATGGCACGGCATGGCACCGGCATGGCACGGCATGGCACCGGCATGGCACGGCATGGCACGGCATGGCACCGGCATGGCACGGCATGGCACCGGCATGGCACGGCATGGCACCGGCATGGCACGGCATGGCACCGGCATGGCACGGCATGGCACCGGCATGGCACGGCATGGCACCGGCATGGCACGGCATGGCACCGGCATGGCACGGCATGGAATGGCATGGAATGGCATGGAATGGCATGGAATGGCATGGAGTGGCATGGAATGGCATGGAATGGCATGGAATGGCATGGAATGGCATGGAATGGCATGGAATGGCATGGAATGGCATGGAATGACATGGAATGGCATGGAATGGCATGGCATGGCATGGCACCGCATGGCACGGCATGGCACCGGCATGGCACGGCATGGCACCGGCATGGCACGGCATGGCACGGCATGGCACCGGCATGGCACGGCATGGCACCGGCATGGCACGGCATGGCACCGGCATGGCACGGCATGGCACCGGCATGGCACGGCATGGCACCGGCATGGCACGGCATGGCACCGGCATGGCACGGCATGGCACCGGCATGGCACGGCATGGCACCGGCATGGCACGGCATGGCACCGGCATGGCACGGCATGGCACCGGCATGGAATGGCATGGAATGGCATGGAATGGCATGGAATGGCATGGAATGGCATGGAATGGCATGGAATGGCATGGAATGGCATGGAATGGCATGGAATGGCATGGAATGGCATGGCACCGGCATGGCACGGCATGGCACCGGCATGGCACGGCATGGCACCGGCATGGCACGGCATGGCACCGGCATGGCACGGCATGGCACCGGCATGGCACGGCATGGCACCGGCATGGCACGGCATGGCACCGGCATGGCACCGGCATGGAATGGCATGGAATGGCATGGAATGGCATGGAATGGCATGGAATGGCATGGAATGGCATGGCACCGGCATGGCACGGCATGGCACGGCATGGCACCGGCATGGCACGGCATGGCACCGGCATGGCACGGCATGGCACGGTATGGCACGGCATGGCACGGCATGGCACGGCATGGCACCGGCATGGCACCGGCATGGCACGGCATGGCACCGGCATGGCACGGCATGGCACCGGCATGGCACGGCATGGCACCGGCATGGCACGGCATGGCACCGGCATGGCACGGCATGGAATGGCATGGAATGGCATGGAATGGCATGGAATGGCATGGAATGGCATGGAATGGCATGGAATGGCATGGAATGGCATGGAATGGCATGGAATGGCATGGAATGGCATGGAATGGCATGGAATGGCATGGAATGGCATGGAATGGCATGGAATGGCATGGCACCGGCATGGCACGGCATGGCACCGGCATGGCACGGCATGGCACGGTATGGCACGGCATGGCACGGCATGGCACCGGCATGGCACCGGCATGGCACCGGCATGGCACCGGCATGGCACGGCATGGCACCGGCATGGCACGGCATGGCACCGGCATGGCACGGCATGGCACCGGCATGGCACGGCATGGCACGGCATGGCACCGGCATGGCACGGCATGGCACCGGCATGGCACGGCATGGCACCGGCATGGCACGGCATGGCACCGGCATGGCACGGCATGGCACCGGCATGGCACGGCATGGCACCGGCATGGCACGGCATGGCACCGGCATGGCACGGCATGGCACCGGCATGGCACGGCATGGCACCGGCATGGCACCGGCATGGCACCGGCATGGCACCGGCATGGAATGGCATGGAATGGCATGGAATGGCATGGAATGGCATGGCACGGCATGGCACCGGCATGGCACGGCATGGCACCGGCATGGCACGGCATGGCACCGGCATGGCACGGCATGGCACCGGCATGGCACGGCATGGCACCGGCATGGCACGGCATGGCACCGGCATGGCACGGCATGGCACCGGCATGGCACGGCATGGCACCGGCATGGCACGGCATGGCACCGGCATGGCACGGCATGGCACCGGCATGGCACGGCATGGCACCGGCATGGCACGGCATGGCACCGGCATGGCACGGCATGGCACCGGCATGGCACGGCATGGAATGGCATGGAATGGCATGGAATGGCATGGAATGGCATGGAATGGCATGGAATGGCATGGAATGGCATGGAATGGCATGGAATGGCATGGAATGGCATGGAATGGCATGGAATGGCATGGAATGGCATGGAATGGCATGGAATGGCATGGAATGGCATGGAATGGCATGGAATGGCATGGAATGGCATGGAATGGCATGGAATGGCATGGCACCGGCATGGCACGGCATGGCACCGGCATGGCACGGCATGGCACGGTATGGCACGGCATGGCACGGCATGGCACCGGCATGGCACGGCATGGCACCGGCATGGCACCGGCATGGCACGGCATGGCACCGGCATGGCACGGCATGGCACGGCATGGCACCGGCATGGCACGGCATGGCACCGGCATGGCACCGGCATGGCACGGCATGGCACCGGCATGGCACGGCATGGCACCGGCATGGCACGGCATGGCACCGGCATGGCACGGCATGGCACCGGCATGGAATGGCATGGAATGGCATGGAATGGCATGGAATGGCATGGAATGGCATGGAATGGCATGGAATGGCATGGAATGGCATGGAATGGCATGGAATGGCATGGCACCGGCATGGCACGGCATGGCACCGGCATGGCACGGCATGGCACGGTATGGCACGGCATGGCACGGCATGGCACCGGCATGGCACGGCATGGCACCGGCATGGCACCGGCATGGCACGGCATGGCACCGGCATGGCACGGCATGGCACGGCATGGCACCGGCATGGCACGGCATGGCACCGGCATGGCACCGGCATGGCACGGCATGGCACCGGCATGGCACGGCATGGCACCGGCATGGCACGGCATGGCACCGGCATGGCACCGGCATGGCACGGCATGGCACCGGCATGGCACGGCATGGCACCGGCATGGCACGGCATGGCACCGGCATGGCACGGCATGGCACCGGCATGGCACGGCATGGCACCGGCATGGCACGGCATGGCACCGGCATGGCACGGCATGGCACGGCATGGCACCGGCATGGCACGGCATGGCACCGGCATGGCACGGCATGGCACCGGCATGGCACGGCATGGCACCGGCATGGCACGGCATGGCACCGGCATGGCACGGCATGGCACCGGCATGGCACGGCATGGCACCGGCATGGCACGGCATGGCACCGGCATGGCACCGGCATGGCACCGGCATGGCACCGGCATGGAATGGCATGGAATGGCATGGCACGGCATGGCACCGGCATGGCACGGCATGGCACAGGCATGGCACGGCATGGCACCGGCATGGCACGGCATGGCACCGGCATGGCACGGCATGGCACCGGCATGGCACGGCATGGCACCGGCATGGCACGGCATGGCACCGGCATGGCACGGCATGGCACCGGCATGGCACGGCATGGCACCGGCATGGCACGGCATGGCACCGGCATGGCACGGCATGGCACCGGCATGGCACGGCATGGCACCGGCATGGCACGGCATGGAATGGCATGGAATGGCATGGAATGGCATGGAATGGCATGGAATGGCATGGAATGGCATGGAATGGCATGGAATGGCATGGAATGGCATGGAATGGCATGGAATGGCATGGAATGGCATGGAATGGCATGGAATGGCATGGAATGGCATGGAATGGCATGGAATGGCATGGAATGGCATGGAATGGCATGGAATGGCATGGAATGGCATGGAATGGCATGGAATGGCATGGCACCGGCATGGCACGGCATGGCACGGTATGGCACGGCATGGCACGGCATGGCACCGGCATGGCACGGCATGGCACCGGCATGGCACCGGCATGGCACGGCATGGCACGGCATGGCACCGGCATGGCACGGCATGGCACCGGCATGGCACCGGCATGGCACGGCATGGCACCGGCATGGCACGGCATGGCACCGGCATGGCACGGCATGGCACCGGCATGGCACGGCATGGCACCGGCATGGCACGGCATGGCACCGGCATGGAATGGCATGGAATGGCATGGAATGGCATGGAATGGCATGGAATGGCATGGAATGGCATGGAATGGCATGGAATGGCATGGAATGGCATGGAATGGCATGGCACCGGCATGGCACGGCATGGCACGGCATGGCACGGCATGGCACCGGCATGGCACGGCATGGCACCGACATGGCACCGGCATGGCACGGCATGGCACCGGCATGGCACGGCATGGCACCGGCATGGCACGGCATGGCACCGGCATGGTACGGCATGGCACCGGCATGGCACGGCATGGCACCGGCATGGCACGGCATGGCACCGGCATGGCACGGCATGGCACGGCATGGCACCGGCATGGCACGGCATGGCACCGGCATGGCACGGCATGGCACCGGCATGGTACGGCATGGCACCGGCATGGCACGGCATGGCACCGGCATGGCACGGCATGGCACCGGCATGGCACGGCATGGCACCGGCATGGCACGGCATGGCACGGCATGGCACCGGCATGGCACGGCATGGCACCGGCATGGCACGGCATGGCACCGGCATGGCACGGCATGGCACCGGCATGGAATGGCATGGAATGGCATGGAATGGCATGGAATGGCATGGAATGGCATGGAATGGCATGGAATGGCATGGAATGGCATGGAATGGCATGGAATGGCATGGAATGGCATGGAATGGCATGGCACCGGCATGGCACGGCATGGCACCGGCATGGCACGGCATGGCACCGGCATGGCACGGCATGGCACCGGCATGGCACCGGCATGGAATGGCATGGAATGGCATGGAATGGCATGGAATGGCATGGAATGGCATGGAATGGCATGGAATGGCATGGAATGGCATGGAATGGCATGGAATGGCATGGAATGGCATGGAATGGCATGGAATGGCATGGAATGGCATGGAATGGCATGGAATGGCATGGAATGGCATGGAATGGCATGGAATGGCATGGAATGGCATGGAATGGCATGGAATGGCATGGAATGACATGGAATGGCATGGAATGGCATGGCATGGCATGGCACCGCATGGCACGGCATGGCACGGCATGGCACGGCATGGCACGGCATGGCACCGCATGGCACGGCATGGCACGGCATGGCACGGCATGGCACGGCATTGAATGGCATGGAATGGCATTGAATGGCATGGAATGGCACGGCATGGCACGGCATGGCACCGCATTGAGTGGCATGGAATGGCATGGAATGGCATGGACAGGCATGGATTGGCATGGAATGGCATGGAATGGCATGGCACCGCATGGCCCGGCATGGCACGGCATGGCACGGCATGGCACCGGCATGGCACGGCATGGCACCGGCATGGCACGGCATTGAATGGCATGGAATGGCATGGAATGGCATGGAATGGCATGGAATGGCATGGAATGGCATGGAATGGCATGGAATGGCATGGAATGGCATGGAATGGCATGGAATGGCATGGAATGACATGGAATGGCATGGAATGGCATGGAATGGCATGGAATGGCATGGAATGGCATGGAATGGCATGGAATGGCATGGAATGGCATGGAATGGCATGGAATGGCATGGAATGGCATGGAATGGCATGGAATCGCATGGCACCGGCATGGCACCGGCATGGCACGGCATGGCACGGCATGGCACGGCATGGCACGGCATGGCACGGCATTGAATGGCATGGAATGGCATTGTATGGCACGGCATGGCACGGCATGGCACGGCATGGCACGGCATGGCACGGCATTGAGTGGCATGGAATGGCATGGAATGGCATGGAATGGCATGGAATGGCATGGAATGGTATGGAATGGCATGGAATGGCATGGAATGGCATGGAATGGCATGGAATGGCATGGAATGGCATGGAATGGCATGGAATGGCATGGAATGGCATGGAATGGCATGGAATGGCATGGAATGGCATGGAATGACATGGAATGGCATGGAATGGCATGGAATGGCATGGAATGGCATGGAATGGCATGGAATGGCATGGAATGGCATGGAATGGCATGGAATCGCATGGCACCGGCATGGCACCGGCATGGCACCGGCATGGCACGGCATGGCACGGCATGGCACGGCATGGCACGGCATGGCACGGCATGGCACGGCATGGCACCGGCATGGCACGGCATGGCACCGGCATGGCACGGCATGGCACCGGCATGGCACGGCATGGCACCGGCATGGCACGGCATGGCACCGGCATGGCACGGCATGGCACCGGCATGGCACCGGCATGGCACGGCATGGCACCGGCATGGCACGGCATGGCACCGGCATGGCACGGCATGGAATGGCATGGAATGGCATGGAATGGCATGGAATGGCATGGAATGGCATGGAATGGCATGGAATGGCATGGAATGGCATGGAATGGCATGGAATGGCATGGAATGGCATGGAATGGCATGGAATGGCATGGAATGGCATGGAATGGCATGGAATGGCATGGAATGGCATGGAATGGCATGGAATGGCATGGAATGGCATGGAATGGCATGGAATGGCACGGAATGGCACGGAATGGCACGGAATGGCACGGAATGGCACGGAATGGCACGGAATGGCACGGAATGGCATGGAATGGCATGGAATGGCATGGAATGGCATGGAATGGCATGGAATGGCATGGAATGGCATGGAATGGCATGGAATGGCATGGAATGGCATGGAATGGCATGGAATGGCATGGAATGGCATGGAATGGCATGGAATGGCATGGAATGGCATGGAATGGCATGGAATGGCATGGAATGGCATGGCACCGGCATGGAATGGCATGGCACCGGCATGGCACCGGCATGGCACGGCATGGCACCGGCATGGCACGGCATGGCACCGGCATGGCACGGCATGGCACCGGCATGGCACGGCATGGCACCGGCATGGCACGGCATGGCACCGGCATGGCACGGCATGGCACCGGCATGGCACGGCATGGCACCGGCATGGCACGGCATGGCACCGGCATGGCACGGCATGGCACCGGCATGGCACGGCATGGCACCGGCATGGCACGGCATGGCACCGGCATGGCACGGCATGGCACCGGCATGGCACGGCATGGCACCGGCATGGCACGGCATGGCACCGGCATGGCACGGCATGGCACCGGCATGGCACGGCATGGCACCGGCATGGCACGGCATGGCACCGGCATGGCACGGCATGGCACCGGCATGGCACGGCATGGCACCGGCATGGCACGGCATGGCACCGGCATGGCACGGCATGGCACGGCATGGCACGGCATGGCACGGCATGGCACCGCATGGCACGGCATGGCACGGCATGGCACGGCATGGCACGGCATGGCACGGCATGGCACCGCATTGAGTGGCATGGAATGGCATGGAATGGCATGGACAGGCATGGATTGGCATGGAATGGCATGGAATGGCATGGCACCGCATGGCCCGGCATGGCACGGCATGGCACGGCATGGCACCGGCATGGCACGGCATGGCACCGGCATGGCACGGCATGGCACCGGCATGGCACGGCATTGAATGGCATGGAATGGCATGGAATGGCATGGAATGGCATGGAATGGCATGGAATGGCATGGAATGGCATGGAATGGCATGGAATGGCATGGAATGGCATGGAATGGCATGGAATGGCATGGAATGACATGGAATGGCATGGAATGGCATGGAATGGCATGGAATGGCATGGAATGGCATGGAATGGCATGGAATGGCATGGAATGGCATGGAATGGCATGGAATGGCATGGAATGGCATGGAATGGCATGGAATGGCATGGAATGGCATGGAATGGCATGGAATGGCATGGAATGGCATGGAATCGCATGGCACCGGCATGGCACCGGCATGGCACGGCATGGCACGGCATGGCACGGCATGGCACGGCATGGCACGGCATTGAATGGCATGGAATGGCATTGTATGGCACGGCATGGCACGGCATGGCACGGCATGGCACGGCATGGCACGGCATTGAGTGGCATGGAATGGCATGGAATGGCATGGAATGGCATGGAATGGCATGGAATGGTATGGAATGGCATGGAATGGCATGGAATGGCATGGAATGGCATGGAATGGCATGGAATGGCATGGAATGGCATGGAATGGCATGGAATGGCATGGAATGGCATGGAATGGCATGGAATGGCATGGAATGGCATGGAATGGCATGGAATGGCATGGAATGGCATGGAATGGCATGGAATGGCATGGAATGGCATGGAATGGCATGGAATGGCATGGAATGGCATGGAATGGCATGGAATGACATGGAATGGCATGGAATGGCATGGAATGGCATGGAATGGCATGGAATGGCATGGAATGGCATGGAATGGCATGGAATCGCATGGCACCGGCATGGCACCGGCATGGCACCGGCATGGCACGGCATGGCACGGCATGGCACGGCATGGCACGGCATGGCACGGCATGGCACGGCATGGCACGGCATGGCACGGCATGGCACGGCATGGCACGGCATGGCACGGCATGGCACGGCATGGCACGGCATGGCACGGCATGGCACGGCATGGCACGGCATGGCACGGCATGGCACGGCATGGCACGGCATGGCACGGCATGGCACGGCATGGCACGGCATGGCACGGCATGGCACGGCATGGCACGGCATGGCACGGCATGGCACGGCATGGCACGGCATGGCACGGCATGGCACGGCATGGCACGGCATGGCACGGCATGGCACGGCATGGCACGGCATGGCACGGCATGGCACGGCATGGCACGGCATGGCACGGCATGGCACGGCATGGCACGGCATGGCACGGCATGGCACGGCATGGCACGGCATGGCACGGCATGGCACGGCATTGAATGGCATGGAATGGCATTGAATGGCACGGAATGGCACGGCATGGCACCGCATTGAGTGGCATGGAATGGCATGGACTGGCATGGAATGGCATGGAATGGCATGGAATGGCATGGAATGGCATGGAATGGCATGGAATGGCATGGAATGGCATGGAATGGCATGGAATGGCATGGAATGGCATGGAATGGCATGGAATGGCATGGAATGGCATGGAATGGCATGGAATGGCATGGAATGGCATGGAATGGCATGGAATGGCATGGAATGGCATGGAATGGCATGGAATGGCATGGAATGGCATGGAATGGCATGGAATGGCATGGAATGGCATGGAATGGCATGGAATGGCATGGAATGGCATGGAATGGCATGGAATGGCATGGAATGGCATGGAATGGCATGGAATGGCATGGAATGGCATGGAATGGCATGGAATGGCATGGAATGGCATGGAATGGCATGGAATGGTATGGAATGGCATGGAATGGCATGGAATGGCATGGAATGGCATGGAATGGCATGGCATGGAATGGCATGGAATGGCATGGAATGGCATGGAATGGCATGGAATGGCATGGAATGGCATGGAATGGCATGGAATGGCATGGAATGGCATGGAATGGCATGGAATGGCATGGAATGGCATGGAATGGCATGGAATGGCATGGAATGACATGGAATGGCATGGAATGGCATGGAATGGCATGGAATGGCATGGAATGGCATGGAATGGCATGGCACCGCATGGCACGGCATGGCACCGGCATGGCACGGCATGGCACCGGCATGGCACCGGCATGGCACCGGCATGGCACCGGCATGGCACGGCATGGCACCGGCATGGCACGGCATTGAATGGCATGGAATGGCATGGAATGGCATGGAATGGCATGGAATGGCATGGAATGGCATGGAATGGCATGGAATGGCATGGAATGGCATCGAATGGCATGGCACCGCATGGCACGGCATGGCACGGCATGGCACGGCATGGCACCGGCATGGCACGGCATGGCACGGCATGGCACGGCATGGCACCGGCATGGCACCGGCATGGCACGGCATGGCACCGGCATGGCACGGCATGGCACCGGCATGGCACGGCATGGCACCGGCATGGCACGGCATGGCACGGCATGGCACCGGCATGGCACGGCATGGCACCGGCATGGCACGGCATGGCACCGGCATGGCACGGCATGGCACCGGCATGGCACCGGCATGGCACGGCATGGCACCGGCATGGCACGGCATGGCACGGCATGGCACCGGCATGGCACGGCATGGCACCGGCATGGCACGGCATGGCACGGCATGGCACCGGCATGGCACGGCATGGAATGGCATGGCACGGCATGGAATGGCATGGAATGGCATGGAATGGCATGGAATGGCATGGAATGGCATGGAATGGCATGGAATGGCATGGAATGGCATGGAATGGCATGGAATGGCATGGAATGGCATGGAATGGCATGGAATGGCATGGAATGGCATGGAATGGCATGGAATGGCATGGAATGGCATGGAATGGCATGGAATGGCATGGAATGGCATGGAATGGCATGGAATGGCATGGAATGGCATGGAATGGCATGGAATGGCATGGAATGGCATGGAATGGCATGGAATGGCATGGAATGGCATGGAATGGCATGGAATGGCATGGCATGGCATGGCACCGCATGGCACGGCATGGCACGGCATGGCACGGCATGGCACGGCATGGCACGGCATGGCACGGCATGGCACGGCATGGCACGGCATGGCACGGCATTGAATGGCATGGAATGGCATTGAATGGCATGGAATGGCACGGCATGGCACGGCATGGCACCGCATTGAGTGGCATGGAATGGCATGGAATGGCATGGACAGGCATGGACTGGCATGGAATGGCATGGAATGGCATGGCACCGCATGGCCCGGCATGGCACGGCATGGCACGGCATGGCACCGGCATTGCACCGGCATGGCACCGGCATGGCACGGCATTGAATGGCATGGAATGGCATGGAATGGCATGGAATGGCATGGAATGGCATGGAATGGCATGGAATGGCATGGAATGGCATGGAATGGCATGGAATGGCATGGAATGACATGGAATGGCATGGAATGGCATGGAATGGCATGGAATGGCATGGAATGGCATGGAATGGCATGGAATGGCATGGAATGGCATGGACTGGCATGGAATGGCATGGCACGGCATGGCACGGCATGGCACCGGCATGGCACGGCATGGCACCGGCATGGCACGGCATGGCACCGGCATGGCACGGCATGGCACGGCATGGCACCGGCATGGCACGGCATGGCACCGGCATGGCACGGCATGGCACCGGCATGGCACGGCATGGCACCGGCATGGCACGGCATGGCACCGGCATGGCACGGCATGGCACCGGCATGGCACGGCATGGCACCGGCATGGCACGGCATGGCACCGGCATGGCACGGCATGGCACCGGCATGGCACCGGCATGGCACGGCATGGCACCGGCATGGCACGGCATGGCACCGGCATGGCACGGCATGGCACCGGCATGGCACGGCATGGCACCGGCATGGCACGGCATGGAATGGCATGGAATGGCATGGAATGGCATGGAATGGCATGGAATGGCATGGAATGGCATGGAATGGCATGGAATGGCATGGAATGGCATGGAATGGCATGGAATGGCATGGAATGGCATGGAATGGCATGGAATGGCACGGAATGGCACGGAATGGCATGGAATGGCACGGAATGGCACGGAATGGCACGGAATGGCACGGAATGGCATGGAATGGCATGGAATGGCATGGAATGGCATGGAATGGCATGGAATGGCATGGAATGGCATGGAATGGCATGGAATGGCATGGAATGGCATGGAATGGCATGGAATGGCATGGAATGGCATGGAATGGCATGGAATGGCATGGAATGGCATGGAATGGCATGGAATGGCATGGAATGGCATGGAATGGCATGGAATGGCATGGAATGGCATGGAATGGCATGGAATGGCATGGAATGGCATGGAATGGCATGGAATGGCATGGCACCGGCATGGAATGGCATGGCACCGGCATGGCACCGGCATGGCACCGGCATGGCACGGCATGGCACCGGCATGGCACGGCATGGCACCGGCATGGCACGGCATGGCACCGGCATGGCACGGCATGGCACCGGCATGGCACGGCATGGCACGGCATGGCACCGGCATGGCACGGCATGGAATGGCATGGAATGGCATGGAATGGCATGGAATGGCATGGAATGGCATGGAATGGCATGGAATGGCATGGAATGGCATGGAATGGCATGGAATGGCATGGAATGGCATGGAATGGCATGGAATGGCATGGAATGGCATGGAATGGCACGGAATGGCATGGAATGGCACGGAATGGCATGGAATGGCACGGAATGGCATGGAATGGCATGGAATGGCATGGAATGGCATGGAATGGCATGGAATGGCATGGAATGGCATGGAATGGCATGGAATGGCATGGAATGGCATGGAATGGCATCGAATGGCATGGCACCGCATGGCACGGCATGGCACGGCATGGCACGGCATGGCACCGGCATGGCACGGCATGGCACCGGCATGGCACGGCATGGCACGGCATGGCACCGGCATGGCACGGCATGGCACGGCATGGCACCGGCATGGCACGGCATGGCACCGGCATGGCACGGCATGGCACCGGCATGGCACGGCATGGCACGGCATGGCACCGGCATGGCACGGCATGGCACCGGCATGGCACGGCATGGCACCGGCATGGCACCGGCATGGCACCGGCATGGCACGGCATGGCACCGGCATGGCACGGCATGGCACGGCATGGCACCGGCATGGCACGGCATGGCACCGGCATGGCACGGCATGGCACGGCATGGCACCGGCATGGCACGGCATGGAATGGCATGGCACGGCATGGAATGGCATGGAATGGCATGGAATGGCATGGAATGGCATGGAATGGCATGGAATGGCATGGAATGGCATGGAATGGCATGGAATGGCATGGAATGGCATGGAATGGCATGGAATGGCATGGAATGGCATGGAATGGCATGGAATGGCATGGAATGGCATGGAATGGCATGGAATGGCATGGAATGGCATGGAATGGCATGGAATGGCATGGAATGGCATGGAATGGCATGGAATGGCATGGAATGGCATGGAATGGCATGGAATGGCATGGAATGGCATGGAATGGCATGGAATGGCATGGAATGGCATGGAATGGCATGGAATGGCATGGAATGGCATGGAATGGCATGGAATGGCATGGAATGGCATGGAATGGCATGGAATGGCATGGAATGGCATGGAATGGCATGGAATGGCATGGAATGGCATGGAATGGCATGGAATGGCATGGAATGGCATGGAATGGCATGGAATGGCATGGAATGGCATGGAATGGCATGGAATGGCATGGAATGGCATGGAATGGCATGGAATGGCATGGAATGGCATGGAATGGCATGGAATGGCATGGAATGGCATGGAATGGCATGGAATGGCATGGAATGGCATGGAATGGCATGGAATGGCATGGCACCGGCATGGCACCGGCATGGCACGGCATGGCACCGGCATGGCACGGCATGGCACCGGCATGGCACGGCATGGCACCGGCATGGCACGGCATGGCACCGGCATGGCACGGCATGGCACCGGCATGGCACGGCATGGCACCGGCATGGCACGGCATGGCACGGCATGGCACCGGCATGGCACGGCATGGCACCGGCATGGCACGGCATGGCACCGGCATGGTACGGCATGGCACCGGCATGGCACGGCATGGCACCGGCATGGCACGGCATGGCACCGGCATGGCACGGCATGGCACCGGCATGGCACGGCATGGCACGGCATGGCACCGACATGGCACGGCATGGCACCGGCATGGCACGGCATGGCACCGGCATGGAATGGCATGGAATGGCATGGAATGGCATGGAATGGCATGGAATGGCATGGCACCGGCATGGCACCGGCATGGCACGGCATGGCACCGGCATGGCACGGCATGGCACCGGCATGGCACGGCATGGCACCGGCATGGCACGGCATGGCACCGGCATGGCACGGCATGGCACCGGCATGGCACGGCATGGCACCGGCATGGCACCGGCATGGAATGGCATGGAATGGCATGGAATGGCATGGATTGGCATGGAATGGCATGGCACGGCATGGCACCGGCATGGCACGGCATGGCACCGGCATGGCACGGCATGGCACCGGCATGGCACGGCATGGCACCGGCATGGCACGGCATGGCACCGGCATGGCACGGCATGGCACCGGCATGGCACGGCATGGCACCGGCTTGGCACGGCATGGCACCGGCATGGCACGGCATGGCACCGGCATGGCACGGCATGGCACCGGCATGGCACGGCATGGCACCGGCATGGCACCGGCATGGCACGGCATGGAATGGCATGGAATGGCATGGAATGGCATGGAATGGCATGGAATGGCATGGAATGGCATGGAATGGCATGGAATGGCATGGAATGGTATGGAATGGCATGGAATGGCATGGCACCGCATGGCACGGCATGGCACGGCATGGCACGGCATGGCACCGGCATGGCACGGCATGGCACCGGCATGGCACGGCATGGCACCGGCATGGCACGGCATGGCACCGGCATGGCACCGGCATGGCACGGCATGGCACCGGCATGGCACGGCATGGCACCGGCATGGTACGGCATGGCACCGGCATGGCACGGCATGGCACCGGCATGGCACGGCATGGCACCGGCATGGCACGGCATGGCACCGGCATGGCACGGCATGGCACCGGCATGGCACGGCATGGCACCGGCATGGCACGGCATGGCACCGGCATGGCACGGCATGGCACCGGCATGGCACCGGCATGGCACGGCATGGCACGGCATGGCACCGGCATGGCACGGCATGGCACCGGCATGGCACGGCATGGCACGGCATGGCACCGGCATGGCACGGCATGGCACCGGCATGGCACGGCATGGCACCGGCATGGCACGGCATGGCACCGGCATGGCACGGCATGGCACCGGCATGGAATGGCATGGAATGGCATGGCACCGGCATGGCACGGCATGGCACCGGCATGGCACGGCATGGAATGGCATGGAATGGCATGGAATGGCATGGAATGGCATGGAATGGCATGGAATGGCATGGAATGGCATGGAATGGCATGGAATGGCATGGAATGGCATGGCACCGGCATGGCACGGCATGGCACCGGCATGGCACGGCATGGCACCGGCATGGCACGGCATGGCACCGGCATGGCACGGCATGGCACCGGCATGGCACGGCATGGCACCGGCATGGCACCGGCATGGAATGGCATGGAATGGCATGGAATGGCATGGAATGGCATGGATTGGCATGGAATGGCATGGCACGGCATGGCACCGGCATGGCACGGCATGGCACCGGCATGGCACGGCATGGCACCGGCATGGCACGGCATGGCACCGGCATGGAATGGCATGGCACCGGCATGGCACGGCATGGCACCGGCATGGCACGGCATGGCACCGGCATGGCACGGCATGGCACCGGCATGGCACGGCATGGCACCGGCATGGCACGGCATGGCACCGGCATGGCACCGGCATGGAATGGCATGGAATGGCATGGAATGGCATGGATTGGCATGGAATGGCATGGCACGGCATGGCACCGGCATGGCACGGCATGGCACCGGCATGGCACGGCATGGCACCGGCATGGCACGGCATGGCACCGGCATGGCACGGCATGGCACCGGCATGGCACGGCATGGCACCGGCTTGGCACGGCATGGCACCGGCATGGCACGGCATGGCACCGGCATGGCACGGCATGGCACCGGCATGGCACGGCATGGCACCGGCATGGCACGGCATGGCACCGGCATGGCACGGCATGGCACCGGCATGGCACGGCATGGCACCGGCATGGCACGGCATGGAATGGCATGGAATGGCATGGAATGGCATGGAATGGCATGGAATGGCATGGAATGGCATGGAATGGCATGGAATGGCATGGAATGGCATGGAATGGCATGGAATGGCATGGAATGGCATGGAATGGCATGGCACCGGCATGGAATGGCATGGCACCGGCATGGCACCGGCATGGCACGGCATGGCACCGGCATGGCACGGCATGGCACCGGCATGGCACGGCATGGCACCGGCATGGCACGGCATGGCACCGGCATGGCACGGCATGGCACCGGCATGGCACGGCATGGCACCGGCATGGCACGGCATGGCACCGGCATGGCACGGCATGGCACCGGCATGGCACGGCATGGCACCGGCATGGCACGGCATGGCACCGGCATGGCACGGCATGGCACGGCATGGCACCGGCATGGCACGGCATGGCACCGGCATGGCACGGCATGGAATGGCATGGAATGGCATGGAATGGCATGGAATGGCATGGAATGGCATGGAATGGCATGGAATGGCATGGAATGGCATGGAATGGCATGGAATGGCATGGAATGGCATGGAATGGCATGGAATGGCATGGAATGGCATGGAATGGCATGGAATGGCATGGAATGGCACGGAATGGCATGGAATGGCACGGAATGGCATGGAATGGCACGGAATGGCATGGAATGGCATGGAATGGCATGGAATGGCATGGAATGGCATGGAATGGCATGGAATGGCATCGAATGGCATGGCACCGCATGGCACGGCATGGCACGGCATGGCACGGCATGGCACGGCATGGCACCGGCATGGCACGGCATGGCACCGGCATGGCACGGCATGGCACGGCATGGCACCGGCATGGCACGGCATGGCACGGCATGGCACCGGCATGGCACGGCATGGCACCGGCATGGCACGGCATGGCACCGGCATGGCACGGCATGGCACGGCATGGCACCGGCATGGCACGGCATGGCACCGGCATGGCACGGCATGGCACCGGCATGGCACGGCATGGCACCGGCATGGCACGGCATGGCACCGGCATGGCACGGCATGGCACCGGCATGGCACGGCATGGCACCGGCATGGCACGGCATGGCACCGGCATGGCACGGCATGGCACCGGCATGGCACGGTATGGCACCGGCATGGCACGGCATGGCACCGGCATGGCACGGCATGGAATGGCATGGAATGGCATGGAATGGCATGGAATGGCATGGAATGGCATGGAATGGCATGGAATGGCATGGAATGGCATGGAATGGCATGGAATGGCATGGAATGGTATGGAATGGCATGGAATGGCATGGCACCGCATGGCACGGCATGGCACGGCATGGCACGGCATGGCACCGGCATGGCACGGCATGGCACCGGCATGGCACGGCATGGCACCGGCATGGCACGGCATGGCACCGGCATGGCACCGGCATGGCACGGCATGGCACCGGCATGGCACGGCATGGCACCGGCATGGCACGGCATGGCACCGGCATGGCACGGCATGGCACCGGCATGGCACGGCATGGCACCGGCATGGCACGGCATGGCACCGGCATGGCACGGCATGGCACCGGCATGGCACGGCATGGCACCGGCATGGCACGGCATGGCACCGGCATGGCACGGCATGGCACCGGCATGGCACGGCATGGCACGGCATGGCACCGGCATGGCACGGCATGACACCGGCATGGCACGGCATGGCACGGCATGGCACCGGCATGGCACGGCATGGCACCGGCATGGCACGGCATGGCACCGGCATGGCACGGCATGGCACCGGCATGGCACGGCATGGCACGGCATGGCACCGGCATGGCACGGCATGGCACCGGCATGGCACGGCATGGCACCGGCATGGCACGGCATGGCACGGCATGGCACCGGCATGGCACGGCATGGCACCGGCATGGCACGGCATGGCACCGGCATGGCACGGCATGGCACCGGCATGGAATGGCATGGAATGGCATGGCACCGGCATGGCACGGCATGGCACCGGCATGGCACGGCATGGCACCGGCATGGAATGGCATGGAATGGCATGGAATGGCATGGAATGGCATGGAATGGCATGGAATGGCATGGCACCGGCATGGCACGGCATGGCACCGGCATGGCACGGCATGGCACCGGCATGGCACGGCATGGCACCGGCATGGCACGGCATGGCACCGGCATGGCACGGCATGGCACCGGCATGGCACGGCATGGCACCGGCATGGCACCGGCATGGAATGGCATGGAATGGCATGGAATGGCATGGAATGGCATGGATTGGCATGGAATGGCATGGCACGGCATGGCACCGGCATGGCACGGCATGGCACCGGCATGGCACGGCATGGCACCGGCATGGCACGGCATGGCACCGGCATGGAATGGCATGGCACCGGCATGGAATGGCATGGCACCGGCATGGCACGGCATGGCACCGGCATGGCACGGCATGGCACCGGCATGGCACGGCATGGCACCGGCATGGCACGGCATGGCACCGGCATGGCACCGGCATGGAATGGCATGGAATGGCATGGAATGGCATGGATTGGCATGGAATGGCATGGCACGGCATGGCACCGGCATGGCACGGCATGGCACCGGCATGGCACGGCATGGCACCGGCATGGCACGGCATGGCACCGGCATGGCACGGCATGGCACCGGCATGGCACGGCATGGCACCGGCTTGGCACGGCATGGCACCGGCATGGCACGGCATGGCACCGGCATGGCACGGCATGGCACCGGCATGGCACGGCATGGCACCGGCATGGCACGGCATGGCACCGGCATGGCACGGCATGGCACCGGCATGGCACGGCATGGCACCGGCATGGCACGGCATGGCACCGGCATGGAATGGCATGGAATGGCATGGAATGGCATGGAATGGCATGGAATGGCATGGAATGGCATGGAATGGCATGGAATGGCATGGAATGGCATGGAATGGCATGGAATGGCATGGAATGGCATGGAATGGCATGGCACCGGCATGGAATGGCATGGCACCGGCATGGCACCGGCATGGCACGGCATGGCACCGGCATGGCACGGCATGGCACCGGCATGGCACGGCATGGCACCGGCATGGCACGGCATGGCACCGGCATGGCACGGCATGGCACCGGCATGGCACGGCATGGCACCGGCATGGCACGGCATGGCACCGGCATGGCACGGCATGGCACCGGCATGGCACGGCATGGCACCGGCATGGCACGGCATGGCACCGGCATGGCACGGCATGGCACCGGCATGGCACGGCATGGCACCGGCATGGCACGGCATGGCACCGGCATGGCACGGCATGGCACCGGCATGGCACGGCATGGCACCGGCATGGCACGGCATGGAATGGCATGGAATGGCATGGAATGGCATGGAATGGCATGGAATGGCATGGAATGGCATGGAATGGCATGGAATGGCATGGAATGGCATGGAATGGCATGGAATGGCATGGAATGGCATGGAATGGCATGGAATGGCATGGAATGGCATGGAATGGCATGGAATGGCACGGAATGGCATGGAATGGCACGGAATGGCATGGAATGGCACGGAATGGCATGGAATGGCACGGAATGGCATGGAATGGCATGGAATGGCATGGAATGGCATGGAATGGCATGGAATGGCATGGAATGGCATCGAATGGCATGGCACCGCATGGCACGGCATGGCACGGCATGGCACGGCATGGCACGGCATGGCACCGGCATGGCACCGGCATGGCACGGCATGGCACGGCATGGCACCGGCATGGCACGGCATGGCACGGCATGGCACCGGCATGGCACGGCATGGCACCGGCATGGCACGGCATGGCACCGGCATGGCACGGCATGGCACGGCATGGCACCGGCATGGCACGGCATGGCACCGGCATGGCACGGCATGGCACCGGCATGGCACCGGCATGGCACCGGCATGGCACGGCATGGCACCGGCATGGCACGGCATGGCACGGCATGGCACCGGCATGGCACGGCATGGCACCGGCATGGCACGGCATGGCACGGCATGGCACCGGCATGGCACGGCATGGCACCGGCATGGCACGGCATGGCACGGCATGGCACCGGCATGGCACGGCATGGAATGGCATGGCACGGCATGGAATGGCATGGAATGGCATGGAATGGCATGGAATGGCATGGAATGGCATGGAATGGCATGGAATGGCATGGAATGGCATGGAATGGCATGGAATGGCATGGAATGGCATGGAATGGCATGGAATGGCATGGAATGGCATGGAATGGCATGGAATGGCATGGAATGGCATGGAATGGCATGGAATGGCATGGAATGGCATGGAATGGCATGGAATGGCATGGAATGGCATGGAATGGCATGGAATGGCATGGAATGGCATGGAATGGCATGGAATGGCATGGAATGGCATGGAATGGCATGGAATGGCATGGAATGGCATGGAATGGCATGGAATGGCATGGAATGGCATGGAATGGCATGGAATGGCATGGAATGGCATGGAATGGCATGGAATGGCATGGAATGGCATGGAATGGCATGGAATGGCATGGAATGGCATGGAATGGCATGGAATGGCATGGAATGGCATGGAATGGCATGGAATGGCATGGAATGGCATGGCACCGGCATGGCACCGGCATGGCACGGCATGGCACCGGCATGGCACGGCATGGCACCGGCATGGCACGGCATGGCACCGGCATGGCACGGCATGGCACCGGCATGGCACGGCATGGCACCGGCATGGCACGGCATGGCACCGGCATGGCACGGCATGGCACCGGCATGGCACGGCATGGCACCGGCATGGCACGGCATGGCACGGCATGGCACCGGCATGGCACGGCATGGCACCGGCATGGCACGGCATGGCACGGCATGGCACCGGCATGGCACGGCATGGCACCGGCATGGCACCGGCATGGCACGGCATGGCACCGGCATGGCACGGCATGGCACCGGCATGGCACGGCATGGCACCGGCATGGCACGGCATGGCACCGGCATTGCACGGCATGGCACCGGCATGGCACGGCATGGCACCGGCATGGCACGGCATGGCACCGGCATGGCACGGCATGGCACCGGCATGGCACGGCATGGCACCGGCATGGCACGGCATGGCACGGCATGGCACCGGCATGGCACGGCATGACACCGGCATGGCACGGCATGGCACGGCATGGCACCGGCATGGCACGGCATGGCACCGGCATGGCACGGCATGGCACCGGCATGGCACGGCATGGCACCGGCATGGCACGGCATGGCACGGCATGGCACCGGCATGGCACGGCATGGCACGACATGGCACCGGCATGGCACGGCATGGCACCGGCATGGCACGGCATGGCACCGGCATGGCACGGCATGGCACGGCATGGCACCGGCATGGCACGGCATGGCACCGGCATGGCACGGCATGGCACCGGCATGGCACGGCATGGCACCGGCATGGCACGGCATGGCACCGGCATGGCACGGCATGGCACCGGCATGGCACGGCATGGCACCGGCATGGCACGGCATGGCACCGGCATGGCACGGCATGGCACCGGCATGGCACGGCATGGCACCGGCATGGCACGGCATGGCACCGGCATGGCACGGCATGGCACCGGCATGGCACGGCATGGCACCGGCATGGCACGGCATGGCACCGGCATGGCACGGCATGGCACCGGCATGGCACGGCATGGCACCGGCATGGCACGGCATGGCACCGGCATGGCACGGCATGGCACCGGCATGGCACGGCATGGCACCGGCATGGCACGGCATGGCACCGGCATGGCACGGCATGGCACCGGCATGGCACGGCATGGCACCGGCATGGCACGGCATGGCACCGGCATGGCACGGCATGGAATGGCATGGAATGGTATGGAATGGCATGGAATGGCATGGAATGGCATGGAATGGCATGGAATGGCATGGAATGGCATGGAATGGCATGGAATGGCATGGAATGGCATGGAATGGCATGGAATGGCATGGAATGGCATGGAATGGCATGGAATGGCATGGAATGGCATGGAATGGCATGGCACCGGCATGGCACGGCATGGCACCGGCATGGCACGGCATGGCACCGGCATGGCACGGCATGGCACCGGCATGGCACGGCATGGCACCGGCATGGCACGGCATGGCACCGGCATGGCACGGCATGGCACCGGCATGGCACGGCATGGCACCGGCATGGCACCGGCATGGCACGGCATGGCACCGGCATGGCACGGCATGGCACCGGCATGGCACGGCATGGCACCGGCATGGCACGGCATGGCACCGGCATGGCACGGCATGGCACGGCATGGCACCGGCATGGCACGGCATGACACCGGCATGGCACGGCATGGCACGGCATGGCACCGGCATGGCACGGCATGGCACCGGCATGGCACGGCATGGCACCGGCATGGCACGGCATGGCACGGCATGGCACCGGCATGGCACGGCATGGCACCGGCATGGCACGGCATGGCACGGCATGGCACCGGCATGGCACCGGCATGGCACGGCATGGCACGGCATGGCACGGCATGGCACCGGCATGGCACGGCATGGCACCGGCATGGCACGGCATGGCACGGCATGGCACCGGCATGGCACGGCATGGCACCGGCATGGCACGGCATGGCACCGGCATGGCACGGCATGGCACCGGCATGGCACCGGCATGGCACCGGCATGGCACCGGCATGGCACGGCATGGCACCGGCATGGCACGGCATGGCACCGGCATGGCACGGCATGGCACCGGCATGGCACGGCATTGAATGGCATGGAATGGCATGGAATGGCATGGAATGGCATGGAATGGCATGGAATGGCATGGAATGGCATGGAATGGCATGGAATGGCATGGAATGGCATGGAATGGCATGGAATGGCATGGAATGGCATGGAATGGCATGGAATGGCATGGAATGACATGGAATGGCATGGAATGGCATGGCATGGCATGGCACCGCATGGCACGGCATGGCACGGCATGGCACGGCATGGCACGGCATGGCACGGCATGGCACGGCATGGCACGGCATGGCACGGCATGGCACGGCATGGCACGGCATTGAATGGCATGGAATGGCATTGAATGGCATGGAATGGCACGGCATGGCACGGCATGGCACCGCATTGAGTGGCATGGAATGGCATGGAATGGCATGGACAGGCATGGACTGGCATGGAATGGCATGGACTGGCATGGAATGGCATGGAATGGCATGGCACCGCATGGCCCGGCATGGCACCGGCATGGCACGGCATGGCACCGGCATGGCACGGCATGGCACCGGCATGGCACGGCATTGAATGGCATGGAATGGCATGGAATGGCATGGAATGGCATGGAATGGCATGGAATGGCATGGAATGGCATGGAATGGCATGGAATGGCATGGAATGGCATGGAATGACATGGAATGGCATGGAATGGCATGGAATGGCATGGAATGGCATGGAATGGCATGGAATGGCATGGAATGGCATGGAATGGCATGGACTGGCATGGAATGGCATGGCACGGCATGGCACGGCATGGCACCGGCATGGCACGGCATGGCACCGGCATGGCACGGCATGGCACCGGCATCGCACGGCATGGCACGGCATGGCACCGGCATGGCACGGCATGGCACCGGCATGGCACGGCATGGCACCGGCATGGCACGGCATGGCACCGGCATGGCACGGCATGGCACCGGCATGGCACGGCATGGCACCGGCATGGCACGGCATGGCACCGGCATGGCACCGGCATGGCACGGCATGGCACCGGCATGGCACGGCATGGCACCGGCATGGCACGGCATGGCACCGGCATGGCACGGCATGGAATGGCATTGAATGGCATGGAATGGCATGGAATGGCATGGAATGGCATGGAATGGCATGGAATGGCATGGAATGGCATGGAATGGCATGGAATGGCATGGAATGGCATGGAATGGCATGGAATGGCATGGAATGGCATGGAATGGCATGGAATGGCATGGAATGGCATGGAATGGCATGGAATGGCATGGAATGGCATGGAATGGCATGGAATGGCATGGAATGGCATGGAATGGCATGGAATGGCATGGAATGGCATGGAATGGCATGGAATGGCATGGAATGGCATGGCACCGGCATGGCACGGCATGGCACCGGCATGGCACGGCATGGCACCGGCATGGCACGGCATGGCACCGGCATGGCACGGCATGGCACCGGCATGGCACGGCATGGCACCGGCATGGCACGGCATGGCACGGCATGGCACCGGCATGGCACGGCATGACACCGGCATGGCACGGCATGGCACGGCATGGCACCGGCATGGCACGGCATGGCACCGGCATGGCACGGCATGGCACGGCATGGCACCGGCATGGCACGGCATGGCACCGGCATGGCACGGCATGGCACGGCATGGCACCGGCATGGCACCGGCATGGCACGGCATGGCACGGCATGGCACGGCATGGCACCGGCATGGCACGGCATGGCACCGGCATGGCACGGCATGGCACGGCATGGCACCGGCATGGCACGGCATGGCACCGGCATGGCACGGCATGGCACCGGCATGGCACGGCATGGCACCGGCATGGCACCGGCATGGCACCGGCATGGCACGGCATGGCACCGGCATGGCACGGCATGGCACCGGCATGGCACGGCATGGCACCGGCATGGCACGGCATTGAATGGCATGGAATGGCATGGAATGGCATGGAATGGCATGGAATGGCATGGAATGGCATGGAATGGCATGGAATGGCATGGAATGGCATGGAATGGCATGGAATGGCATGGAATGGCATGGAATGGCATGGAATGGCATGGAATGACATGGAATGGCATGGAATGGCATGGCATGGCATGGCACCGCATGGCACGGCATGGCACGGCATGGCACGGCATGGCACGGCATGGCACGGCATTGAATGGCATGGAATGGCATTGAATGGCACGGAATGGCACGGCATGGCACCGCATTGAGTGGCATGGAATGGCATGGACTGGCATGGAATGGCATGGAATGGCATGGAATGGCATGGAATGGCATGGAATGGCATGGAATGGCATGGAATGGCATGGAATGGCATGGAATGGCATGGAATGGCATGGAATGGCATGGAATGGCATGGAATGGCATGGAATGGCATGGAATGGCATGGAATGGCATGGAATGGCATGGAATGGCATGGAATGGCATGGAATGGCATGGAATGGCATGGAATGGCATGGAATGGCATGGAATGGCATGGAATGGCATGGAATGGCATGGAATGGCATGGAATGGCATGGAATGGCATGGAATGGCATGGAATGGCATGGAATGGCATGGAATGGCATGGAATGGCATGGAATGGCATGGAATGGCATGGAATGGCATGGAATGGCATGGAATGGCATGGAATGACATGGAATGGCATGGAATGGCATGGAATGGCATGGAATGGCATGGAATGGCATGGAATGGCATGGAATGGCATGGAATCGCATGGCACCGGCATGGCACCGGCATGGCACCGGCATGGCACGGCATGGCACGGCATGGCACGGCATGGCACGGCATGGCACGGCATGGCACGGCATGGCACGGCATGGCACGGCATGGCACGGCATGGCACGGCATGGCACGGCATGGCACGGCATGGCACGGCATGGCACGGCATGGCACGGCATGGCACGGCATGGCACGGCATGGCACGGCATGGCACGGCATGGCACGGCATGGCACGGCATGGCACGGCATGGCACGGCATGGCACGGCATGGCACGGCATGGCACGGCATGGCACGGCATGGCACGGCATGGCACGGCATGGCACGGCATGGCACGGCATGGCACGGCATGGCACGGCATGGCACGGCATGGCACGGCATGGCACGGCATTGAATGGCATGGAATGGCATTGAATGGCACGGAATGGCACGGCATGGCACCGCATTGAGTGGCATGGAATGGCATGGACTGGCATGGAATGGCATGGAATGGCATGGAATGGCATGGAATGGCATGGAATGGCATGGAATGGCATGGAATGGCATGGAATGGCATGGAATGGCATGGAATGGCATGGAATGGCATGGAATGGCATGGAATGGCATGGAATGGCATGGAATGGCATGGAATGGCATGGAATGGCATGGAATGGCATGGAATGGCATGGAATGGCGTGGAATGGCATGGAATGGCATGGAATGGCATGGAATGGCATGGAATGGCATGGAATGGCATGGAATGGCATGGAATGGCATGGAATGGCATGGAATGGCATGGAATGGCATGGAATGGCATGGAATGGCATGGAATGGCATGGAATGGCATGGAATGGCATGGAATGGCATGGAATGGCATGGAATGGCATGGAATGGCATGGAATGGCATGGAATGGTATGGAATGGCATGGAATGGCATGGAATGGCATGGAATGGCATGGAATGGCATGGCATGGAATGGCATGGAATGGCATGGAATGGCATGGAATGGCATGGAATGGCATGGAATGGCATGGAATGGCATGGAATGGCATGGAATGGCATGGAATGGCATGGAATGGCATGGAATGGCATGGAATGGCATGGAATGGCATGGAATGGCATGGAATGACATGGAATGGCATGGAATGGCATGGAATGGCATGGAATGGCATGGAATGGCATGGAATGGCATGGCACCGCATGGCACGGCATGGCACCGGCATGGCACGGCATGGCACCGGCATGGCACCGGCATGGCACCGGCATGGCACGGCATGGCACCGGCATGGCACGGCATGGCACCGGCATGGCACGGCATTGAATGGCATGGAATGGCATGGAATGGCATGGAATGGCATGGAATGGCATGGAATGGCATGGAATGGCATGGAATGGCATCGAATGGCATGGCACCGCATGGCACGGCATGGCACGGCATGGCACGGCATGGCACCGGCATGGCACGGCATGGCACCGGCATGGCACGGCATGGCACGGCATGGCACCGGCATGGCACCGGCATGGCACGGCATGGCACCGGCATGGCACGGCATGGCACCGGCATGGCACGGCATGGCACGGCATGGCACCGGCATGGCACGGCATGGCACCGGCATGGCACGGCATGGCACCGGCATGGCACGGCATGGCACCGGCATGGCACCGGCATGGCACGGCATGGCACCGGCATGGCACGGCATGGCACGGCATGGCACCGGCATGGCACGGCATGGCACCGGCATGGCACGGCATGGCACGGCATGGCACCGGCATGGCACGGCATGGAATGGCATGGCACGGCATGGAATGGCATGGAATGGCATGGAATGGCATGGAATGGCATGGAATGGCATGGAATGGCATGGAATGGCATGGAATGGCATGGAATGGCATGGAATGGCATGGAATGGCATGGAATGGCATGGAATGGCATGGAATGGCATGGAATGGCATGGAATGGCATGGAATGGCATGGAATGGCATGGAATGGCATGGAATGGCATGGAATGGCATGGAATGGCATGGAATGGCATGGAATGGCATGGAATGACATGGAATGGCATGGAATGGCATGGCATGGCATGGCACCGCATGGCACGGCATGGCACGGCATGGCACGGCATGGCACGGCATGGCACGGCATGGCACGGCATGGCACGGCATGGCACGGCATGGCACGGCATTGAATGGCATGGAATGGCATTGAATGGCATGGAATGGCACGGCATGGCACGGCATGGCACCGCATTGAGTGGCATGGAATGGCATGGAATGGCATGGACAGGCATGGACTGGCATGGAATGGCATGGAATGGCATGGCACCGCATGGCCCGGCATGGCACGGCATGGCACGGCATGGCACGGCATGGCACGGCATGGCACCGGCATTGCACCGGCATGGCACCGGCATGGCACGGCATTGAATGGCATGGAATGGCATGGAATGGCATGGAATGGCATGGAATGGCATGGAATGGCATGGAATGGCATGGAATGGCATGGAATGGCATGGAATGGCATGGAATGACATGGAATGGCATGGAATGGCATGGAATGGCATGGAATGGCATGGAATGGCATGGAATGGCATGGAATGGCATGGAATGGCATGGACTGGCATGGAATGGCATGGCACGGCATGGCACGGCATGGCACCGGCATGGCACGGCATGGCACCGGCATGGCACGGCATGGCACCGGCATGGCACGGCATGGCACGGCATGGCACCGGCATGGCACGGCATGGCACCGGCATGGCACGGCATGGCACCGGCATGGCACGGCATGGCACCGGCATGGCACGGCATGGCACCGGCATGGCACGGCATGGCACCGGCATGGCACGGCATGGCACCGGCATGGCACGGCATGGCACCGGCATGGCACGGCATGGCACCGGCATGGCACGGCATGGCACCGGCATGGCACCGGCATGGCACGGCATGGCACCGGCATGGCACGGCATGGCACCGGCATGGCACGGCATGGCACCGGCATGGCACGGCATGGCACCGGCATGGCACGGCATGGCACCGGCATGGCACGGCATGGAATGGCATGGAATGGCATGGAATGGCATGGAATGGCATGGAATGGCATGGAATGGCATGGAATGGCATGGAATGGCATGGAATGGCATGGAATGGCATGGAATGGCATGGAATGGCATGGAATGGCATGGAATGGCATGGAATGGCATGGAATGGCATGGAATGGCATGGAATGGCATGGAATGGCACGGAATGGCACGGAATGGCATGGAATGGCACGGAATGGCACGGAATGGCACGGAATGGCACGGAATGGCATGGAATGGCATGGAATGGCATGGAATGGCATGGAATGGCATGGAATGGCATGGAATGGCATGGAATGGCATGGAATGGCATGGAATGGCATGGAATGGCATGGAATGGCATGGAATGGCATGGAATGGCATGGAATGGCATGGAATGGCATGGAATGGCATGGAATGGCATGGAATGGCATGGAATGGCATGGAATGGCATGGAATGGCATGGAATGGCATGGAATGGCATGGAATGGCATGGAATGGCATGGAATGGCATGGAATGGCATGGCACCGGCATGGAATGGCATGGCACCGGCATGGCACCGGCATGGCACCGGCATGGCACGGCATGGCACCGGCATGGCACGGCATGGCACCGGCATGGCACGGCATGGCACCGGCATGGCACGGCATGGCACCGGCATGGCACGGCATGGCACCGGCATGGCACGGCATGGAATGGCATGGAATGGCATGGAATGGCATGGAATGGCATGGAATGGCATGGAATGGCATGGAATGGCATGGAATGGCATGGAATGGCATGGAATGGCATGGAATGGCATGGAATGGCATGGAATGGCATGGAATGGCATGGAATGGCATGGAATGGCACGGAATGGCATGGAATGGCACGGAATGGCATGGAATGGCACGGAATGGCATGGAATGGCATGGAATGGCATGGAATGGCATGGAATGGCATGGAATGGCATGGAATGGCATCGAATGGCATGGCACCGCATGGCACGGCATGGCACGGCATGGCACGGCATGGCACGGCATGGCACCGGCATGGCACGGCATGGCACCGGCATGGCACGGCATGGCACGGCATGGCACCGGCATGGCACGGCATGGCACGGCATGGCACCGGCATGGCACGGCATGGCACCGGCATGGCACGGCATGGCACCGGCATGGCACGGCATGGCACGGCATGGCACCGGCATGGCACGGCATGGCACCGGCATGGCACGGCATGGCACCGGCATGGCACCGGCATGGCACCGGCATGGCACGGCATGGCACCGGCATGGCACGGCATGGCACCGGCATGGCACGGCATGGCACCGGCATGGCACGGCATGGCACGGCATGGCACGGCATGGCACCGGCATGGCACGGCATGGAATGGCATGGCACGGCATGGAATGGCATGGAATGGCATGGAATGGCATGGAATGGCATGGAATGGCATGGAATGGCATGGAATGGCATGGAATGGCATGGAATGGCATGGAATGGCATGGAATGGCATGGAATGGCATGGAATGGCATGGAATGGCATGGAATGGCATGGAATGGCATGGAATGGCATGGAATGGCATGGAATGGCATGGAATGGCATGGAATGGCATGGAATGGCATGGAATGGCATGGAATGGCATGGAATGGCATGGAATGGCATGGAATGGCATGGAATGGCATGGAATGGCATGGAATGGCATGGAATGGCATGGAATGGCATGGAATGGCATGGAATGGCATGGAATGGCATGGAATGGCATGGAATGGCATGGAATGGCATGGAATGGCATGGAATGGCATGGAATGGCATGGCACCGGCATGGCACGGCATGGCACCGGCATGGCACGGCATGGCACCGGCATGGCACGGCATGGCACCGGCATGGCACGGCATGGCACCGGCATGGCACGGCATGGCACCGGCATGGCACGGCATGGCACCGGCATGGCACGGCATGGCACCGGCATGGCACCGGCATGGCACGGCATGGCACCGGCATGGCACGGCATGGCACCGGCATGGCACGGCATGGCACCGGCATGGCACGGCATGGCACCGGCATGGCACGGCATGGCACGGCATGGCACCGGCATGGCACGGCATGACACCGGCATGGCACGGCATGGCACGGCATGGCACCGGCATGGCACGGCATGGCACCGGCATGGCACGGCATGGCACCGGCATGGCACGGCATGGCACGGCATGGCACCGGCATGGCACGGCATGGCACCGGCATGGCACGGCATGGCACGGCATGGCACCGGCATGGCACCGGCATGGCACGGCATGGCACGGCATGGCACGGCATGGCACCGGCATGGCACGGCATGGCACCGGCATGGCACGGCATGGCACGGCATGGCACCGGCATGGCACGGCATGGCACCGGCATGGCACGGCATGGCACCGGCATGGCACGGCATGGCACCGGCATGGCACCGGCATGGCACCGGCATGGCACCGGCATGGCACGGCATGGCACCGGCATGGCACGGCATGGCACCGGCATGGCACGGCATGGCACCGGCATGGCACGGCATTGAATGGCATGGAATGGCATGGAATGGCATGGAATGGCATGGAATGGCATGGAATGGCATGGAATGGCATGGAATGGCATGGAATGGCATGGAATGGCATGGAATGGCATGGAATGGCATGGAATGGCATGGAATGGCATGGAATGGCATGGAATGACATGGAATGGCATGGAATGGCATGGCATGGCATGGCACCGCATGGCACGGCATGGCACGGCATGGCACGGCATGGCACGGCATGGCACGGCATGGCACGGCATGGCACGGCATGGCACGGCATGGCACGGCATGGCACGGCATTGAATGGCATGGAATGGCATTGAATGGCATGGAATGGCACGGCATGGCACGGCATGGCACCGCATTGAGTGGCATGGAATGGCATGGAATGGCATGGACAGGCATGGACTGGCATGGAATGGCATGGACTGGCATGGAATGGCATGGAATGGCATGGCACCGCATGGCCCGGCATGGCACCGGCATGGCACGGCATGGCACCGGCATGGCACGGCATGGCACCGGCATGGCACGGCATTGAATGGCATGGAATGGCATGGAATGGCATGGAATGGCATGGAATGGCATGGAATGGCATGGAATGGCATGGAATGGCATGGAATGGCATGGAATGGCATGGAATGACATGGAATGGCATGGAATGGCATGGAATGGCATGGAATGGCATGGAATGGCATGGAATGGCATGGAATGGCATGGAATGGCATGGACTGGCATGGAATGGCATGGCACGGCATGGCACGGCATGGCACCGGCATGGCACGGCATGGCACCGGCATGGCACGGCATGGCACCGGCATCGCACGGCATGGCACGGCATGGCACCGGCATGGCACGGCATGGCACCGGCATGGCACGGCATGGCACCGGCATGGCACGGCATGGCACCGGCATGGCACGGCATGGCACCGGCATGGCACGGCATGGCACCGGCATGGCACGGCATGGCACCGGCATGGCACCGGCATGGCACGGCATGGCACCGGCATGGCACGGCATGGCACCGGCATGGCACGGCATGGCACCGGCATGGCACGGCATGGCACCGGCATG
Source organism: Cryptus armator (assembly GCA_963971235.1). Taxonomy (NCBI): domain Eukaryota; kingdom Metazoa; phylum Arthropoda; class Insecta; order Hymenoptera; family Ichneumonidae; genus Cryptus; species Cryptus armator. The sequence goes on along the minus strand of CAXARG010000211.1, from coordinate 152,761 downwards.
GCACGGCATGGAATGGCATTGAATGGCATGGAATGGCATGGAATGGCATGGAATGGCATGGAATGGCATGGAATGGCATGGAATGGCATGGAATGGCATGGAATGGCATGGAATGGCATGGAATGGCATGGAATGGCATGGAATGGCATGGAATGGCATGGAATGGCATGGAATGGCATGGAATGGCATGGAATGGCATGGAATGGCATGGAATGGCATGGAATGGCATGGAATGGCATGGAATGGCATGGAATGGCATGGAATGGCATGGAATGGCATGGAATGGCATGGAATGGCATGGCACCGGCATGGCACGGCATGGCACCGGCATGGCACGGCATGGCACCGGCATGGCACGGCATGGCACCGGCATGGCACGGCATGGCACCGGCATGGCACGGCATGGCACCGGCATGGCACGGCATGGCACGGCATGGCACCGGCATGGCACGGCATGACACCGGCATGGCACGGCATGGCACGGCATGGCACCGGCATGGCACGGCATGGCACCGGCATGGCACGGCATGGCACGGCATGGCACCGGCATGGCACGGCATGGCACCGGCATGGCACGGCATGGCACGGCATGGCACCGGCATGGCACCGGCATGGCACGGCATGGCACGGCATGGCACGGCATGGCACCGGCATGGCACGGCATGGCACCGGCATGGCACGGCATGGCACGGCATGGCACCGGCATGGCACGGCATGGCACCGGCATGGCACGGCATGGCACCGGCATGGCACGGCATGGCACCGGCATGGCACCGGCATGGCACCGGCATGGCACGGCATGGCACCGGCATGGCACGGCATGGCACCGGCATGGCACGGCATGGCACCGGCATGGCACGGCATTGAATGGCATGGAATGGCATGGAATGGCATGGAATGGCATGGAATGGCATGGAATGGCATGGAATGGCATGGAATGGCATGGAATGGCATGGAATGGCATGGAATGGCATGGAATGGCATGGAATGGCATGGAATGGCATGGAATGACATGGAATGGCATGGAATGGCATGGCATGGCATGGCACCGCATGGCACGGCATGGCACGGCATGGCACGGCATGGCACGGCATGGCACGGCATGGCACGGCATGGCACGGCATGGCACGGCATGGCACGGCATGGCACGGCATTGAATGGCATGGAATGGCATTGAATGGCATGGAATGGCACGGCATGGCACGGCATGGCACCGCATTGAGTGGCATGGAATGGCATGGAATGGCATGGACAGGCATGGACTGGCATGGAATGGCATGGACTGGCATGGAATGGCATGGAATGGCATGGCACCGCATGGCCCGGCATGGCACCGGCATGGCACGGCATGGCACCGGCATGGCACGGCATGGCACCGGCATGGCACGGCATTGAATGGCATGGAATGGCATGGAATGGCATGGAATGGCATGGAATGGCATGGAATGGCATGGAATGGCATGGAATGGCATGGAATGGCATGGAATGGCATGGAATGGCATGGAATGGCATGGAATGACATGGAATGGCATGGAATGGCATGGAATGGCATGGAATGGCATGGACTGGCATGGAATGGCATGGCACGGCATGGCACGGCATGGCACCGGCATGGCACGGCATGGCACCGGCATGGCACGGCATGGCACCGGCATGGCACGGCATGGCACGGCATGGCACCGGCATGGCACGGCATGGCACCGGCATGGCACGGCATGGCACCGGCATGGCACGGCATGGCACCGGCATGGCACGGCATGGCACCGGCATGGCACGGCATGGCACCGGCATGGCACGGCATGGCACGGCATGGCACCGGCATGGCACGGCATGGCACCGGCATGGCACGGCATGGCACCGGCATGGCACGGCATGGCACCGGCATGGCACGGCATGGCACCGGCATGGCACGGCATGGCACCGGCATGGCACGGCATGGAATGGCATGGAATGGCATGGAATGGCATGGAATGGCATGGAATGGCATGGAATGGCATGGAATGGCATGGAATGGCATGGAATGGCATGGAATGGCATGGAATGGCATGGAATGGCATGGAATGGCATGGAATGGCATGGAATGGCATGGAATGGCATGGAATGGCATGGAATGGCATGGAATGGCATGGAATGGCATGGAATGGCATGGAATGGCACGGAATGGCACGGAATGGCATGGAATGGCACGGAATGGCACGGAATGGCACGGAATGGCACGGAATGGCATGGAATGGCATGGAATGGCATGGAATGGCATGGAATGGCATGGAATGGCATGGAATGGCATGGAATGGCATGGAATGGCATGGAATGGCATGGAATGGCATGGAATGGCATGGAATGGCATGGAATGGCATGGAATGGCATGGAATGGCATGGAATGGCATGGAATGGCATGGAATGGCATGGAATGGCATGGAATGGCATGGAATGGCATGGAATGGCATGGAATGGCATGGAATGGCATGGAATGGCATGGAATGGCATGGAATGGCATGGAATGGCATGGAATGGCATGGCACCGGCATGGAATGGCATGGCACCGGCATGGCACCGGCATGGCACGGCATGGCACCGCATTGAGTGGCATGGAATGGCATGGAATGGCATGGACTGGCATGGACTGGCATGGACTGGCATGGACTGGCATGGAATGGCATGGAATGGCATGGAATGGCATGGAATGGCATGGAATGGCATGGAATGGCATGGAATGGCATGGAATGGCATGGAATGGCATGGAATGGCATGGAATGGCATGGAATGGCATGGAATGGCATGGAATGGCATGGAATGGCATGGAATGGCATGGAATGGCATGGAATGGCATGGAATGGCATGGAATGGCATGGAATGGCATGGAATGGCATGGAATGGCATGGAATGGCATGGAATGGCATGGAATGGCATGGAATGGCATGGAATGGCATGGAATGGCATGGAATGGCATGGAATGGCATGGAATGGCATGGAATGGCATGGAATGGCATGGAATGGCATGGAATGGCATGGAATGGCATGGAATGGCATGGAATGGCATGGAATGGCATGGAATGACATGGAATGGCATGGAATGGCATGGAATGGCATGGAATGGCATGGAATGGCATGGAATGGCATGGAATCGCATGGCACCGGCATGGCACCGGCATGGCACCGGCATGGCACGGCATGGCACGGCATGGCACGGCATGGCACGGCATGGCACGGCATGGCACGGCATGGCACGGCATGGCACGGCATGGCACGGCATGGCACGGCATGGCACGGCATGGCACGGCATGGCACGGCATGGCACGGCATGGCACGGCATGGCACGGCATGGCACGGCATGGCACGGCATGGCACGGCATGGCACGGCATGGCACGGCATGGCACGGCATGGCACGGCATGGCACGGCATGGCACGGCATGGCACGGCATGGCACGGCATGGCACGGCATGGCACGGCATGGCACGGCATGGCACGGCATGGCACGGCATGGCACGGCATGGCACGGCATGGCACGGCATGGCACGGCATTGAATGGCATGGAATGGCATTGAATGGCACGGAATGGCACGGCATGGCACCGCATTGAGTGGCATGGAATGGCATGGACTGGCATGGAATGGCATGGAATGGCATGGAATGGCATGGAATGGCATGGAATGGCATGGAATGGCATGGAATGGCATGGAATGGCATGGAATGGCATGGAATGGCATGGAATGGCATGGAATGGCATGGAATGGCATGGAATGGCATGGAATGGCATGGAATGGCATGGAATGGCATGGAATGGCATGGAATGGCATGGAATGGCATGGAATGGCATGGAATGGCATGGAATGGCATGGAATGGCATGGAATGGCATGGAATGGCATGGAATGGCATGGAATGGCATGGAATGGCATGGAATGGCATGGAATGGCATGGAATGGCATGGAATGGCATGGAATGGCATGGAATGGCATGGAATGGCATGGAATGGCATGGAATGGCATGGAATGGCATGGAATGGCATGGAATGGCATGGAATGGCATGGAATGGCATGGAATGGCATGGAATGGCATGGAATGGCATGGAATGGTATGGAATGGCATGGAATGGCATGGAATGGCATGGAATGGCATGGAATGGCATGGCATGGAATGGCATGGAATGGCATGGAATGGCATGGAATGGCATGGAATGGCATGGAATGGCATGGAATGGCATGGAATGGCATGGAATGGCATGGAATGGCATGGAATGGCATGGAATGGCATGGAATGGCATGGAATGGCATGGAATGGCATGGAATGACATGGAATGGCATGGAATGGCATGGAATGGCATGGAATGGCATGGAATGGCATGGAATGGCATGGCACCGCATGGCACGGCATGGCACCGGCATGGCACGGCATGGCACCGGCATGGCACCGGCATGGCACCGGCATGGCACGGCATGGCACCGGCATGGCACGGCATGGCACCGGCATGGCACGGCATTGAATGGCATGGAATGGCATGGAATGGCATGGAATGGCATGGAATGGCATGGAATGGCATGGAATGGCATGGAATGGCATCGAATGGCATGGCACCGCATGGCACGGCATGGCACGGCATGGCACGGCATGGCACCGGCATGGCACGGCATGGCACCGGCATGGCACGGCATGGCACGGCATGGCACCGGCATGGCACCGGCATGGCACGGCATGGCACCGGCATGGCACGGCATGGCACCGGCATGGCACGGCATGGCACGGCATGGCACCGGCATGGCACGGCATGGCACCGGCATGGCACGGCATGGCACCGGCATGGCACGGCATGGCACCGGCATGGCACCGGCATGGCACGGCATGGCACCGGCATGGCACGGCATGGCACGGCATGGCACCGGCATGGCACGGCATGGCACCGGCATGGCACGGCATGGCACGGCATGGCACCGGCATGGCACGGCATGGAATGGCATGGCACGGCATGGAATGGCATGGAATGGCATGGAATGGCATGGAATGGCATGGAATGGCATGGAATGGCATGGAATGGCATGGAATGGCATGGAATGGCATGGAATGGCATGGAATGGCATGGAATGGCATGGAATGGCATGGAATGGCATGGAATGGCATGGAATGGCATGGAATGGCATGGAATGGCATGGAATGGCATGGAATGGCATGGAATGGCATGGAATGGCATGGAATGGCATGGAATGGCATGGAATGGCATGGAATGACATGGAATGGCATGGAATGGCATGGCATGGCATGGCACCGCATGGCACGGCATGGCACGGCATGGCACGGCATGGCACGGCATGGCACGGCATGGCACGGCATGGCACGGCATGGCACGGCATGGCACGGCATTGAATGGCATGGAATGGCATTGAATGGCATGGAATGGCACGGCATGGCACGGCATGGCACCGCATTGAGTGGCATGGAATGGCATGGAATGGCATGGACAGGCATGGACTGGCATGGAATGGCATGGAATGGCATGGCACCGCATGGCCCGGCATGGCACGGCATGGCACGGCATGGCACGGCATGGCACGGCATGGCACCGGCATTGCACCGGCATGGCACCGGCATGGCACGGCATTGAATGGCATGGAATGGCATGGAATGGCATGGAATGGCATGGAATGGCATGGAATGGCATGGAATGGCATGGAATGGCATGGAATGGCATGGAATGGCATGGAATGACATGGAATGGCATGGAATGGCATGGAATGGCATGGAATGGCATGGAATGGCATGGAATGGCATGGAATGGCATGGAATGGCATGGACTGGCATGGAATGGCATGGCACGGCATGGCACGGCATGGCACCGGCATGGCACGGCATGGCACCGGCATGGCACGGCATGGCACCGGCATGGCACGGCATGGCACGGCATGGCACCGGCATGGCACGGCATGGCACCGGCATGGCACGGCATGGCACCGGCATGGCACGGCATGGCACCGGCATGGCACGGCATGGCACCGGCATGGCACGGCATGGCACCGGCATGGCACGGCATGGCACCGGCATGGCACGGCATGGCACCGGCATGGCACGGCATGGCACCGGCATGGCACGGCATGGCACCGGCATGGCACGGCATGGCACCGGCATGGCACCGGCATGGCACGGCATGGCACCGGCATGGCACGGCATGGCACCGGCATGGCACGGCATGGCACCGGCATGGCACGGCATGGCACCGGCATGGCACGGCATGGAATGGCATGGAATGGCATGGAATGGCATGGAATGGCATGGAATGGCATGGAATGGCATGGAATGGCATGGAATGGCATGGAATGGCATGGAATGGCATGGAATGGCATGGAATGGCATGGAATGGCATGGAATGGCATGGAATGGCATGGAATGGCATGGAATGGCATGGAATGGCATGGAATGGCATGGAATGGCATGGAATGGCACGGAATGGCACGGAATGGCATGGAATGGCACGGAATGGCACGGAATGGCACGGAATGGCACGGAATGGCATGGAATGGCATGGAATGGCATGGAATGGCATGGAATGGCATGGAATGGCATGGAATGGCATGGAATGGCATGGAATGGCATGGAATGGCATGGAATGGCATGGAATGGCATGGAATGGCATGGAATGGCATGGAATGGCATGGAATGGCATGGAATGGCATGGAATGGCATGGAATGGCATGGAATGGCATGGAATGGCATGGAATGGCATGGAATGGCATGGAATGGCATGGAATGGCATGGAATGGCATGGAATGGCATGGAATGGCATGGAATGGCATGGAATGGCATGGCACCGGCATGGAATGGCATGGCACCGGCATGGCACCGGCATGGCACCGGCATGGCACGGCATGGCACCGGCATGGCACGGCATGGCACCGGCATGGCACGGCATGGCACCGGCATGGCACGGCATGGCACCGGCATGGCACGGCATGGAATGGCATGGAATGGCATGGAATGGCATGGAATGGCATGGAATGGCATGGAATGGCATGGAATGGCATGGAATGGCATGGAATGGCATGGAATGGCATGGAATGGCATGGAATGGCATGGAATGGCATGGAATGGCATGGAATGGCATGGAATGGCACGGAATGGCATGGAATGGCACGGAATGGCATGGAATGGCACGGAATGGCATGGAATGGCATGGAATGGCATGGAATGGCATGGAATGGCATGGAATGGCATGGAATGGCATCGAATGGCATGGCACCGCATGGCACGGCATGGCACGGCATGGCACGGCATGGCACGGCATGGCACCGGCATGGCACGGCATGGCACCGGCATGGCACGGCATGGCACGGCATGGCACCGGCATGGCACGGCATGGCACGGCATGGCACCGGCATGGCACGGCATGGCACCGGCATGGCACGGCATGGCACCGGCATGGCACGGCATGGCACGGCATGGCACCGGCATGGCACGGCATGGCACCGGCATGGCACGGCATGGCACCGGCATGGCACCGGCATGGCACCGGCATGGCACGGCATGGCACCGGCATGGCACGGCATGGCACCGGCATGGCACGGCATGGCACCGGCATGGCACGGCATGGCACGGCATGGCACGGCATGGCACCGGCATGGCACGGCATGGAATGGCATGGCACGGCATGGAATGGCATGGAATGGCATGGAATGGCATGGAATGGCATGGAATGGCATGGAATGGCATGGAATGGCATGGAATGGCATGGAATGGCATGGAATGGCATGGAATGGCATGGAATGGCATGGAATGGCATGGAATGGCATGGAATGGCATGGAATGGCATGGAATGGCATGGAATGGCATGGAATGGCATGGAATGGCATGGAATGGCATGGAATGGCATGGAATGGCATGGAATGGCATGGAATGGCATGGAATGGCATGGAATGGCATGGAATGGCATGGAATGGCATGGAATGGCATGGAATGGCATGGAATGGCATGGAATGGCATGGAATGGCATGGAATGGCATGGAATGGCATGGAATGGCATGGAATGGCATGGAATGGCATGGAATGGCATGGAATGGCATGGAATGGCATGGAATGGCATGGAATGGCATGGAATGGCATGGAATGGCATGGAATGGCATGGAATGGCATGGCACCGGCATGGCACCGGCATGGCACGGCATGGCACCGGCATGGCACGGCATGGCACCGGCATGGCACGGCATGGCACCGGCATGGCACGGCATGGCACCGGCATGGCACGGCATGGCACCGGCATGGCACGGCATGGCACCGGCATGGCACGGCATGGCACCGGCATGGCACGGCATGGCACGGCATGGCACCGGCATGGCACGGCATGGCACCGGCATGGTACGGCATGGCACCGGCATGGCACGGCATGGCACCGGCATGGCACGGCATGGCACCGGCATGGCACGGCATGGCACCGGCATGGCACGGCATGGCACGGCATGGCACCGGCATGGCACGGCATGGCACCGGCATGGCACGGCATGGCACCGGCATGGAATGGCATGGAATGGCATGGAATGGCATGGAATGGCATGGAATGGCATGGCACCGGCATGGCACCGGCATGGCACCGGCATGGCACGGCATGGCACCGGCATGGCACGGCATGGCACCGGCATGGCACGGCATGGCACCGGCATGGCACGGCATGGCACCGGCATGGCACGGCATGGCACCGGCATGGCACCGGCATGGAATGGCATGGAATGGCATGGAATGGCATGGATTGGCATGGAATGGCATGGCACGGCATGGCACCGGCATGGCACGGCATGGCACCGGCATGGCACGGCATGGCACCGGCATGGCACGGCATGGCACCGGCATGGCACGGCATGGCACCGGCATGGCACGGCATGGCACCGGCATGGCACGGCATGGCACCGGCTTGGCACGGCATGGCACCGGCATGGCACGGCATGGCACCGGCATGGCACGGCATGGCACCGGCATGGCACGGCATGGCACCGGCATGGCACCGGCATGGCACGGCATGGAATGGCATGGAATGGCATGGAATGGCATGGAATGGCATGGAATGGCATGGAATGGCATGGAATGGCATGGAATGGCATGGAATGGTATGGAATGGCATGGAATGGCATGGCACCGCATGGCACGGCATGGCACGGCATGGCACGGCATGGCACCGGCATGGCACGGCATGGCACCGGCATGGCACGGCATGGCACCGGCATGGCACGGCATGGCACCGGCATGGCACCGGCATGGCACGGCATGGCACCGGCATGGCACGGCATGGCACCGGCATGGTACGGCATGGCACCGGCATGGCACGGCATGGCACCGGCATGGCACGGCATGGCACCGGCATGGCACGGCATGGCACCGGCATGGCACGGCATGGCACCGGCATGGCACGGCATGGCACCGGCATGGCACGGCATGGCACCGGCATGGCACGGCATGGCACCGGCATGGCACGGCATGGCACCGGCATGGCACGGCATGGCACCGGCATGGCACGGCATGGCACCGGCATGGCACGGCATGGCACCGGCATGGCACGGCATGGCACGGCATGGCACCGGCATGGCACGGCATGACACCGGCATGGCACGGCATGGCACGGCATGGCACCGGCATGGCACGGCATGGCACCGGCATGGCACGGCATGGCACCGGCATGGCACGGCATGGCACGGCATGGCACCGGCATGGCACGGCATGGCACCGGCATGGCACGGCATGGCACGGCATGGCACCGGCATGGCACGGCATGGCACCGGCATGGCACGGCATGGCACCGGCATGGCACGGCATGGCACCGGCATGGAATGGCATGGAATGGCATGGCACCGGCATGGCACGGCATGGCACCGGCATGGCACGGCATGGCACCGGCATGGAATGGCATGGAATGGCATGGAATGGCATGGAATGGCATGGAATGGCATGGAATGGCATGGAATGGCATGGAATGGCATGGCACCGGCATGGCACGGCATGGCACCGGCATGGCACGGCATGGCACCGGCATGGCACGGCATGGCACCGGCATGGCACGGCATGGCACCGGCATGGCACGGCATGGCACCGGCATGGCACCGGCATGGAATGGCATGGAATGGCATGGAATGGCATGGAATGGCATGGATTGGCATGGAATGGCATGGCACGGCATGGCACCGGCATGGCACGGCATGGCACCGGCATGGCACGGCATGGCACCGGCATGGCACGGCATGGCACCGGCATGGAATGGCATGGCACCGGCATGGCACGGCATGGCACCGGCATGGCACGGCATGGCACCGGCATGGCACGGCATGGCACCGGCATGGCACGGCATGGCACCGGCATGGCACGGCATGGCACCGGCATGGCACGGCATGGCACCGGCATGGCACCGGCATGGAATGGCATGGAATGGCATGGAATGGCATGGATTGGCATGGAATGGCATGGCACGGCATGGCACCGGCATGGCACGGCATGGCACCGGCATGGCACGGCATGGCACCGGCATGGCACGGCATGGCACCGGCATGGCACGGCATGGCACGGCATGGCACCGGCTTGGCACGGCATGGCACCGGCATGGCACGGCATGGCACCGGCATGGCACGGCATGGCACCGGCATGGCACGGCATGGCACCGGCATGGCACGGCATGGCACCGGCATGGCACGGCATGGCACCGGCATGGCACGGCATGGAATGGCATGGAATGGCATGGAATGGCATGGAATGGCATGGAATGGCATGGAATGGCATGGAATGGCATGGAATGGCATGGAATGGCATGGAATGGCATGGAATGGCATGGAATGGCATGGAATGGCATGGCACCGGCATGGAATGGCATGGCACCGGCATGGCACCGGCATGGCACGGCATGGCACCGGCATGGCACGGCATGGCACCGGCATGGCACGGCATGGCACCGGCATGGCACGGCATGGCACCGGCATGGCACGGCATGGCACCGGCATGGCACGGCATGGCACCGGCATGGCACGGCATGGCACCGGCATGGCACGGCATGGCACCGGCATGGCACGGCATGGCACCGGCATGGCACGGCATGGCACCGGCATGGCACGGCATGGCACCGGCATGGCACGGCATGGCACGGCATGGCACCGGCATGGCACGGCATGGCACCGGCATGGCACGGCATGGAATGGCATGGAATGGCATGGAATGGCATGGAATGGCATGGAATGGCATGGAATGGCATGGAATGGCATGGAATGGCATGGAATGGCATGGAATGGCATGGAATGGCATGGAATGGCATGGAATGGCATGGAATGGCATGGAATGGCATGGAATGGCACGGAATGGCATGGAATGGCACGGAATGGCATGGAATGGCACGGAATGGCATGGAATGGCATGGAATGGCATGGAATGGCATGGAATGGCATGGAATGGCATGGAATGGCATCGAATGGCATGGCACCGCATGGCACGGCATGGCACGGCATGGCACGGCATGGCACGGCATGGCACCGGCATGGCACGGCATGGCACCGGCATGGCACGGCATGGCACGGCATGGCACCGGCATGGCACGGCATGGCACGGCATGGCACCGGCATGGCACGGCATGGCACCGGCATGGCACGGCATGGCACCGGCATGGCACGGCATGGCACGGCATGGCACCGGCATGGCACGGCATGGCACCGGCATGGCACGGCATGGCACCGGCATGGCACGGCATGGCACCGGCATGGCACGGCATGGCACCGGCATGGCACGGCATGGCACCGGCATGGCACGGCATGGCACCGGCATGGCACGGTATGGCACCGGCATGGCACGGCATGGCACCGGCATGGCACGGCATGGAATGGCATGGAATGGCATGGAATGGCATGGAATGGCATGGAATGGCATGGAATGGCATGGAATGGCATGGAATGGCATGGAATGGCATGGAATGGCATGGAATGGTATGGAATGGCATGGAATGGCATGGCACCGCATGGCACGGCATGGCACGGCATGGCACGGCATGGCACCGGCATGGCACGGCATGGCACCGGCATGGCACGGCATGGCACCGGCATGGCACGGCATGGCACCGGCATGGCACCGGCATGGCACGGCATGGCACCGGCATGGCACGGCATGGCACCGGCATGGTACGGCATGGCACCGGCATGGCACGGCATGGCACCGGCATGGCACGGCATGGCACCGGCATGGCACGGCATGGCACCGGCATGGCACGGCATGGCACCGGCATGGCACGGCATGGCACCGGCATGGCACGGCATGGCACCGGCATGGCACGGCATGGCACCGGCATGGCACGGCATGGCACCGGCATGGCACGGCATGGCACCGGCATGGCACGGCATGGCACCGGCATGGCACGGCATGGCACGGCATGGCACCGGCATGGCACGGCATGACACCGGCATGGCACGGCATGGCACGGCATGGCACCGGCATGGCACGGCATGGCACCGGCATGGCACGGCATGGCACCGGCATGGCACGGCATGGCACGGCATGGCACCGGCATGGCACGGCATGGCACCGGCATGGCACGGCATGGCACCGGCATGGCACGGCATGGCACGGCATGGCACCGGCATGGCACGGCATGGCACCGGCATGGCACGGCATGGCACCGGCATGGCACGGCATGGCACCGGCATGGAATGGCATGGAATGGCATGGCAGCGGCATGGCACGGCATGGCACCGGCATGGCACGGCATGGCACCGGCATGGAATGGCATGGAATGGCATGGAATGGCATGGAATGGCATGGAATGGCATGGAATGGCATGGAATGGCATGGAATGGCATGGCACCGGCATGGCACGGCATGGCACCGGCATGGCACGGCATGGCACCGGCATGGCACGGCATGGCACCGGCATGGCACGGCATGGCACCGGCATGGCACCGGCATGGAATGGCATGGAATGGCATGGAATGGCATGGAATGGCATGGATTGGCATGGAATGGCATGGCACGGCATGGCACCGGCATGGCACGGCATGGCACCGGCATGGCACGGCATGGCACCGGCATGGCACGGCATGGCACCGGCATGGAATGGCATGGCACCGGCATGGCACGGCATGGCACCGGCATGGCACGGCATGGCACCGGCATGGCACGGCATGGCACCGGCATGGCACGGCATGGCACCGGCATGGCACGGCATGGCACCGGCATGGCACCGGCATGGAATGGCATGGAATGGCATGGAATGGCATGGATTGGCATGGAATGGCATGGCACGGCATGGCACCGGCATGGCACGGCATGGCACCGGCATGGCACGGCATGGCACCGGCATGGCACGGCATGGCACCGGCATGGCACGGCATGGCACCGGCATGGCACGGCATGGCACCGGCATGGCACGGCATGGCACCGGCTTGGCACGGCATGGCACCGGCATGGCACGGCATGGCACCGGCATGGCACGGCATGGCACCGGCATGGCACGGCATGGCACCGGCATGGCACGGCATGGCACCGGCATGGCACGGCATGGCACCGGCATGGCACGGCATGGCACCGGCATGGCACGGCATGGCACCGGCATGGCACGGCATGGAATGGCATGGAATGGCATGGAATGGCATGGAATGGCATGGAATGGCATGGAATGGCATGGAATGGCATGGAATGGCATGGAATGGCATGGAATGGCATGGAATGGCATGGAATGGCATGGAATGGCATGGCACCGGCATGGAATGGCATGGCACCGGCATGGCACCGGCATGGCACGGCATGGCACCGGCATGGCACGGCATGGCACCGGCATGGCACGGCATGGCACCGGCATGGCACGGCATGGCACCGGCATGGCACGGCATGGCACCGGCATGGCACGGCATGGCACCGGCATGGCACGGCATGGCACCGGCATGGCACGGCATGGCACCGGCATGGCACGGCATGGCACCGGCATGGCACGGCATGGCACGGCATGGCACCGGCATGGCACGGCATGGCACGGCATGGCACCGGCATGGCACGGCATGACACCGGCATGGCACGGCATGGCACGGCATGGCACCGGCATGGCACGGCATGGCACCGGCATGGCACGGCATGGCACCGGCATGGCACGGCATGGCACGGCATGGCACCGGCATGGCACGGCATGGCACCGGCATGGCACGGCATGGCACGGCATGGCACCGGCATGGCACGGCATGGCACCGGCATGGCACGGCATGGCACGGCATGGCACCGGCATGGCACGGCATGGCACCGGCATGGCACCGGCATGGCACGGCATGGCACCGGCATGGCACGGCATGGCACCGGCATGGCACGGCATGGCACCGGCGTGGCACGGCATGGCACCGGCATTGCACGGCATGGCACCGGCATGGCACGGCATGGCACCGGCATGGCACGGCATGGCACCGGCATGGCACGGCATGGCACCGGCATGGCACGGCATGGCACCGGCATGGCACGGCATGGCACGGCATGGCACCGGCATGGCACGGCATGACACCGGCATGGCACGGCATGGCACGGCATGGCACCGGCATGGCACGGCATGGCACCGGCATGGCACGGCATGGCACCGGCATGGCACGGCATGGCACGGCATGGCACCGGCATGGCACGGCATGGCACGGCATGGCACGGCATGGCACGGCATGGCACCGGCATGGCACGGCATGGCACGACATGGCACCGGCATGGCACGGCATGGCACCGGCATGGCACGGCATGGCACCGGCATGGCACGGCATGGCACGGCATGGCACCGGCATGGCACGGCATGGCACCGGCATGGCACGGCATGGCACCGGCATGGCACGGCATGGCACCGGCATGGCACGGCATGGCACCGGCATGGCACGGCATGGCACCGGCATGGCACGGCATGGCACCGGCATGGCACGGCATGGCACCGGCATGGCACGGCATGGCACCGGCATGGCACGGCATGGCACCGGCATGGCACGGCATGGCACCGGCATGGCACGGCATGGCACCGGCATGGCACGGCATGGCACCGGCATGGCACGGCATAGCACCGGCATGGCACGGCATGGCACCGGCATGGCACGGCATGGCACCGGCATGGCACGGCATGGCACCGGCATGGCACGGCATGGCACCGGCATGGCACGGCATGGCACGGCATGGCACGGCATGGCACGGCATTGAATGGCATGGAATGGCATTGAATGGCATGGAATGGCACGGCATGGCACGGCATGGCACCGCATTGAGTGGCATGGAATGGCATGGAATGGCATGGACAGGCATGGACTGGCATGGAATGGCATGGACTGGCATGGAATGGCATGGAATGGCATGGCACCGCATGGCCCGGCATGGCACCGGCATGGCACGGCATGGCACCGGCATGGCACGGCATGGCACCGGCATGGCACGGCATTGAATGGCATGGAATGGCATGGAATGGCATGGAATGGCATGGAATGGCATGGAATGGCATGGAATGGCATGGAATGGCATGGAATGGCATGGAATGGCATGGAATGACATGGAATGGCATGGAATGGCATGGAATGGCATGGAATGGCATGGAATGGCATGGAATGGCATGGAATGGCATGGAATGGCATGGACTGGCATGGAATGGCATGGCACGGCATGGCACGGCATGGCACCGGCATGGCACGGCATGGCACCGGCATGGCACGGCATGGCACCGGCATCGCACGGCATGGCACGGCATGGCACCGGCATGGCACGGCATGGCACCGGCATGGCACGGCATGGCACCGGCATGGCACGGCATGGCACCGGCATGGCACGGCATGGCACCGGCATGGCACGGCATGGCACCGGCATGGCACCGGCATGGCACGGCATGGCACCGGCATGGCACGGCATGGCACCGGCATGGCACGGCATGGCACCGGCATGGCACGGCATGGAATGGCATTGAATGGCATGGAATGGCATGGAATGGCATGGAATGGCATGGAATGGCATGGAATGGCATGGAATGGCATGGAATGGCATGGAATGGCATGGAATGGCATGGAATGGCATGGAATGGCATGGAATGGCATGGAATGGCATGGAATGGCATGGAATGGCATGGAATGGCATGGAATGGCATGGAATGGCATGGAATGGCATGGAATGGCATGGAATGGCATGGAATGGCATGGAATGGCATGGAATGGCATGGAATGGCATGGAATGGCATGGAATGGCATGGAATGGCATGGCACCGGCATGGCACGGCATGGCACCGGCATGGCACGGCATGGCACCGGCATGGCACGGCATGGCACCGGCATGGCACGGCATGGCACCGGCATGGCACGGCATGGCACCGGCATGGCACGGCATGGCACGGCATGGCACCGGCATGGCACGGCATGACACCGGCATGGCACGGCATGGCACGGCATGGCACCGGCATGGCACGGCATGGCACCGGCATGGCACGGCATGGCACCGGCATGGCACGGCATGGCACGGCATGGCACCGGCATGGCACGGCATGGCACCGGCATGGCACGGCATGGCACGGCATGGCACCGGCATGGCACCGGCATGGCACGGCATGGCACGGCATGGCACGGCATGGCACCGGCATGGCACGGCATGGCACCGGCATGGCACGGCATGGCACGGCATGGCACCGGCATGGCACGGCATGGCACCGGCATGGCACGGCATGGCACCGGCATGGCACGGCATGGCACCGGCATGGCACCGGCATGGCACCGGCATGGCACGGCATGGCACCGGCATGGCACGGCATGGCACCGGCATGGCACGGCATTGAATGGCATGGAATGGCATGGAATGGCATGGAATGGCATGGAATGGCATGGAATGGCATGGAATGGCATGGAATGGCATGGAATGGCATGGAATGGCATGGAATGGCATGGAATGGCATGGAATGGCATGGAATGGCATGGAATGGCATGGAATGGCATGGAATGACATGGAATGGCATGGAATGGCATGGCATGGCATGGCACCGCATGGCACGGCATGGCACGGCATGGCACGGCATGGCACGGCATGGCACGGCATGGCACGGCATGGCACGGCATGGCACGGCATGGCACGGCATGGCACGGCATTGAATGGCATGGAATGGCATTGAATGGCATGGAATGGCACGGCATGGCACGGCATGGCACCGCATTGAGTGGCATGGAATGGCATGGAATGGCATGGACAGGCATGGACTGGCATGGAATGGCATGGACTGGCATGGAATGGCATGGAATGGCATGGCACCGCATGGCCCGGCATGGCACCGGCATGGCACGGCATGGCACCGGCATGGCACGGCATGGCACCGGCATGGCACGGCATTGAATGGCATGGAATGGCATGGAATGGCATGGAATGGCATGGAATGGCATGGAATGGCATGGAATGGCATGGAATGGCATGGAATGGCATGGAATGGCATGGAATGGCATGGAATGGCATGGAATCGCATGGAATGACATGGAATGGCATGGAATGGCATGGAATGGCATGGAATGGCATGGAATGGCATGGAATGGCATGGACTGGCATGGAATGGCATGGCACGGCATGGCACGGCATGGCACCGGCATGGCACGGCATGGCACCGGCATGGCACGGCATGGCACGGCATGGCACCGGCATGGCACGGCATGGCACCGGCATGGCACGGCATGGCACCGGCATGGCACGGCATGGCACCGGCATGGCACGGCATGGCACCGGCATGGCACGGCATGGCACCGGCATGGCACGGCATGGCACGGCATGGCACCGGCATGGCACGGCATGGCACCGGCATGGCACGGCATGGCACCGGCATGGCACGGCATGGCACCGGCATGGCACGGCATGGCACCGCATTGAGTGGCATGGAATGGCATGGAATGGCATGGACTGGCATGGACTGGCATGGACTGGCATGGACTGGCATGGAATGGCATGGAATGGCATGGAATGGCATGGAATGGCATGGAATGGCATGGAATGGCATGGAATGGCATGGAATGGCATGGAATGGCATGGAATGGCATGGAATGGCATGGAATGGCATGGAATGGCATGGAATGGCATGGAATGGCATGGAATGGCATGGAATGGCATGGAATGGCATGGAATGGCATGGAATGGCATGGAATGGCATGGAATGGCATGGAATGGCATGGAATGGCATGTAATGACATGGAATGGCATGGAATGGCATGGAATGGCATGGAATGGCATGGAATGGCATGGAATGACATGGAATGACATGGAATGACATGGAATGACATGGAATGGCATGGAATGGCATCGAATGGCATGGCACCGCATGGCACGGCATGGCACGGCATGGCACCGGCATGGCACGGCATGGCACCGGCATGGCACGGCATGGCACCGGCATGGCACGGCATGGCACGGCATGGCACCGGCATGGCACGGCATGGCACCGGCATGGCACGGCATGGCACCGGCATGGCACCGGCATGGCACGGCATGGCACCGGCATGGCACGGCATGGCACGGCATGGCACGGCATGGCACCGGCATGGCACGGCATGGCACCGGCATGGCACGGCATGGCACGGCATGGCACCGGCATGGCACGGCATCGCACCGGCATGGCACGGCATGGCACCGGCATGGCACGGCATGGCACCGGCATGGCACGGCATGGCACCGCATTGAGTGGCATGGAATGGCATGGAATGGCATGGACTGGCATGGACTGGCATGGACTGTCATGGAATGGCATGGAATGGCATGGAATGGCATGGAATGGCATGGAATGGCATGGAATGGCATGGAATGGCATGGAATGGCATGGAATGGCATGGAATGGCATGGAATGGCATGGAATGGCATGGAATGGCATGGAATGGCATGGAATGGCATGGAATGGCATGGAATGGCATGGAATGGCATGGAATGGCATGGAATGGCATGGAATGGCATGGAATGGCATGGAATGGCATGGAATGGCATGTAATGACATGGAATGGCATGGAATGGCATGGAATGGCATGGAATGGCATGGAATGACATGGAATGGCATGGAATGGCATGGAATGGCATCGAACGGCATGGCACCGCATGGCACGGCATGGCACGGCATGGCACGGCATGGCACGGCATGGCACCGGCATGGCACGGCATGGCACCGGCATGGCACGGCATGGCACGGCATGGCACCGGCATGGCACGGCATGGCACGGCATGGCACCGGCATGGCACGGCATGGCACGGCATGGCACCGGCATGGCACGGCATGGCACCGGCATGGCACGGCATGGCACCGGCATGGCACGGCATGGCACCGGCATGGCACGGCATGGCACCGGCATGGCACGGCATGGCACCGGCATGGCACGGCATGGCACCGGCATGGCACGGCATGGCACCGGCATGGCACGGCATGGCACCGGCATGGCACGGCATGGCACCGGCATGGCACGGCATGGCACGGCATGGCACCGGCATGGCACGGCATGGCACCGGCATGGCACGGCATGGCACCGGCATGGCACCGGCATGGCACGGCATGGCACCGGCATGGCACGGCATGGCACCGGCATGGCACGGCATGGCACGGCATGGCACCGGCATGGCACGGCATGGCACCGGCATGGCACGGCATGGCACGGCATGGCACCGGCATGGCACGGCATGGCACCGGCATGGCACGGCATGGCACGGCATGGCACGGCATGGCACCGACATGGCACGGCATGGCACCGGCATGGCACGGCATGGCACCGGCATGGCACGGCATGGCACCGGCATGGCACGGCATGGCACCGGCATGGCACGGCATGGCACCGGCATGGCACGGCATGGCACGGCATGGCACGGCATGGCACCGGCATGGCACGGCATGGCACCGGCATGGCACGGCATGGCACCGGCATGGCACGGCATGGCACCGGCATGGCACGGCATGGCACCGGCATGGCACGGCATGGCACGGCATGGCACGGCATGGCACCGGCATGGCACGGCATGGCACCGGCATGGCACGGCATGGCACCGGCATGGCACGGCATGGCACCGGCATGGCACGGCATGGCACGGCATGGCACCGACATGGCACGGCATGGCACCGGCATGGCACGGCATGGCACCGGCATGGCACGGCATGGCACCGGCATGGCACGGCATGGCACGGCATGGCACGGCATGGCACGGCATGGCACCGGCATGGCACGGCATGGCACCGGCATGGCACGGCATGGCACCGGCATGGCACGGCATGGCACCGGCATGGCACGGCATGGCACCGGCATGGCACGGCATGGCACCGGCATGGCACGGCATGGCACCGGCATGGCACGGCATGGCACCGGCATGGCACGGCATGGCACCGGCATGGCACGGCATGGCACCGCATTGAGTGGCATGGAATGGCATGGACTGGCATGGACTGGCATGGAATGGCATGGAATGGCATGGAATGGCATGGAATGGCATGGAATGGCATGGAATGGCATGGAATGGCATGGAATGGCATGGAATGGCATGGAATGGCATGGAATGGCATGGAATGGCATGGAATGGCATGGAATGGCATGGAATGGCATGGAATGGCATGGAATGGCATGGAATGGCATGGAATGGCATGGAATGGCATGGAATGGCATGGAATGGCATGGAATGGCATGGAATGGCATGGAATGGCATGGAATGGCATGGAATGGCAAGGAATGGCATGGAATGGCATGGAATGGCATGGAATGGCATGGAATGGCATGTAATGACATGGAATGGCATGGAATGGCATGGAATGGCATGGAATGGCATGGAATGGCATGGAATGACATGGAAT
Source organism: Cryptus armator (assembly GCA_963971235.1). Taxonomy (NCBI): domain Eukaryota; kingdom Metazoa; phylum Arthropoda; class Insecta; order Hymenoptera; family Ichneumonidae; genus Cryptus; species Cryptus armator. The sequence continues at coordinate 132,010 of CAXARG010000211.1, read as the reverse complement.
GACATGGAATGACATGGAATGGCATGGAATGGCATCGAATGGCATGGCACCGCATGGCACGGCATGGCACGGCATGGCACCGGCATGGCACGGCATGGCACCGGCATGGCACGGCATGGCACCGGCATGGCACGGCATGGCACCGGCATGGCACGGCATGCACCGGCATGGCACGGCATGGCACCGGCATGGCACGGCATGGCACCGGCATGGCACGGCATGGCACCGGCATGGCACGGCATGGCACCGGCATGGCACCGGCATGGCACGGCATGGCACCGGCATGGCACGGCATGGCACGGCATGGCACGGCATGGCACCGGCATGGCACGGCATGGCACCGGCATGGCACGGCATGGCACGGCATGGCACCGGCATGGCACGGCATCGCACCGGCATGGCACGGCATGGCACCGGCATGGCACGGCATGGCACCGCATTGAGTGGCATGGAATGGCATGGAATGGCATGGACTGGCATGGACTGGCATGGACTGGCATGGAATGGCATGGAATGGCATGGAATGGCATGGAATGGCATGGAATGGCATGGAATGGCATGGAATGGCATGGAATGGCATGGAATGGCATGGAATGGCATGGAATGGCATGGAATGGCATGGAATGGCATGGAATGGCATGGAATGGCATGGAATGGCATGGAATGGCATGGCACCGGCATGGCACCGGCATGGCACGGCATGGCACCGGCATGGCACGGCATGGCACCGGCATGGCACGGCATGGCACCGGCATGGCACGGCATGGCACCGGCATGGCACGGCATGGCACCGGCATGGCACGGCATGGCACCGGCATGGCACCGGCATGGCACGGCATGGCACCGGCATGGCACGGCATGGCACCGGCATGGCACGGCATGGCACGGCATGGCACCGGCATGGCACGGCATGACACCGGCATGGCACGGCATGGCACGGCATGGCACCGGCATGGCACGGCATGGCACCGGCATGGCACGGCATGGCACCGGCATGGCACGGCATGGCACGGCATGGCACCGGCATGGCACGGCATGGCACCGGCATGGCACGGCATGGCACGGCATGGCACCGGCATGGCACGGCATGGCACCGGCATGGCACGGCATGGCACGGCATGGCACCGGCATGGCACGGCATGGCACCGGCATGGCACCGGCATGGCACGGCATGGCACCGGCATGGCACGGCATGGCACCGGCATGGCACGGCATGGCACCGGCATGGCACGGCATGGCACCGGCATGGCACGGCATGGCACCGGCATTGCACGGCATGGCACCGGCATGGCACGGCATGGCACCGGCATGGCACGGCATGGCACCGGCATGGCACGGCATGGCACCGGCATGGCACGGCATGGCACCGGCATGGCACGGCATGGCACGGCATGGCACCGGCATGGCACGGCATGACACCGGCATGGCACGGCATGGCACGGCATGGCACCGGCATGGCACGGCATGGCACCGGCATGGCACGGCATGGCACCGGCATGGCACGGCATGGCACGGCATGGCACCGGCATGGCACGGCATGGCACCGGCATGGCACGGCATGGCACGGCATGGCACCGGCATGGCACGGCATGGCACGACATGGCACCGGCATGGCACGGCATGGCACCGGCATGGCACGGCATGGCACCGGCATGGCACGGCATGGCACGGCATGGCACCGGCATGGCACGGCATGGCACCGGCATGGCACGGCATGGCACCGGCATGGCACGGCATGGCACCGGCATGGCACGGCATGGCACCGGCATGGCACGGCATGGCACCGGCATGGCACGGCATGGCACCGGCATGGCACGGCATGGCACCGGCATGGCACGGCATGGCACCGGCATGGCACGGCATGGCACCGGCATGGCACGGCATGGCACCGGCATGGCACGGCATGGCACCGGCATGGCACGGCATGGCACCGGCATGGCACGGCATGGCACCGGCATGGCACGGCATGGCACCGGCATGGCACGGCATGGCACCGGCATGGCACGGCATGGCACCGGCATGGCACGGCATGGCACCGGCATGGCACGGCATGGCACCGGCATGGCACGGCATGGCACGGCATGGCACGGCATGGCACGGCATTGAATGGCATGGAATGGCATTGAATGGCATGGAATGGCACGGCATGGCACGGCATGGCACCGCATTGAGTGGCATGGAATGGCATGGAATGGCATGGACAGGCATGGACTGGCATGGAATGGCATGGACTGGCATGGAATGGCATGGAATGGCATGGCACCGCATGGCCCGGCATGGCACCGGCATGGCACGGCATGGCACCGGCATGGCACGGCATGGCACCGGCATGGCACGGCATTGAATGGCATGGAATGGCATGGAATGGCATGGAATGGCATGGAATGGCATGGAATGGCATGGAATGGCATGGAATGGCATGGAATGGCATGGAATGGCATGGAATGACATGGAATGGCATGGAATGGCATGGAATGGCATGGAATGGCATGGAATGGCATGGAATGGCATGGAATGGCATGGAATGGCATGGACTGGCATGGAATGGCATGGCACGGCATGGCACGGCATGGCACCGGCATGGCACGGCATGGCACCGGCATGGCACGGCATGGCACCGGCATCGCACGGCATGGCACGGCATGGCACCGGCATGGCACGGCATGGCACCGGCATGGCACGGCATGGCACCGGCATGGCACGGCATGGCACCGGCATGGCACGGCATGGCACCGGCATGGCACGGCATGGCACCGGCATGGCACCGGCATGGCACGGCATGGCACCGGCATGGCACGGCATGGCACCGGCATGGCACGGCATGGCACCGGCATGGCACGGCATGGAATGGCATTGAATGGCATGGAATGGCATGGAATGGCATGGAATGGCATGGAATGGCATGGAATGGCATGGAATGGCATGGAATGGCATGGAATGGCATGGAATGGCATGGAATGGCATGGAATGGCATGGAATGGCATGGAATGGCATGGAATGGCATGGAATGGCATGGAATGGCATGGAATGGCATGGAATGGCATGGAATGGCATGGAATGGCATGGCACCGGCATGGCACGGCATGGCACCGGCATGGCACGGCATGGCACCGGCATGGCACGGCATGGCACCGGCATGGCACGGCATGGCACCGGCATGGCACGGCATGGCACCGGCATGGCACGGCATGGCACGGCATGGCACCGGCATGGCACGGCATGACACCGGCATGGCACGGCATGGCACGGCATGGCACCGGCATGGCACGGCATGGCACCGGCATGGCACGGCATGGCACCGGCATGGCACGGCATGGCACGGCATGGCACCGGCATGGCACGGCATGGCACCGGCATGGCACGGCATGGCACGGCATGGCACCGGCATGGCACCGGCATGGCACGGCATGGCACGGCATGGCACGGCATGGCACCGGCATGGCACGGCATGGCACCGGCATGGCACGGCATGGCACGGCATGGCACCGGCATGGCACGGCATGGCACCGGCATGGCACGGCATGGCACCGGCATGGCACGGCATGGCACCGGCATGGCACCGGCATGGCACCGGCATGGCACGGCATGGCACCGGCATGGCACGGCATGGCACCGGCATGGCACGGCATTGAATGGCATGGAATGGCATGGAATGGCATGGAATGGCATGGAATGGCATGGAATGGCATGGAATGGCATGGAATGGCATGGAATGGCATGGAATGGCATGGAATGGCATGGAATGGCATGGAATGGCATGGAATGGCATGGAATGGCATGGAATGACATGGAATGGCATGGAATGGCATGGCATGGCATGGCACCGCATGGCACGGCATGGCACGGCATGGCACGGCATGGCACGGCATGGCACGGCATGGCACGGCATGGCACGGCATGGCACGGCATGGCACGGCATGGCACGGCATTGAATGGCATGGAATGGCATTGAATGGCATGGAATGGCACGGCATGGCACGGCATGGCACCGCATTGAGTGGCATGGAATGGCATGGAATGGCATGGACAGGCATGGACTGGCATGGAATGGCATGGACTGGCATGGAATGGCATGGAATGGCATGGCACCGCATGGCCCGGCATGGCACCGGCATGGCACGGCATGGCACCGGCATGGCACGGCATGGCACCGGCATGGCACGGCATTGAATGGCATGGAATGGCATGGAATGGCATGGAATGGCATGGAATGGCATGGAATGGCATGGAATGGCATGGAATGGCATGGAATGGCATGGAATGGCATGGAATGGCATGGAATGGCATGGAATGACATGGAATGGCATGGAATGGCATGGAATGGCATGGAATGGCATGGAATGGCATGGAATGGCATGGACTGGCATGGAATGGCATGGCACGGCATGGCACGGCATGGCACCGGCATGGCACGGCATGGCACCGGCATGGCACGGCATGGCACGGCATGGCACCGGCATGGCACGGCATGGCACCGGCATGGCACGGCATGGCACCGGCATGGCACGGCATGGCACCGGCATGGCACGGCATGGCACCGGCATGGCACGGCATGGCACCGGCATGGCACGGCATGGCACGGCATGGCACCGGCATGGCACGGCATGGCACCGGCATGGCACGGCATGGCACCGGCATGGCACGGCATGGCACCGGCATGGCACGGCATGGCACCGCATTGAGTGGCATGGAATGGCATGGAATGGCATGGACTGGCATGGACTGGCATGGACTGGCATGGACTGGCATGGAATGGCATGGAATGGCATGGAATGGCATGGAATGGCATGGAATGGCATGGAATGGCATGGAATGGCATGGAATGGCATGGAATGGCATGGAATGGCATGGAATGGCATGGAATGGCATGGAATGGCATGGAATGGCATGGAATGGCATGGAATGGCATGGAATGGCATGGAATGGCATGGAATGGCATGGAATGGCATGGAATGGCATGGAATGGCATGGAATGGCATGGAATGGCATGTAATGACATGGAATGGCATGGAATGGCATGGAATGGCATGGAATGGCATGGAATGGCATGGAATGACATGGAATGACATGGAATGACATGGAATGACATGGAATGGCATGGAATGGCATCGAATGGCATGGCACCGCATGGCACGGCATGGCACGGCATGGCACCGGCATGGCACGGCATGGCACCGGCATGGCACGGCATGGCACCGGCATGGCACGGCATGGCACCGGCATGGCACGGCATGGCACCGGCATGGCACGGCATGGCACCGGCATGGCACGGCATGGCACCGGCATGGCACCGGCATGGCACGGCATGGCACCGGCATGGCACGGCATGGCACGGCATGGCACGGCATGGCACCGGCATGGCACGGCATGGCACCGGCATGGCACGGCATGGCACGGCATGGCACCGGCATGGCACGGCATCGCACCGGCATGGCACGGCATGGCACCGGCATGGCACGGCATGGCACCGGCATGGCACGGCATGGCACCGCATTGAGTGGCATGGAATGGCATGGAATGGCATGGACTGGCATGGACTGGCATGGACTGTCATGGAATGGCATGGAATGGCATGGAATGGCATGGAATGGCATGGAATGGCATGGAATGGCATGGAATGGCATGGAATGGCATGGAATGGCATGGAATGGCATGGAATGGCATGGAATGGCATGGAATGGCATGGAATGGCATGGAATGGCATGGAATGGCATGGAATGGCATGGAATGGCATGGAATGGCATGGAATGGCATGGAATGGCATGGAATGGCATGGAATGGCATGGAATGGCATGTAATGACATGGAATGGCATGGAATGGCATGGAATGGCATGGAATGGCATGGAATGACATGGAATGGCATGGAATGGCATGGAATGGCATCGAACGGCATGGCACCGCATGGCACGGCATGGCACGGCATGGCACGGCATGGCACGGCATGGCACCGGCATGGCACGGCATGGCACCGGCATGGCACGGCATGGCACGGCATGGCACCGGCATGGCACGGCATGGCACGGCATGGCACCGGCATGGCACGGCATGGCACGGCATGGCACCGGCATGGCACGGCATGGCACCGGCATGGCACGGCATGGCACCGGCATGGCACGGCATGGCACCGGCATGGCACGGCATGGCACCGGCATGGCACGGCATGGCACCGGCATGGCACGGCATGGCACCGGCATGGCACGGCATGGCACCGGCATGGCACGGCATGGCACCGGCATGGCACGGCATGGCACCGGCATGGCACGGCATGGCACGGCATGGCACCGGCATGGCACGGCATGGCACCGGCATGGCACGGCATGGCACCGGCATGGCACCGGCATGGCACGGCATGGCACCGGCATGGCACGGCATGGCACCGGCATGGCACGGCATGGCACGGCATGGCACCGGCATGGCACGGCATGGCACCGGCATGGCACGGCATGGCACGGCATGGCACCGGCATGGCACGGCATGGCACCGGCATGGCACGGCATGGCACGGCATGGCACGGCATGGCACCGACATGGCACGGCATGGCACCGGCATGGCACGGCATGGCACCGGCATGGCACGGCATGGCACCGGCATGGCACGGCATGGCACCGGCATGGCACGGCATGGCACCGGCATGGCACGGCATGGCACGGCATGGCACGGCATGGCACCGGCATGGCACGGCATGGCACCGGCATGGCACGGCATGGCACCGGCATGGCACGGCATGGCACCGGCATGGCACGGCATGGCACCGGCATGGCACGGCATGGCACGGCATGGCACGGCATGGCACCGGCATGGCACGGCATGGCACCGGCATGGCACGGCATGGCACCGGCATGGCACGGCATGGCACCGGCATGGCACGGCATGGCACGGCATGGCACCGACATGGCACGGCATGGCACCGGCATGGCACGGCATGGCACCGGCATGGCACGGCATGGCACCGGCATGGCACGGCATGGCACGGCATGGCACGGCATGGCACGGCATGGCACCGGCATGGCACGGCATGGCACCGGCATGGCACGGCATGGCACCGGCATGGCACGGCATGGCACCGGCATGGCACGGCATGGCACCGGCATGGCACGGCATGGCACCGGCATGGCACGGCATGGCACCGCATTGAGTGGCATGGAATGGCATGGAATGGCATGGACTGGCATGGACTGGCATGGACTGGCATGGAATGGCATGGAATGGCATGGAATGGCATGGAATGGCATGGAATGGCATGGAATGGCATGGAATGGCATGGAATGGCATGGAATGGCATGGAATGGCATGGAATGGCATGGAATGGCATGGAATGGCATGGAATGGCATGGAATGGCATGGAATGGCATGGAATGGCATGGAATGGCATGGAATGGCATGGAATGGCATGGAATGGCATGGAATGGCATGGAATGGCATGGAATGGCATGGAATGGCATGGAATGGCATGGAATGGCAAGGAATGGCATGGAATGGCATGGAATGGCATGGAATGGCATGGAATGGCATGTAATGACATGGAATGGCATGGAATGGCATGGAATGGCATGGAATGGCATGGAATGGCATGGAATGACATGGAATGACATGGAATGACATGGAATGGCATGGAATGGCATCGAATGGCATGGCACCGCATGGCACGGCATGGCACGGCATGGCACCGGCATGGCACGGCATGGCACCGGCATGGCACGGCATGGCACCGGCATGGCACGGCATGGCACCGGCATGGCACGGCATGGCACCGGCATGGCACGGCATGGCACCGGCATGGCACGGCATGGCACCGGCATGGCACGGCATGGCACCGGCATGGCACCGGCATGGCACGGCATGGCACCGGCATGGCACGGCATGGCACGGCATGGCACGGCATGGCACCGGCATGGCACGGCATGGCACCGGCATGGCACGGCATGGCACGGCATGGCACCGGCATGGCACGGCATCGCACCGGCATGGCACGGCATGGCACCGGCATGGCACGGCATGGCACCGCATTGAGTGGCATGGAATGGCATGGAATGGCATGGACTGGCATGGACTGGCATGGACTGGCATGGAATGGCATGGAATGGCATGGAATGGCATGGAATGGCATGGAATGGCATGGAATGGCATGGAATGGCATGGAATGGCATGGAATGGCATGGAATGGCATGGAATGGCATGGAATGGCATGGAATGGCATGGAATGGCATAGAATGGCATGGAATGGCATGGAATGGCATGGAATGGCATGGAATGGCATGGAATGGCATGTAATGACATGGAATGGCATGGAATGGCATGGAATGGCATGGAATGGCATGGAATGACATGGAATGACATGGAATGGCATGGAATGGCATCGAACGGCATGGCACCGCATGGCACGGCATGGCACGGCATGGCACGGCATGGCACGGCATGGCACGGCATGGCACGGCATGGCACGGCATGGCACGGCATGGCACGGCATGGCACCGGCATGGCACGGCATGGCACCGGCATGGCACGGCATGGCACCGGCATGGCACGGCATGGCACCGGCATGGCACGGCATGGCACCGGCATGGCACGGCATGGCACCGGCATGGCACGGCATGGCACCGGCATGGCACGGCATGGCACCGGCATGGCACGGCATGGCACCGGCATGGCACGGCATGGCACCGGCATGGCACGGCATGGCACCGGCATGGCACGGCATGGCACCGGCATGGCACGGCATGGCACGGCATGGCACCGGCATGGCACCGGCATGGAATGGCATGGAATGGCATGGAATGGCATGGAATGGCATGGAATGGCATGGAATGGCATGGAATGGCATGGAATGGCATGGAATGGCATGGAATGGCATGGAATGGCATGGAATGGCATTGAATGGCATGGAATGGCATGGAATGGCATGGAATGGCATGGAATGGCATGGAATGGCATGGAATGGCATGGAATGGCATGGAATGGCATGGAATGGCATGGAATGGCATGGAATGGCATGGAATGGCATGGAATGGCATGGAATGGCATGGAATGGCATGGAATGGCATGGAATGGCATGGAATGGCATGGAATGGCATGGAATGGCATGGCACCGGCATGGCACGGCATGGCACCGGCATGGCACGGCATGGCACCGGCATGGCACGGCATGGCACCGGCATGGCACGGCATGGCACCGGCATGGCACCGGCATGGCACGGCATGGCACCGGCATGGCACGGCATGGCACCGGCATGGCACGGCATTGAATGGCATGGAATGGCATGGAATGGCATGGAATGGCATGGAATGGCATGGAATGGCATGGAATGGCATGGAATGGCATGGAATGGCATGGAATGGCATGGAATGGCATGGAATGGCATGGAATGGCATGGAATGGCATGGAATGGCATGGAATGACATGGAATGGCATGGAATGGCATGGCATGGCATGGCACCGCATGGCACGGCATGGCACGGCATGGCACGGCATGGCACGGCATGGCACGGCATGGCACGGCATGGCACGGCATGGCACGGCATGGCACGGCATGGCACGGCATTGAATGGCATGGAATGGCATTGAATGGCATGGAATGGCACGGCATGGCACGGCATGGCACCGCATTGAGTGGCATGGAATGGCATGGAATGGCATGGACAGGCATGGACTGGCATGGAATGGCATGGACTGGCATGGAATGGCATGGAATGGCATGGCACCGCATGGCCCGGCATGGCACCGGCATGGCACGGCATGGCACCGGCATGGCACGGCATGGCACCGGCATGGCACGGCATTGAATGGCATGGAATGGCATGGAATGGCATGGAATGGCATGGAATGGCATGGAATGGCATGGAATGGCATGGAATGGCATGGAATGGCATGGAATGGCATGGAATGGCATGGAATGGCATGGAATGACATGGAATGGCATGGAATGGCATGGAATGGCATGGAATGGCATGGAATGGCATGGAATGGCATGGACTGGCATGGAATGGCATGGCACGGCATGGCACGGCATGGCACCGGCATGGCACGGCATGGCACCGGCATGGCACGGCATGGCACGGCATGGCACCGGCATGGCACGGCATGGCACCGGCATGGCACGGCATGGCACCGGCATGGCACGGCATGGCACCGGCATGGCACGGCATGGCACCGGCATGGCACGGCATGGCACCGGCATGGCACGGCATGGCACGGCATGGCACCGGCATGGCACGGCATGGCACCGGCATGGCACGGCATGGCACCGGCATGGCACGGCATGGCACCGGCATGGCACGGCATGGCACCGCATTGAGTGGCATGGAATGGCATGGAATGGCATGGACTGGCATGGACTGGCATGGACTGGCATGGACTGGCATGGAATGGCATGGAATGGCATGGAATGGCATGGAATGGCATGGAATGGCATGGAATGGCATGGAATGGCATGGAATGGCATGGAATGGCATGGAATGGCATGGAATGGCATGGAATGGCATGGAATGGCATGGAATGGCATGGAATGGCATGGAATGGCATGGAATGGCATGGAATGGCATGGAATGGCATGGAATGGCATGGAATGGCATGGAATGGCATGGAATGGCATGTAATGACATGGAATGGCATGGAATGGCATGGAATGGCATGGAATGGCATGGAATGGCATGGAATGACATGGAATGACATGGAATGACATGGAATGACATGGAATGGCATGGAATGGCATCGAATGGCATGGCACCGCATGGCACGGCATGGCACGGCATGGCACCGGCATGGCACGGCATGGCACCGGCATGGCACGGCATGGCACCGGCATGGCACGGCATGGCACCGGCATGGCACGGCATGGCACCGGCATGGCACGGCATGGCACCGGCATGGCACGGCATGGCACCGGCATGGCACCGGCATGGCACGGCATGGCACCGGCATGGCACGGCATGGCACGGCATGGCACGGCATGGCACCGGCATGGCACGGCATGGCACCGGCATGGCACGGCATGGCACGGCATGGCACCGGCATGGCACGGCATCACACCGGCATGGCACGGCATGGCACCGGCATGGCACGGCATGGCACCGGCATGGCACGGCATGGCACCGCATTGAGTGGCATGGAATGGCATGGAATGGCATGGACTGGCATGGACTGGCATGGACTGTCATGGAATGGCATGGAATGGCATGGAATGGCATGGAATGGCATGGAATGGCATGGAATGGCATGGAATGGCATGGAATGGCATGGAATGGCATGGAATGGCATGGAATGGCATGGAATGGCATGGAATGGCATGGAATGGCATGGAATGGCATGGAATGGCATGGAATGGCATGGAATGGCATGGAATGGCATGGAATGGCATGGAATGGCATGGAATGGCATGGAATGGCATGGAATGGCATGTAATGACATGGAATGGCATGGAATGGCATGGAATGGCATGGAATGGCATGGAATGACATGGAATGGCATGGAATGGCATGGAATGGCATCGAACGGCATGGCACCGCATGGCACGGCATGGCACGGCATGGCACGGCATGGCACGGCATGGCACCGGCATGGCACGGCATGGCACCGGCATGGCACGGCATGGCACGGCATGGCACCGGCATGGCACGGCATGGCACGGCATGGCACCGGCATGGCACGGCATGGCACGGCATGGCACCGGCATGGCACGGCATGGCACCGGCATGGCACGGCATGGCACCGGCATGGCACGGCATGGCACCGGCATGGCACGGCATGGCACCGGCATGGCACGGCATGGCACCGGCATGGCACGGCATGGCACCGGCATGGCACGGCATGGCACCGGCATGGCACGGCATGGCACCGGCATGGCACGGCATGGCACCGGCATGGCACGGCATGGCACCGGCATGGCACGGCATGGCACGGCATGGCACCGGCATGGCACGGCATGGCACCGGCATGGCACGGCATGGCACCGGCATGGCACCGGCATGGCACGGCATGGCACCGGCATGGCACGGCATGGCACCGGCATGGCACGGCATGGCACGGCATGGCACCGGCATGGCACGGCATGGCACCGGCATGGCACGGCATGGCACGGCATGGCACCGGCATGGCACGGCATGGCACCGGCATGGCACGGCATGGCACGGCATGGCACGGCATGGCACCGACATGGCACGGCATGGCACCGGCATGGCACGGCATGGCACCGGCATGGCACGGCATGGCACCGGCATGGCACGGCATGGCACCGGCATGGCACGGCATGGCACCGGCATGGCACGGCATGGCACGGCATGGCACGGCATGGCACCGGCATGGCACGGCATGGCACCGGCATGGCACGGCATGGCACCGGCATGGCACGGCATGGCACCGGCATGGCACGGCATGGCACCGGCATGGCACGGCATGGCACGGCATGGCACGGCATGGCACCGGCATGGCACGGCATGGCACCGGCATGGCACGGCATGGCACCGGCATGGCACGGCATGGCACCGGCATGGCACGGCATGGCACGGCATGGCACCGACATGGCACGGCATGGCACCGGCATGGCACGGCATGGCACCGGCATGGCACGGCATGGCACCGGCATGGCACGGCATGGCACGGCATGGCACGGCATGGCACGGCATGGCACCGGCATGGCACGGCATGGCACCGGCATGGCACGGCATGGCACCGGCATGGCACGGCATGGCACCGGCATGGCACGGCATGGCACCGGCATGGCACGGCATGGCACCGGCATGGCACGGCATGGCACCGCATTGAGTGGCATGGAATGGCATGGAATGGCATGGACTGGCATGGACTGGCATGGACTGGCATGGAATGGCATGGAATGGCATGGAATGGCATGGAATGGCATGGAATGGCATGGAATGGCATGGAATGGCATGGAATGGCATGGAATGGCATGGAATGGCATGGAATGGCATGGAATGGCATGGAATGGCATGGAATGGCATGGAATGGCATGGAATGGCATGGAATGGCATGGAATGGCATGGAATGGCATGGAATGGCATGGAATGGCATGGAATGGCATGGAATGGCATGGAATGGCATGGAATGGCATGGAATGGCATGGAATGGCATGGAATGGCAAGGAATGGCATGGAATGGCATGGAATGGCATGGAATGGCATGGAATGGCATGTAATGACATGGAATGGCATGGAATGGCATGGAATGGCATGGAATGGCATGGAATGGCATGGAATGACATGGAATGACATGGAATGACATGGAATGGCATGGAATGGCATCGAATGGCATGGCACCGCATGGCACGGCATGGCACGGCATGGCACCGGCATGGCACGGCATGGCACCGGCATGGCACGGCATGGCACCGGCATGGCACGGCATGGCACCGGCATGGCACGGCATGGCACCGGCATGGCACGGCATGGCACCGGCATGGCACGGCATGGCACCGGCATGGCACGGCATGGCACCGGCATGGCACCGGCATGGCACGGCATGGCACCGGCATGGCACGGCATGGCACGGCATGGCACGGCATGGCACCGGCATGGCACGGCATGGCACCGGCATGGCACGGCATGGCACGGCATGGCACCGGCATGGCACGGCATCGCACCGGCATGGCACGGCATGGCACCGGCATGGCACGGCATGGCACCGCATTGAGTGGCATGGAATGGCATGGAATGGCATGGACTGGCATGGACTGGCATGGACTGGCATGGAATGGCATGGAATGGCATGGAATGGCATGGAATGGCATGGAATGGCATGGAATGGCATGGAATGGCATGGAATGGCATGGAATGGCATGGAATGGCATGGAATGGCATGGAATGGCATGGAATGGCATGGAATGGCATAGAATGGCATGGAATGGCATGGAATGGCATGGAATGGCATGGAATGGCATGGAATGGCATGTAATGACATGGAATGGCATGGAATGGCATGGAATGGCATGGAATGGCATGGAATGACATGGAATGACATGGAATGGCATGGAATGGCATCGAACGGCATGGCACCGCATGGCACGGCATGGCACGGCATGGCACGGCATGGCACGGCATGGCACGGCATGGCACGGCATGGCACGGCATGGCACGGCATGGCACGGCATGGCACCGGCATGGCACGGCATGGCACCGGCATGGCACGGCATGGCACGGCATGGCACCGGCATGGCACGGCATGGCACGGCATGGCACCGGCATGGCACGGCATGGCACCGGCATGGCACGGCATGGCACGGCATGGCACCGGCATGGCACGGCATGGCACCGGCATGGCACGGCATGGCACCGGCATGGCACGGCATGGCACCGGCATGGCACGGCATGGCACCGGCATGGCACGGCATGGCACGGCATGGCACCGGCATGGCACGGCATGGCACCGGCATGGCACGGCATGGCACCGGCATGGCACGGCATGGCACCGGCATGGCACGGCATGGCACCGGCATGGCACGGCATGGCACCGGCATGGCACGGCATGGCACCGGCATGGCACGGCATGGCACCGGCATGGCACGGCATGGCACCGGCATGGCACGGCATGGCACCGGCATGGCACGGCATGGCACCGGCATGGCACGGCATGGCACCGGCATGGCACGGCATGGCACGGCATGGCACCGGCATGGCACCGGCATGGAATGGCATGGAATGGCATGGAATGGCATGGAATGGCATGGAATGGCATGGAATGGCATGGAATGGCATGGAATGGCATGGAATGGCATGGAATGGCATGGAATGGCATGGAATGGCATTGAATGGCATGGAATGGCATGGCACCGGCATGGCACGGCATGGCACCGGCATGGCACGGCATGGCACCGGCATGGCACGGCATGGCACCGGCATGGCACGGCATGGAATGGCATGGAATGGCATGGAATGGCATGGAATGGCATGGAATGGCATGGAATGGCATGGAATGGCATGGAATGGCATGGAATGGCATGGAATGGCATGGAATGGCATGGAATGGCATGGAATGGCATGGAATGGCATGGAATGGCATGGAATGGCATGGAATGGCATGGAATGGCATGGAATGGCATGGAATGGCATGGCACCGGCATGGCACGGCATGGCACCGGCATGGCACGGCATGGCACCGGCATGGCACGGCATGGCACGGCATGGCACCGGCATGGCACGGCATGGCACCGGCATGGCACCGGCATGGCACGGCATGGCACCGGCATGGCACGGCATGGCACGGCATGGCACGGCATGGCACGGCATGGCACGGCATGGCACCGGCATGGCACGGCATGGCACCGGCATGGCACGGCATGGCACGGCATGGCACGGCATGGCACCGGCATGGCACGGCATGGCACCGCATTGAGTGGCATGGAATGGCATGGAATGGCATGGACTGGCATGGACTGGCATGGACTGTCATGGAATGGCATGGAATGGCATGGAATGGCATGGAATGGCATGGAATGGCATGGAATGGCATGGAATGGCATGGAATGGCATGGAATGGCATGGAATGGCATGGAATGGCATGGAATGGCATGGAATGGCATGGAATGGCATGGAATGGCATGGAATGGCATGGAATGGCATGGAATGGCATGGAATGGCATGGAATGGCATGGAATGGCATGGAATGGCATGGAATGGCATGGAATGGCATGGAATGGCATGGAATGGCATGGAATGGCATGGAATGGCATGGAATGGCATGGAATGGCATGGAATGGCATGGAATGGCATGGAATGGCATGGAATGGCATGGAATGGCATGTAATGACATGGAATGGCATGGAATGGCATGGAATGGCATGGAATGGCATGGAATGACATGGAATGGCATGGAATGGCATGGAATGGCATCGAACGGCATGGCACCGCATGGCACGGCATGGCACGGCATGGCACGGCATGGCACGGCATGGCACCGGCATGGCACGGCATGGCACCGGCATGGCACGGCATGGCACGGCATGGCACCGGCATGGCACGGCATGGCACCGGCATGGCACGGCATGGCACGGCATGGCACGGCATGGCACCGGCATGGCACGGCATGGCACCGGCATGGCACGGCATGGCACCGGCATGGCACGGCATGGCACCGGCATGGCACGGCATGGCACCGGCATGGCACGGCATGGCACCGGCATGGCACGGCATGGCACCGGCATGGCACGGCATGGCACCGGCATGGCACGGCATGGCACGGCATGGCACCGGCATGGCACGGCATGGCACCGGCATGGCACGGCATGGCACCGGCATGGCACGGCATGGCACCGGCATGGCACGGCATGGCACGGCATGGCACCGGCATGGCACGGCATGGCACCGGCATGGCACGGCATGGCACCGGCATGGCACCGGCATGGCACGGCATGGCACCGGCATGGCACGGCATGGCACCGGCATGGCACGGCATGGCACGGCATGGCACCGGCATGGCACGGCATGGCACCGGCATGGCACGGCATGGCACGGCATGGCACCGGCATGGCACGGCATGGCACCGGCATGGCACGGCATGGCACGGCATGGCACGGCATGGCACCGACATGGCACGGCATGGCACCGGCATGGCACGGCATGGCACCGGCATGGCACGGCATGGCACCGGCATGGCACGGCATGGCACCGGCATGGCACGGCATGGCACCGGCATGGCACGGCATGGCACCGGCATGGCACGGCATGGCACGGCATGGCACGGCATGGCACCGGCATGGCACGGCATGGCACCGGCATGGCACGGCATGGCACCGGCATGGCACGGCATGGCACCGGCATGGCACGGCATGGCACCGGCATGGCACGGCATGGCACCGGCATGGCACGGCATGGCACCGGCATGGCACGGCATGGCACGGCATGGCACCGACATGGCACGGCATGGCACCGGCATGGCACGGCATGGCACCGGCATGGCACGGCATGGCACCGGCATGGCACGGCATGGCACCGGCATGGCACGGCATGGCACGGCATGGCACGGCATGGCACCGGCATGGCACGGCATGGCACCGGCATGGCACGGCATGGCACCGGCATGGCACGGCATGGCACCGGCATGGCACGGCATGGCACCGGCATGGCACGGCATGGCACCGGCATGGCACGGCATGGCACCGGCATGGCACGGCATGGCACCGGCATGGCACGGCATGGCACCGGCATGGCACGGCATGGCACCGGCATGGCACGGCATGGCACCGGCATGGCACGGCATGGCACCGGCATGGCACGGCATGGCACCGGCATGGCACCGGCATGGAATGGCATGGAATGGCATGGAATGGCATGGAATGGCATGGCACGGCATGGCACCGGCATGGCACGGCATGGCACCGGCATGGCACGGCATGGCACCGGCATGGCACGGCATGGCACCGGCATGGCACGGCATGGCACCGGCATGGCACGGCATGGCACCGGCATGGCACGGCATGGCACCGGCATGGCACGGCATGGCACCGGCATGGCACGGCATGGCACCGGCATGGCACGGCATGGCACCGGCATGGCACGGCATGGCACGGCATGGCACCGGCATGGCACGGCATGGCACCGGCATGGCACCGCATTGAGTGGCATGGAATGGCATGGAATGGCATGGACTGGCATGGACTGGCATGGACTGGCATGGAATGGCATGGAATGGCATGGAATGGCATGGAATGGCATGGAATGGCATGGAATGGCATGGAATGGCATGGAATGGCATGGAATGGCATGGAATGGCATGGAATGGCATGGAATGGCATGGAATGGCATGGAATGGCATGGAATGGCATGGAATGGCATGGAATGGCATGGAATGGCATGGAATGGCATGGAATGGCATGGAATGGCATGGAATGGCATGGAATGGCATGGAATGGCATGGAATGGCATGGAATGGCATGGAATGGCATGGAATGGCATGGAATGGCAAGGAATGGCATGGAATGGCATGGAATGGCATGGAATGGCATGGAATGGCATGTAATGACATGGAATGGCATGGAATGGCATGGAATGGCATGGAATGGCATGGAATGGCATGGAATGACATGGAATGACATGGAATGGCATGGAATGGCATCGAATGGCATGGCACCGCATGGCACGGCATGGCACGGCATGGCACCGGCATGGCACGGCATGGCACCGGCATGGCACGGCATGGCACCGGCATGGCACGGCATGGCACCGGCATGGCACGGCATGGCACCGGCATGGCACGGCATGGCACCGGCATGGCACGGCATGGCACCGGCATGGCACCGGCATGGCACGGCATGGCACCGGCATGGCACGGCATGGCACGGCATGGCACGGCATGGCACCGGCATGGCACGGCATGGCACCGGCATGGCACGGCATGGCACGGCATGGCACCGGCATGGCACGGCATCGCACCGGCATGGCACGGCATGGCACCGGCATGGCACGGCATGGCACCGGCATGGCACGGCATGGCACCGCATTGAGTGGCATGGAATGGCATGGAATGGCATGGACTGGCATGGACTGGCATGGACTGGCATGGAATGGCATGGAATGGCATGGAATGGCATGGAATGGCATGGAATGGCATGGAATGGCATGGAATGGCATGGAATGGCATGGAATGGCATGGAATGGCATGGAATGGCATGGAATGGCATGGAATGGCATGGAATGGCATGGAATGGCATGGAATGGCATGGAATGGCATGGAATGGCATGGAATGGCATGTAATGACATGGAATGGCATGGAATGGCATGGAATGGCATGGAATGGCATGGAATGACATGGAATGACATGGAATGGCATGGAATGGCATCGAACGGCATGGCACCGCATGGCACGGCATGGCACGGCATGGCACGGCATGGCACGGCATGGCACGGCATGGCACCGGCATGGCACGGCATGGCACCGGCATGGCACGGCATGGCACGGCATGGCACCGGCATGG
Source organism: Cryptus armator (assembly GCA_963971235.1). NCBI lineage: Eukaryota > Metazoa > Arthropoda > Insecta > Hymenoptera > Ichneumonidae > Cryptus > Cryptus armator. The sequence goes on along the minus strand of CAXARG010000211.1, from coordinate 113,091 downwards.
CACGGCATGGCACGGCATGGCACCGGCATGGCACGGCATGGCACCGGCATGGCACGGCATGGCACGGCATGGCACGGCATGGCACCGGCATGGCACGGCATGGCACCGGCATGGCACGGCATGGCACCGGCATGGCACGGCATGGCACCGGCATGGCACGGCATGGCACCGGCATGGCACGGCATGGCACCGGCATGGCACGGCATGGCACGGCATGGCACCGGCATGGCACGGCATGGCACCGGCATGGCACGGCATGGCACCGGCATGGCACGGCATGGCACCGGCATGGCACGGCATGGCACCGGCATGGCACGGCATGGCACCGGCATGGCACGGCATGGCACCGGCATGGCACGGCATGGCACCGGCATGGCACGGCATGGCACCGGCATGGAATGGCATGGAATGGCATGGAATGGCATGGAATGGCATGGAATGGCATGGAATGGCATGGAATGGCATGGAATGGCATGGAATGGCATGGAATGGCATGGAATGGCATGGAATGGCATGGAATGGCATGGAATGGCATTGAATGGCATGGAATGGCATGGCACCGGCATGGCACGGCATGGCACCGGCATGGCACGGCATGGCACCGGCATGGCACGGCATGGCACCGGCATGGCACGGCATGGAATGGCATGGAATGGCATGGAATGGCATGGAATGGCATGGAATGGCATGGAATGGCATGGAATGGCATGGAATGGCATGGAATGGCATGGAATGGCATGGAATGGCATGGAATGGCATGGAATGGCATGGAATGGCATGGAATGGCATGGAATGGCATGGAATGGCATGGCACCGGCATGGCACGGCATGGCACCGGCATGGCACGGCATGGCACCGGCATGGCACGGCATGGCACCGGCATGGCACGGCATGGCACGGCATGGCACGGCATGGCACGGCATGGCACCGGCATGGCACGGCATGGCACCGGCATGGCACCGGCATGGCACGGCATGGCACCGGCATGGCACGGCATGGCACGGCATGGCACGGCATGGCACGGCATGGCACGGCATGGCACCGGCATGGCACGGCATGGCACCGGCATGGCACGGCATGGCACGGCATGGCACGGCATGGCACCGACATGGCACGGCATGGCACCGGCATGGCACGGCATGGCACCGGCATGGCACGGCATGGCACCGGCATGGCACGGCATGGCACCGGCATGGCACAGCATGGCACCGGCATGGCACGGCATGGCACGGCATGGCACCGGCATGGCACGGCATGGAATGGCATGTAATGACATGGAATGGCATGGAATGGCATGGAATGGCATGGAATGGCATGGAATGGCATGGAATGACATGGAATGACATGGAATGGCATGGAATGGCGTCGAATGGCATGGCACCGCATGGCACGGCATGGCACGGCATGGCACCGGCATGGCACGGCATGGCACCGGCATGGCACGGCATGGCACCGGCATGGCACGGCATGGCACCGGCATGGCACGGCATGGCACCGGCATGGCACGGCATGGCACCGGCATGGCACGGCATGGCACCGGCATGGCACCGGCATGGCACGGCATGGCACCGGCATGGCACGGCATGGCACGGCATGGCACGGCATGGCACCGGCATGGCACGGCATGGCACCGGCATGGCACGGCATGGCACGGCATGGCACCGGCATGGCACGGCATCGCACCGGCATGGCACGGCATGGCACCGGCATGGCACGGCATGGCACCGGCATGGCACGGCATGGCACCGCATTGAGTGGCATGGAATGGCATGGAATGGCATGGACTGGCATGGACTGGCATGGACTGGCATGGAATGGCATGGAATGGCATGGAATGGCATGGAATGGCATGGAATGGCATGGAATGGCATGGAATGGCATGGAATGGCATGGAATGGCATGGAATGGCATGGAATGGCATGGAATGGCATGGAATGGCATGGAATGGCATGGAATGGCATGGAATGGCATGGAATGGCATGGAATGGCATGGAATGGCATGGAATGGCATGGAATGGCATGGAATGGCATGGAATGGCATGGAATGGCATGGAATGGCATGGAATGGCATGGAATGGCATGGAATGGCATGGAATGGCATGGAATGGCATGGAATGGCATGGAATGGCAAGGAATGGCATGGAATGGCATGGAATGGCATGGAATGGCATGGAATGGCATGTAATGACATGGAATGGCATGGAATGGCATGGAATGGCATGGAATGGCATGGAATGGCATGGAATGACATGGAATGACATGGAATGGCATGGAATGGCATCGAATGGCATGGCACCGCATGGCACGGCATGGCACGGCATGGCACCGGCATGGCACGGCATGGCACCGGCATGGCACGGCATGGCACCGGCATGGCACGGCATGGCACCGGCATGGCACGGCATGGCACCGGCATGGCACGGCATGGCACCGGCATGGCACGGCATGGCACCGGCATGGCACCGGCATGGCACGGCATGGCACCGGCATGGCACGGCATGGCACGGCATGGCACGGCATGGCACCGGCATGGCACGGCATGGCACCGGCATGGCACGGCATGGCACGGCATGGCACCGGCATGGCACGGCATCGCACCGGCATGGCACGGCATGGCACCGGCATGGCACGGCATGGCACCGGCATGGCACGGCATGGCACCGCATTGAGTGGCATGGAATGGCATGGAATGGCATGGACTGGCATGGACTGGCATGGACTGGCATGGAATGGCATGGAATGGCATGGAATGGCATGGAATGGCATGGAATGGCATGGAATGGCATGGAATGGCATGGAATGGCATGGAATGGCATGGAATGGCATGGAATGGCATGGAATGGCATGGAATGGCATGGAATGGCATGGAATGGCATGGAATGGCATGGAATGGCATGTAATGACATGGAATGGCATGGAATGGCATGGAATGGCATGGAATGGCATGGAATGACATGGAATGACATGGAATGGCATGGAATGGCATCGAACGGCATGGCACCGCATGGCACGGCATGGCACGGCATGGCACGGCATGGCACGGCATGGCACGGCATGGCACGGCATGGCACCGGCATGGCACGGCATGGCACCGGCATGGCACGGCATGGCACGGCATGGCACCGGCATGGCACGGCATGGCACGGCATGGCACCGGCATGGCACGGCATGGCACCGGCATGGCACGGCATGGCACGGCATGGCACCGGCATGGCACGGCATGGCACCGGCATGGCACGGCATGGCACCGGCATGGCACGGCATGGCACCGGCATGGCACGGCATGGCACCGGCATGGCACGGCATGGCACCGGCATGGCACGGCATGGCACGGCATGGCACCGGCATGGCACGGCATGGCACCGGCATGGCACGGCATGGCACCGGCATGGCACGGCATGGCACCGGCATGGCACGGCATGGCACCGGCATGGCACGGCATGGCACCGGCATGGCACGGCATGGCACCGGCATGGCACGGCATGGCACCGGCATGGCACGGCATGGAATGGCATGGAATGGCATGGAATGGCATGGAATGGCATGGAATGGCATGGAATGGCATGGAATGGCATGGAATGGCATGGAATGGCATGGAATGGCATGGAATGGCATGGAATGGCATGGAATGGCATGGAATGGCATTGAATGGCATGGAATGGCATGGCACCGGCATGGCACGGCATGGCACCGGCATGGCACGGCATGGCACCGGCATGGCACGGCATGGCACCGGCATGGCACGGCATGGAATGGCATGGAATGGCATGGAATGGCATGGAATGGCATGGAATGGCATGGAATGGCATGGAATGGCATGGAATGGCATGGAATGGCATGGAATGGCATGGAATGGCATGGAATGGCATGGAATGGCATGGAATGGCATGGAATGGCATGGAATGGCATGGAATGGCATGGAATGGCATGGAATGGCATGGAATGGCACGGAATGGCATGGAATGGCACGGAATGGCATGGAATGGCACGGAATGGCATGGAATGGCATGGAATGGCATGGAATGGCATGGAATGGCATGGAATGGCATGGAATGGCATGGAATGGCATGGAATGGCATGGAATGGCATGGAATGGCATGGAATGGCATGGAATGGCATGGAATGGCATGGAATGGCATGGAATGGCATGGAATGGCATGGAATGGCATGGAATGGCATGGAATGGCATGGAATGGCATGGAATGGCATGGAATGGCATGGAATGGCATGGAATGGCATGGAATGGCATGGAATGGCATGGAATGGCATGGAATGGCATGGAATGGCACGGAATGGCATGGAATGGCACGGAATGGCATGGAATGGCACGGAATGGCATGGAATGGCATGGAATGGCATGGAATGGCATGGAATGGCATGGAATGGCATGGAATGGCATGGAATGGCATGGAATGGCATGGAATGGCATGGAATGGCATGGAATGGCATGGAATGGCATGGAATGGCATGGAATGGCATGGAATGGCATGGAATGGCATGGAATGGCACGGAATGGCACGGAATGGCACGGAATGGCACGGAATGGCACGGAATGGCACGGAATGGCACGGAATGGCACGGAATGGCATGGAATGGCATGGAATGGCACGGAATGGCATGGAATGGCACGGAATGGCACGGAATGGCATGGAATGGCATGGAATGGCATGGAATGGCATGGAATGGCATGGAATGGCATGGAATGGCATGGAATGGCATGGAATGGCATGGAATGGCATGGAATGGCATGGAATGGCATGGAATGGCATGGAATGGCATGGAATGGCATGGAATGGCATGGAATGGCATGGAATGGCATGGAATGGCATGGAATGGCATGGAATGGCATGGAATGGCATGGAATGGCATGGAATGGCATGGAATGGCATGGAATGGCATGGAATGGCATGGAATGGCATGGAATGGCATGGAATGGCATGGAATGGCATGGAATGGCATGGAATGGCATGGAATGGCATGGAATGGCATGGAATGGCATGGAATGGCATGGCACCGGCATGGAATGGCATGGCACCGGCATGGCACCGGCATGGCACGGCATGGCACCGGCATGGCACGGCATGGCACCGGCATGGCACGGCATGGCACCGGCATGGCACGGCATGGAATGGCATGGAATGGCATGGAATGGCATGGAATGGCATGGAATGGCATGGAATGGCATGGAATGGCATGGAATGGCATGGAATGGCATGGAATGGCATGGAATGGCATGGAATGGCATGGAATGGCATGGAATGGCATGGAATGGCATGGAATGGCATGGAATGGCATGGAATGGCATGGAATGGCATGGAATGGCATGGAATGGCATGGCACCGGCATGGCACGGCATGGCACCGGCATGGCACGGCATGGCACCGGCATGGCACGGCATGGCACCGGCATGGCACGGCATGGCACGGCATGGCACGGCATGGCACGGCATGGCACCGGCATGGCACGGCATGGCACCGGCATGGCACCGGCATGGCACCGGCATGGCACCGGCATGGCACCGGCATGGCACGGCATGGCAACGGCATGGCACGGCATGGCACCGGCATGGAATGGCATGGAATGGCATGGAATGGCATGGAATGGCATGGAATGGCATGGAATGGCATGGAATGGCATGTAATGACATGGAATGGCATGGAATGGCATGGAATGGCATGGAATGGCATGGAATGGCATGGAATGACATGGAATGACATGGAATGGCATGGAATGGCATCGAATGGCATGGCACCGCATGGCACGGCATGGCACGGCATGGCACGGCATGGCACCGGCATGGCACGGCATGGCACCGGCATGGCACGGCATGGCACGGCATGGCACCGGCATGGCACGGCATGGCACGGCATGGCACCGGCATGGCACGGCATGGCACCGGCATGGCACGGCATGGCACCGGCATGGCACGGCATGGCACCGGCATGGCACGGCATGGCACCGGCATGGCACGGCATGGCACCGGCATGGCACGGCATGGCACCGGCATGGCACGGCATGGCACCGGCATGGCACGGCATGGCACCGGCATGGCACGGCATGGCACCGGCATGGCACGGCATGGCACCGGCATGGCACGGCATGGCAACGGCATGGCACGGCATGGCACCGGCATGGAATGGCATGGAATGGCATGGAATGGCATGGAATGGCATGGAATGGCATGGAATGGCATGGAATGGCATGGCACCGGCATGGCACGGCATGGCACCGGCATGGCACGGCATGGCACGGCATGGCACCGGCATGGCACGGCATGGAATGGCATGGAATGGCATGGAATGGCATGGAATGGCATGGAATGGCATGGAATGGCATGGAATGGCATGGAATGGCATGGAATGGCATGGAATGGCATGGAATGGCATGGCACGGCATGGCACCGGCATGGCACGGCATGGCACCGGCATGGCACGGCATGGCACCGGCATGGCACGGCATGGCACGGCATGGCACGGCATGGCACGGCATGGCACCGGCATGGCACGGCATGGCACCGGCATGGCACGGCATGGCACGGCATGGCACCGGCATGGCACGGCATGGCACGGCATGGCACCGGCATGGCACGGCATGGCACCGGCATGGCACGGCATGGCACCGGCATGGCACCGGCATGGCACGGCATGGCACCGGCATGGCACGGCATGGCACCGGCATGGCACGGCATGGCACCGGCATGGCACGGCATGGCACCGGCATGGCACGGCATGGCACCGGCATGGCACGGCATGGCACCGGCATGGCACGGCATGGCACCGGCATGGCACGGCATGGCACCGGCACGGCACGGCATGGCACCGGCATGGCACGGCATGGCACCGGCATGGCACGGCATGGCACCGGCATGGCACGGCATGGAATGGCATGGAATGGCATGGAATGGCATGGAATGGCATGGAATGGCATGGAATGGCATGGAATGGCATGGAATGGCATGGAATGGCATGGAATGGCATGGAATGGCATGGAATGGCATGGAATGGCATGGAATGGCATGGAATGGCATGGAATGGCATGGAATGGCATGGAATGGCATGGAATGGCATGGAATGGCATGGAATGGCATGGAATGGCATGGAATGGCATGGAATGGCATGGAATGGCATGGAACGGCATGGAATGGCATGGAACGGCATGGCACCGCATGGCACGGCATGGCACGGCATGGCACGGCATGGCACCGGCATGGCACGGCATGGCACCGGCATGGCACGGCATGGCACGGCATGGCACGGCATGGCACCGACATGGCACGGCATGGCACCGGCATGGCACGGCATGGCACCGGCATGGCACGGCATGGCACCGGCATGGCACGGCATGGCACCGGCATGGCACGGCATGGCACCGGCATGGCACGGCATGGCACGGCATGGCACCGGCATGGCACGGCATGGCACCGGCATGGCACGGCATGGCACGGCATGGCACCGGCATGGCACGGCATGGCACCGGCATGGCACGGCATGGCACCGGCATGGCACGGCATGGCACCGGCATGGCACGGCATGGCACCGCATTGAGTGGCATGGAATGGCATGGAATGGCATGGACTGGCATGGACTGGCATGGACTGGCATGGACTGGCATGGAATGGCATGGACTGGCATGGACTGGCATGGACTGGCATGGACTGGCATGGAATGGCATGGAATGGCATGGAATGGCATGGAATGGCATGGAATGACATGGAATGACATGGAATGGCATGGAATGGCATCGAATGGCATGGCACCGCATGGCACGGCATGGCACGGCATGGCACCGGCATGGCACGGCATGGCACCGGCATGGCACGGCATGGCACCGGCATGGCACGGCATGGCACCGGCATGGCACGGCATGGCACCGGCATGGCACGGCATGGCACCGGCATGGCACGGCATGGCACCGGCATGGCACGGCATGGCACCGGCATGGCACCGGCATGGCACGGCATGGCACCGGCATGGCACGGCATGGCACGGCATGGCACGGCATGGCACCGGCATGGCACGGCATGGCACCGGCATGGCACGGCATGGCACGGCATGGCACCGGCATGGCACCGGCATGGCACGGCATCGCACCGGCATGGCACGGCATGGCACCGGCATGGCACGGCATGGCACCGGCATGGCACGGCATGGCACCGCATTGAGTGGCATGGAATGGCATGGAATGGCATGGACTGGCATGGACTGGCATGGACTGTCATGGAATGGCATGGAATGGCATGGAATGGCATGGAATGGCATGGAATGGCATGGAATGGCATGGAATGGCATGGAATGGCATGGAATGGCATGGAATGGCATGGAATGGCATGGAATGGCATGGAATGGCATGGAATGGCATGGAATGGCATGGAATGGCATGGAATGGCATGGAATGGCATGGAATGGCATGGAATGGCATGGAATGGCATGGAATGGCATGGAATGGCATGGAATGGCATGGAATGGCATGGAATGGCATGGAATGGCATGGAATGGCATGGAATGGCATGGAATGGCATGGAATGGCATGGAATGGCATGGAATGGCATGGAATGGCATGGAATGGCATGTAATGACATGGAATGGCATGGAATGGCATGGAATGGCATGGAATGGCATGGAATGACATGGAATGGCATGGAATGACATGGAATGGCATGGAATGGCATGGAATGGCATCGAACGGCATGGCACCGCATGGCACGGCATGGCACGGCATGGCACGGCATGGCACGGCATGGCACCGGCATGGCACGGCATGGCACCGGCATGGCACGGCATGGCACGGCATGGCACCGGCATGGCACGGCATGGCACCGGCATGGCACGGCATGGCACGGCATGGCACCGGCATGGCACGGCATGGCACCGGCATGGCACGGCATGGCACCGGCATGGCACGGCATGGCACCGGCATGGCACGGCATGGCACCGGCATGGCACGGCATGGCACCGGCATGGCACGGCATGGCACCGGCATGGCACGGCATGGCACCGGCATGGCACGGCATGGCACCGGCATGGCACGGCATGGCACGGCATGGCACCGGCATGGCACGGCATGGCACCGGCATGGCACGGCATGGCACCGGCATGGCACGGCATGGCACCGGCATGGCACGGCATGGCACGGCATGGCACCGGCATGGCACGGCATGGCACCGGCATGGCACGGCATGGCACCGGCATGGCACCGGCATGGCACGGCATGGCACCGGCATGGCACGGCATGGCACCGGCATGGCACGGCATGGCACCGGCATGGCACGGCATGGCACCGGCATGGCACGGCATGGCACCGGCATGGCACGGCATGGCACCGGCATGGCACGGCATGGCACCGGCATGGCACGGCATGGCACCGGCATGGCACGGCATGGCACCGGCATGGCACGGCATGGCACCGGCATGGCACGGCATGGCACCGGCATGGCACGGCATGGCACCGGCATGGCACGGCATGGCACCGGCATGGCACGGCATGGCACCGGCATGGCACGGCATGGCACCGGCATGGCACGGCATGGAATGGCATGGAATGGCATGGAATGGCATGGAATGGCATGGAATGGCATGGAATGGCATGGAATGGCATGGAATGGCATGGAATGGCATGGAATGGCATGGAATGGCATGGAATGGCATGGAATGGCATGGAATGGCATGGAATGGCATGGAATGGCATGGAATGGCATGGAATGGCATGGAATGGCATGGAATGGCATGGAATGGCATGGAATGGCATGGAATGGCATGGAACGGCATGGAATGGCATGGAACGGCATGGCACCGCATGGCACGGCATGGCACGGCATGGCACGGCATGGCACCGGCATGGCACGGCATGGCACCGGCATGGCACGGCATGGCACGGCATGGCACGGCATGGCACCGACATGGCACGGCATGGCACCGGCATGGCACGGCATGGCACCGGCATGGCACCGGCATGGCACGGCATGGCACCGGCATGGCACGGCATGGCACGGCATGGCACGGCATGGCACCGGCATGGCACGGCATGGCACCGGCATGGCACGGCATGGCACCGGCATGGCACGGCATGGCACCGGCATGGCACCGGCATGGCACGGCATGGCACCGGCATGGCACGGCATGGCACCGGCATGGCACGGCATGGCACCGCATTGAGTGGCATGGAATGGCATGGAATGGCATGGACTGGCATGGACTGGCATGGACTGGCATGGACTGGCATGGAATGGCATGGACTGGCATGGACTGGCATGGACTGGCATGGACTGGCATGGAATGGCATGGAATGGCATGGAATGGCATGGAATGGCATGGAATGACATGGAATGACATGGAATGGCATGGAATGGCATCGAATGGCATGGCACCGCATGGCACGGCATGGCACGGCATGGCACCGGCATGGCACGGCATGGCACCGGCATGGCACGGCATGGCACCGGCATGGCACGGCATGGCACCGGCATGGCACGGCATGGCACCGGCATGGCACGGCATGGCACCGGCATGGCACGGCATGGCACCGGCATGGCACCGGCATGGCACGGCATGGCACCGGCATGGCACGGCATGGCACGGCATGGCACGGCATGGCACCGGCATGGCACGGCATGGCACCGGCATGGCACGGCATGGCACGGCATGGCACCGGCATGGCACCGGCATGGCACGGCATCGCACCGGCATGGCACGGCATGGCACCGGCATGGCACGGCATGGCACCGGCATGGCACGGCATGGCACCGCATTGAGTGGCATGGAATGGCATGGAATGGCATGGACTGGCATGGACTGGCATGGACTGTCATGGAATGGCATGGAATGGCATGGAATGGCATGGAATGGCATGGAATGGCATGGAATGGCATGGAATGGCATGGAATGGCATGGAATGGCATGGAATGGCATGGAATGGCATGGAATGGCATGGAATGGCATGGAATGGCATGGAATGGCATGGAATGGCATGGAATGGCATGGAATGGCATGGAATGGCATGGAATGGCATGGAATGGCATGGAATGGCATGGAATGGCATGTAATGACATGGAATGGCATGGAATGGCATGGAATGGCATGGAATGGCATGGAATGGCATGGAATGACATGGAATGGCATGGAATGGCATGGAATGGCATCGAACGGCATGGCACCGCATGGCACGGCATGGCACGGCATGGCACGGCATGGCACGGCATGGCACCGGCATGGCACGGCATGGCACCGGCATGGCACGGCATGGCACGGCATGGCACCGGCATGGCACGGCATGGCACCGGCATGGCACGGCATGGCACGGCATGGCACCGGCATGGCACGGCATGGCACGGCATGGCACCGGCATGGCACGGCATGGCACCGGCATGGCACGGCATGGCACCGGCATGGCACGGCATGGCACCGGCATGGCACGGCATGGCACCGGCATGGCACGGCATGGCACCGGCATGGCACGGCATGGCACCGGCATGGCACGGCATGGCACCGGCATGGCACGGCATGGCACGGCATGGCACGGCATGGCACGGCATGGCACCGGCATGGCACGGCATGGCACCGGCATGGCACGGCATGGCACCGGCATGGCACGGCATGGCACCGGCATGGCACGGCATGGCACGGCATGGCACCGGCATGGCACGGCATGGCACCGGCATGGCACGGCATGGCACCGGCATGGCACCGGCATGGCACGGCATGGCACCGGCATGGCACGGCATGGCACCGGCATGGCACGGCATGGCACCGGCATGGCACGGCATGGCACCGGCATGGCACGGCATGGCACCGGCATGGCACGGCATGGCACCGGCATGGCACGGCATGGCACCGGCATGGCACGGCATGGCACCGGCATGGCACGGCATGGCACCGGCATGGCACGGCATGGCACCGGCATGGCACGGCATGGCACCGGCATGGCACGGCATGGCACCGGCATGGCACGGCATGGCACCGGCATGGCACGGCATGGCACCGGCATGGCACGGCATGGCACCGGCATGGCACGGCATGGCACCGGCATGGCACGGCATGGCACCGGCATGGCACGGCATGGCACCGGCATGGCACGGCATGGCACCGGCATGGCACGGCATGGCACCGGCATGGCACGGCATGGCACCGGCATGGCACGGCATGGCACCGGCATGGCACGGCATGGCACCGGCATGGCACGGCATGGAATGGCATGGAATGGCATGGAATGGCATGGAATGGCATGGAATGGCATGGAATGGCATGGAATGGCATGGAATGGCATGGAATGGCATGGAATGGCATGGAATGGCATGGAATGGCATGGAATGGCATGGAATGGCATGGAATGGCATGGAATGGCATGGAATGGCATGGAATGGCATGGAATGGCATGGAATGGCATGGAATGGCATGGAATGGCAGGGAATGGCATGGAATGGCACGGAATGGCACGGAATGGCATGGAATGGCACGGAATGGCATGGAATGGCACGGAATGGCATGGAATGGCACGGAATGGCATGGAATGGCATGGAATGGCATGGAATGGCATGGAATGGCATGGAATGGCATGGAATGGCATGGAATGGCATGGAATGGCATGGAATGGCATGGAATGGCATGGAATGGCATGGAATGGCATGGAATGGCATGGAATGGCATGGAATGGCATGGAATGGCATGGAATGGCATGGAATGGCATGGAATGGCATGGAATGGCATGGAATGGCATGGAATGGCATGGAATGGCATGGAATGGCATGGAATGGCATGGAATGGCATGGAATGGCATGGAATGGCATGGAATGGCATGGAATGGCATGGAATGGCATGGAATGGCATGGAATGGCATGGAATGGCATGGAATGGCATGGAATGGCATGGAATGGCATGGAATGGCATGGAATGGCATGGAATGGCATGGAATGGCATGGAATGGCATGGCACCGGCATGGAATGGCATGGCACCGGCATGGCACCGGCATGGCACGGCATGGCACCGGCATGGCACGGCATGGCACCGGCATGGCACGGCATGGCACCGGCATGGCACGGCATGGAATGGCATGGAATGGCATGGAATGGCATGGAATGGCATGGAATGGCATGGAATGGCATGGAATGGCATGGAATGGCATGGAATGGCATGGAATGGCATGGAATGGCATGGAATGGCATGGAATGGCATGGAATGGCATGGAATGGCATGGAATGGCATGGAATGGCATGGAATGGCATGGAATGGCATGGAATGGCATGGAATGGCATGGAATGGCATGGAATGGCATGGAATGGCATGGAATGGCATGGAATGGCATGGCACCGGCATGGCACGGCATGGCACCGGCATGGCACGGCATGGCACCGGCATGGCACGGCATGGCACCGGCATGGCACGGCATGGCACGGCATGGCACGGCATGGCACGGCATGGCACCGGCATGGCACGGCATGGCACCGGCATGGCACCGGCATGGCACCGGCATGGCACCGGCATGGCACCGGCATGGCACGGCATGGCAACGGCATGGCACGGCATGGCACCGGCATGGAATGGCATGGAATGGCATGGAATGGCATGGAATGGCATGGAATGGCATGGAATGGCATGGAATGGCATGGAATGGCATGGAATGGCATGGAATGGCATGGAATGGCATGTAATGACATGGAATGGCATGGAATGGCATGGAATGGCATGGAATGGCATGGAATGACATGGAATGACATGGAATGGCATGGAATGGCATCGAATGGCATGGCACCGCATGGCACGGCATGGCACGGCATGGCACGGCATGGCACCGGCATGGCACGGCATGGCACCGGCATGGCACGGCATGGCACGGCATGGCACCGGCATGGCACGGCATGGCACGGCATGGCACCGGCATGGCACGGCATGGCACCGGCATGGCACGGCATGGCACCGGCATGGCACGGCATGGCACCGGCATGGCACGGCATGGCACCGGCATGGCACGGCATGGCACCGGCATGGCACGGCATGGCACCGGCATGGCACGGCATGGCACCGGCATGGCACGGCATGGCACCGGCATGGCACGGCATGGCACCGGCATGGCACGGCATGGCACCGGCATGGCACGGCATGGCACCGGCATGGCACGGCATGGCACCGGCATGGCACGGCATGGCAACGGCATGGCACGGCATGGCACCGGCATGGAATGGCATGGAATGGCATGGAATGGCATGGAATGGCATGGAATGGCATGGAATGGCATGGAATGGCATGGAATGGCATGGAATGGCATGGAATGGCATGGAATGGCATGGAATGGCATGGCACCGGCATGGCACGGCATGGCACCGGCATGGCACGGCATGGCACGGCATGGCACCGGCATGGCACGGCATGGAATGGCATGGAATGGCATGGAATGGCATGGAATGGCATGGAATGGCATGGAATGGCATGGAATGGCATGGAATGGCATGGAATGGCATGGAATGGCATGGAATGGCATGGAATGGCATGGAATGGCATGGCACGGCATGGCACCGGCATGGCACGGCATGGCACCGGCATGGCACGGCATGGCACCGGCATGGCACGGCATGGCACGGCATGGCACGGCATGGCACGGCATGGCACCGGCATGGCACGGCATGGCACCGGCATGGCACGGCATGGCACGGCATGGCACCGGCATGGCACGGCATGGCACCGGCATGGCACCGGCATGGCACGGCATGGCACCGGCATGGCACGGCATGGCACCGGCATGGCACGGCATGGCACCGGCATGGCACGGCATGGCACCGGCATGGCACGGCATGGCACCGGCATGGCACCGGCATGGCACGGCATGGCACCGGCATGGCACGGCATGGCACCGGCATGGCACGGCATGGCACCGGCATGGCACGGCATGGCACCGGCATGGCACGGCATGGCACCGGCATGGCACGGCATGGCACCGGCATGGCACGGCATGGCACCGGCATGGCACCGGCATGGCACGGCATGGCACCGGCATGGCACGGCATGGCACCGGCATGGCACCGGCATGGCACGGCATGGCACCGGCATGGCACGGCATGGCACCGGCATGGCACGGCATGGCACCGGCATGGCACGGCATGGCACCGGCATGGCACGGCATGGCACCGGCATGGCACGGCATGGAATGGCATGGAATGGCATGGAATGGCATGGAATGGCATGGAATGGCATGGAATGGCATGGAATGGCATGGAATGGCATGGAATGGCATGGAATGGCATGGAATGGCATGGAATGGCATGGAATGGCATGGAATGGCATGGAATGGCATGGAATGGCATGGAATGGCATGGAATGGCATGGAATGGCATGGAATGGCATGGAACGGCATGGAATGGCATGGAACGGCATGGCACCGCATGGCACGGCATGGCACGGCATGGCACGGCATGGCACCGGCATGGCACGGCATGGCACCGGCATGGCACGGCATGGCACGGCATGGCACGGCATGGCACCGGCATGGCACGGCATGGCACCGGCATGGCACGGCATGGCACCGGCATGGCACGGCATGGCACCGGCATGGCACGGCATGGCACCGGCATGGCACGGCATGGCACGGCATGGCACCGGCATGGCACGGCATGGCACCGGCATGGCACGGCATGGCACGGCATGGCACCGGCATGGCACGGCATGGCACCGGCATGGCACGGCATGGCACCGGCATGGCACGGCATGGCACCGGCATGGCACGGCATGGCACCGGCATGGCACGGCATGGCACCGGCATGGCACGGCATGGCACCGCATTGAGTGGCATGGAATGGCATGGAATGGCATGGACTGGCATGGACTGGCATGGACTGGCATGGACTGGCATGGAATGGCATGGACTGGCATGGACTGGCATGGACTGGCATTTACTGGCATGGAATGGCATGGAATGGCATGGAATGGCATGGAATGGCATGGAATGACATGGAATGACATGGAATGGCATGGAATGGCATCGAATGGCATGGCACCGCATGGCACGGCATGGCACGGCATGGCACCGGCATGGCACGGCATGGCACCGGCATGGCACGGCATGGCACCGGCATGGCACGGCATGGCACCGGCATGGCACGGCATGGCACCGGCATGGCACGGCATGGCACCGGCATGGCACGGCATGGCACCGGCATGGCACCGGCATGGCACGGCATGGCACCGGCATGGCACGGCATGGCACGGCATGGCACGGCATGGCACCGGCATGGCACGGCATGGCACCGGCATGGCACGGCATGGCACGGCATGGCACCGGCATGGCACCGGCATGGCACGGCATCGCACCGGCATGGCACGGCATGGCACCGGCATGGCACGGCATGGCACGGCATGGCACCGGCATGGCACGGCATGGCACCGGCATGGCACGGCATGGCACCGCATTGAGTGGCATGGAATGGCATGGAATGGCATGGACTGGCATGGACTGGCATGGACTGTCATGGAATGGCATGGAATGGCATGGAATGGCATGGAATGGCATGGAATGGCATGGAATGGCATGGAATGGCATGGAATGGCATGGAATGGCATGGAATGGCATGGAATGGCATGGAATGGCATGGAATGGCATGGAATGGCATGGAATGGCATGGAATGGCATGGAATGGCATGGAATGGCATGGAATGGCATGGAATGGCATGGAATGGCATGGAATGGCATGGAATGGCATGGAATGGCATGGAATGGCATGGAATGGCATGGAATGGCATGGAATGGCATGGAATGGCATGGAATGGCATGTAATGACATGGAATGGCATGGAATGGCATGGAATGGCATGGAATGGCATGGAATGACATGGAATGGCATGGAATGGCATGGAATGGCATCGAACGGCATGGCACCGCATGGCACGGCATGGCACGGCATGGCACGGCATGGCACGGCATGGCACCGGCATGGCACGGCATGGCACCGGCATGGCACGGCATGGCACGGCATGGCACCGGCATGGCACGGCATGGCACCGGCATGGCACGGCATGGCACCGGCATGGCACGGCATGGCACGGCATGGCACCGGCATGGCACGGCATGGCACCGGCATGGCACGGCATGGCACCGGCATGGCACGGCATGGCACCGGCATGGCACGGCATGGCACCGGCATGGCACGGCATGGCACCGGCATGGCACGGCATGGCACCGGCATGGCACGGCATGGCACCGGCATGGCACGGCATGGCACCGGCATGGCACGGCATGGCACGGCATGGCACCGGCATGGCACGGCATGGCACCGGCATGGCACGGCATGGCACCGGCATGGCACGGCATGGCACCGGCATAGCACGGCATGGCACGGCATGGCACCGGCATGGCACGGCATGGCACCGGCATGGCACGGCATGGCACCGGCATGGCACCGGCATGGCACGGCATGGCACCGGCATGGCACGGCATGGCACCGGCATGGCACGGCATGGCACCGGCATGGCACGGCATGGCACCGGCATGGCACGGCATGGCACCGGCATGGCACGGCATGGCACCGGCATGGCACGGCATGGCACCGGCATGGCACGGCATGGCACCGGCATGGCACGGCATGGCACCGGCATGGCACGGCATGGCACCGGCATGGCACGGCATGGCACCGGCATGGCACGGCATGGCACCGGCATGGCACGGCATGGCACCGGCATGGCACGGCATGGCACCGGCATGGCACGGCATGGCACCGGCATGGCACGGCATGGCACCGGCATGGCACGGCATGGCACCGGCATGGCACGGCATGGCACCGGCATGGCACGGCATGGCACCGGCATGGCACGGCATGGCACCGGCATGGCACGGCATGGAATGGCATGGAATGGCATGGAATGGCATGGAATGGCATGGAATGGCATGGAATGGCATGGAATGGCATGGAATGGCATGGAATGGCATGGAATGGCATGGAATGGCATGGAATGGCATGGAATGGCATGGAATGGCATGGAATGGCATGGAATGGCATGGAATGGCATGGAATGGCATGGAATGGCATGGAATGGCATGGAATGGCATGGAATGGCATGGAATGGCATGGAATGGCATGGAATGGCATGGAATGGCATGGAATGGCATGGAATGGCATGGAACGGCATGGAATGGCATGGAACGGCATGGCACCGCATGGCACGGCATGGCACGGCATGGCACGGCATGGCACCGGCATGGCACGGCATGGCACCGGCATGGCACGGCATGGCACGGCATGGCACGGCATGGCACCGACATGGCACGGCATGGCACCGGCATGGCACGGCATGGCACCGGCATGGCACCGGCATGGCACGGCATGGCACCGGCATGGCACGGCATGGCACGGCATGGCACGGCATGGCACCGGCATGGCACGGCATGGCACCGGCATGGCACGGCATGGCACCGGCATGGCACCGGCATGGCACGGCATGGCACCGGCATGGCACGGCATGGCACCGGCATGGCACGGCATGGCACCGGCATGGCACGGCATGGCACCGGCATGGCACGGCATGGCACCGGCATGGCACGGCATGGCACCGGCATGGCACCGGCATGGCACGGCATGGCACCGGCATGGCACGGCATGGCACCGGCATGGCACCGGCATGGAATGGCATGGAATGGCATGGAATGGCATGGAATGGCATGGCACGGCATGGCACCGGCATGGCACGGCATGGCACCGGCATGGCACGGCATGGCACCGGCATGGCACGGCATGGCACCGGCATGGCACGGCATGGCACCGGCATGGCACGGCATGGCACCGGCATGGCACGGCATGGCACCGGCATGGCACGGCATGGCACCGGCATGGCACGGCATGGCACCGGCATGGCACGGCATGGCACCGGCATGGCACGGCATGGCACCGGCATGGCACGGCATGGCACGGCATGGCACCGGCATGGCACGGCATGGCACCGGCATGGCACGGCATGGCACCGGCATGGCACGGCATGGCACCGCATTGAGTGGCATGGAATGGCATGGAATGGCATGGACTGGCATGGACTGGCATGGACTGGCATGGAATGGCATGGAATGGCATGGAATGGCATGGAATGGCATGGAATGGCATGGAATGGCATGGAATGGCATGGAATGGCATGGAATGGCATGGAATGGCATGGAATGGCATGGAATGGCATGGAATGGCATGGAATGGCATGGAATGGCATGGAATGGCATGGAATGGCATGGAATGGCATGGAATGGCATGGAATGGCATGGAATGGCAAGGAATGGCATGGAATGGCATGGAATGGCATGGAATGGCATGGAATGGCATGTAATGACATGGAATGGCATGGAATGGCATGGAATGGCATGGAATGGCATGGAATGGCATGGAATGACATGGAATGACATGGAATGGCATGGAATGGCATCGAATGGCATGGCACCGCATGGCACGGCATGGCACGGCATGGCACCGGCATGGCACGGCATGGCACCGGCATGGCACGGCATGGCACCGGCATGGCACGGCATGGCACCGGCATGGCACGGCATGGCACCGGCATGGCACGGCATGGCACCGGCATGGCACGGCATGGCACCGGCATGGCACGGCATGGCACCGGCATGGCACCGGCATGGCACGGCATGGCACCGGCATGGCACGGCATGGCACGGCATGGCACGGCATGGCACCGGCATGGCACGGCATGGCACCGGCATGGCACGGCATGGCACGGCATGGCACCGGCATGGCACGGCATCGCACCGGCATGGCACGGCATGGCACCGGCATGGCACGGCATGGCACCGGCATGGCACGGCATGGCACCGCATTGAGTGGCATGGAATGGCATGGAATGGCATGGACTGGCATGGACTGGCATGGACTGGCATGGAATGGCATGGAATGGCATGGAATGGCATGGAATGGCATGGAATGGCATGGAATGGCATGGAATGGCATGGAATGGCATGGAATGGCATGGAATGGCATGGAATGGCATGGAATGGCATGGAATGGCATGGAATGGCATGGAATGGCATGGAATGGCATGTAATGACATGGAATGGCATGGAATGGCATGGAATGGCATGGAATGGCATGGAATGACATGGAATGACATGGAATGGCATGGAATGGCATCGAATGGCATGGCACCGCATGGCACGGCATGGCACGGCATGGCACGGCATGGCACCGGCATGGCACGGCATGGCACCGGCATGGCACGGCATGGCACGGCATGGCACCGGCATGGCACGGCATGGCACGGCATGGCACCGGCATGGCACGGCATGGCACCGGCATGGCACGGCATGGCACCGGCATGGCACGGCATGGCACCGGCATGGCACGGCATGGCACCGGCATGGCACGGCATGGCACCGGCATGGCACGGCATGGCACCGGCATGGCACGGCATGGCACCGGCATGGCACGGCATGGCACCGGCATGGCACGGCATGGCACCGGCATGGCACGGCATGGCACCGGCATGGCACGGCATGGCACCGGCATGGCACGGCATGGCACCGGCATGGCACGGCATGGAATGGCATGGAATGGCATGGAATGGCATGGAATGGCATGGAATGGCATGGAATGGCATGGAATGGCATGGAATGGCATGGAATGGCATGGAATGGCATGGAATGGCATGGAATGGCATGGAATGGCATGGAATGGCATGGAATGGCATGGAATGGCATGGAATGGCATGGAATGGCATGGAATGGCATGGAATGGCATGGAATGGCATGGAATGGCATGGAATGGCATGGAATGGCATGGAATGGCACGGAATGGCATGGAATGGCACGGAATGGCATGGAATGGCACGGAATGGCATGGAATGGCACGGAATGGCATGGAATGGCATGGAATGGCATGGAATGGCATGGAATGGCATGGAATGGCATGGAATGGCATGGAATGGCATGGAATGGCATGGAATGGCATGGAATGGCATGTAATGACATGGAATGGCATGGAATGGCATGGAATGGCATGGAATGGCATGGAATGGCATGGAATGGCATGGAATGGCATGGAATGGCATGGAATGGCATGGAATGGCATGGCACCGGCATGGAATGGCATGGCACCGGCATGGCACCGGCATGGCACGGCATGGCACCGGCATGGCACGGCATGGCACCGGCATGGCACGGCATGGCACCGGCATGGCACGGCATGGCACCGGCATGGCACGGCATGGCACCGGCATGGCACGGCATGGCACGGCATGGCACCGGCATGGCACGGCATGGCACCGGCATGGCACGGCATGGCACGGCATGGCACCGGCATGGCACGGCATGGCACCGGCATGGCACGGCATGGCACCGGCATGGCACGGCATGGCACCGGCATGGCACGGCATGGCACCGGCATGGCACGGCATGGCACCGGCATGGCACGGCATGGCACCGGCATGGCACGGCATGGCACCGGCATGGCACGGCATGGCACCGGCATGGCACGGCATGGAATGGCATGGAATGGCATGGAATGGCATGGAATGGCATGGAATGGCATGGAATGGCATGGAATGGCATGGAATGGCATGGAATGGCATGGAATGGCATGGAATGGCATGGAATGGCATGGAATGGCATGGAATGGCATGGAATGGCATGGAATGGCATGGAATGGCATGGAATGGCATGGAATGGCATGGAATGGCATGGAATGGCATGGAATGGCATGGAATGGCATGGAATGGCACGGAATGGCATGGAATGGCACGGAATGGCATGGAATGGCACGGAATGGCATGGAATGGCATGGAATGGCATGGAATGGCATGGAATGGCATGGAATGGCATGGAATGGCATGGAATGGCATGGAATGGCATGGAATGGCATGGAATGGCATGGAATGGTATGGAATGGCATGGAATGGCATGGAATGGCATGGAATGGCATGGAATGGCATGGAATGGCATGGAATGGCATGGAATGGCATGTAATGACATGGAATGGCATGGAATGGCATGGAATGGCATGGAATGGCATGGAATGACATGGAATGACATGGAATGGCATGGAATGGCATCGAATGGCATGGCACCGCATGGCACGGCATGGCACGGCATGGCACGGCATGGCACCGGCATGGCACGGCATGGCACCGGCATGGCACGGCATGGCACGGCATGGCACCGGCATGGCACGGCATGGCACCGGCATGGCACGGCATGGCACCGGCATGGCACGGCATGGCACCGGCATGGCACGGCATGGCACCGGCATGGCACGGCATGGCACCGGCATGGCACGGCATGGCACCGGCATGGCACGGCATGGCACCGGCATGGCACGGCATGGCACCGGCATGGCACGGCATGGCAACGGCATGGCACGGCATGGCACCGGCATGGAATGGCATGGAATGGCATGGAATGGCATGGAATGGCATGGAATGGCATGGAATGGCATGGAATGGCATGGAATGGCATGGAATGGCATGGAATGGCATGGAATGGCATGGAATGGCATGGAATGGCATGGAATGGCATGGAATGGCATGGAATGGCATGGCACCGGCATGGCACGGCATGGCACCGGCATGGCACGGCATGGCACGGCATGGCACCGGCATGGCACGGCATGGAATGGCATGGAATGGCATGGAATGGCATGGAATGGCATGGAATGGCATGGAATGGCATGGAATGGCATGGAATGGCATGGAATGGCATGGAATGGCATGGAATGGCATGGCACGGCATGGCACCGGCATGGCACGGCATGGCACCGGCATGGCACGGCATGGCACCGGCATGGCACGGCATGGCACGGCATGGCACGGCATGGCACGGCATGGCACCGGCATGGCACGGCATGGCACCGGCATGGCACGGCATGGCACGGCATGGCACCGGCATGGCACGGCATGGCACCGGCATGGCACGGCATGGCACCGGCATGGCACCGGCATGGCACGGCATGGCACCGGCATGGCACGGCATGGCACCGGCATGGCACGGCATGGCACCGGCATGGCACGGCATGGCACCGGCATGGCACGGCATGGCACCGGCATGGCACCGGCATGGCACGGCATGGCACCGGCATGGCACGGCATGGCACCGGCATGGCACGGCATGGCACCGGCATGGCACGGCATGGCACCGGCATGGCACGGCATGGCACCGGCATGGCACGGCATGACACCGGCATGGCACGGCATGGCACCGGCATGGCACGGCATGGCACCGGCATGGCACGGCATGGCACCGGCATGGCACGGCATGGCACCGGCATGGCACGGCATGGAATGGCATGGAATGGCATGGAATGGCATGGAATGGCATGGAATGGCATGGAATGGCATGGAATGGCATGGAATGGCATGGAATGGCATGGAATGGCATGGAATGGCATGGAATGGCATGGAATGGCATGGAATGGCATGTAATGACATGGAATGGCATGGAATGGCATGGAATGGCATGGAATGGCATGGAATGACATGGAATGACATGGAATGGCATGGAATGGCATCGAATGGCATGGCACCGCATGGCACGGCATGGCACGGCATGGCACGGCATGGCACCGGCATGGCACGGCATGGCACCGGCATGGCACGGCATGGCACGGCATGGCACCGGCATGGCACGGCATGGCACGGCATGGCACCGGCATGGCACGGCATGGCACCGGCATGGCACGGCATGGCACCGGCATGGCACGGCATGGCACCGGCATGGCACGGCATGGCACCGGCATGGCACGGCATGGCACCGGCATGGCACGGCATGGCACCGGCATGGCACGGCATGGCACCGGCATGGCACGGCATGGCACCGGCATGGCACGGCATGGCACCGGCATGGCACGGCATGGCACCGGCATGGCACGGCATGGCAACGGCATGGCACGGCATGGCACCGGCATGGAATGGCATGGAATGGCATGGAATGGCATGGAATGGCATGGAATGGCATGGAATGGCATGGAATGGCATGGAATGGCATGGAATGGCATGGAATGGCATGGAATGGCATGGAATGGCATGGAATGGCATGGAATGGCATGGCACCGGCATGGCACGGCATGGCACCGGCATGGCACGGCATGGCACGGCATGGCACCGGCATGGCACGGCATGGAATGGCATGGAATGGCATGGAATGGCATGGAATGGCATGGAATGGCATGGAATGGCATGGAATGGCATGGAATGGCATGGAATGGCATGGAATGGCATGGAATGGCATGGAATGGCATGGCACGGCATGGCACCGGCATGGCACGGCATGGCACCGGCATGGCACGGCATGGCACGGCATGGCACGGCATGGCACGGCATGGCACCGGCATGGCACGGCATGGCACCGGCATGGCACGGCATGGCACGGCATGGGCACGGCATGGCACCGGCATGGCACGGCATGGCACCGGCATGGCACGGCATGGCACGGCATGGCACGGCATGGCACGGCATGGCACCGGCATGGCACGGCATGGCACCGGCATGGCACGGCATGGCACGGCATGGCACCGGCATGGCACCGGCATGGCACCGGCATGGCACCGGCATGGCACGGCATGGCACCGGCATGGCACGGCATGGCACCGGCATGGCACGGCATGGCACCGGCATGGCACGGCATGGCACCGGCATGGCACGGCATGGCACCGGCATGGCACGGCATGGCACCGGCATGGCACGGCATGGCACCGGCATGGCACGGCATGGCACCGGCATGGCACGGCATGGCACCGGCATGGCACGGCATGGCACCGGCATGGCACGGCATGGAATGGCATGGAATGGCATGGAATGGCATGGAATGGCATGGAATGGCATGGAATGGCATGGAATGGCATGGAATGGCATGGAATGGCATGGAATGGCATGGAATGGCATGGAATGGCATGGAATGGCATGGAACGGCATGGAATGGCATGGAACGGCATGGCACCGCATGGCACGGCATGGCACGGCATGGCACGGCATGGCACCGGCATGGCACGGCATGGCACCGGCATGGCACGGCATGGCACGGCATGGCACGGCATGGCACCGACATGGCACGGCATGGCACCGGCATGGCACGGCATGGCACCGGCATGGCACGGCATGGCACCGGCATGGCACGGCATGGCACCGGCATGGCACGGCATGGCACCGGCATGGCACGGCATGGCACGGCATGGCACCGGCATGGCACGGCATGGCACCGGCATGGCACGGCATGGCACGGCATGGCACCGGCATGGCACGGCATGGCACCGGCATGGCACGGCATGGCACCGGCATGGCACGGCATGGCACCGGCATGGCACGGCATGGCACCGCATTGAGTGGCATGGAATGGCATGGAATGGCATGGACTGGCATGGACTGGCATGGACTGGCATGGACTGGCATGGAATGGCATGGACTGGCATGGACTGGCATGGACTGGCATGGACTGGCATGGAATGGCATGGAATGGCATGGAATGGCATGGAATGGCATGGAATGACATGGAATGACATGGAATGGCATGGAATGGCATCGAATGGCATGGCACCGCATGGCACGGCATGGCACGGCATGGCACCGGCATGGCACGGCATGGCACCGGCATGGCACGGCATGGCACCGGCATGGCACGGCATGGCACCGGCATGGCACGGCATGGCACCGGCATGGCACGGCATGGCACCGGCATGGCACGGCATGGCACCGGCATGGCACCGGCATGGCACGGCATGGCACCGGCATGGCACGGCATGGCACGGCATGGCACGGCATGGCACCGGCATGGCACGGCATGGCACCGGCATGGCACGGCATGGCACGGCATGGCACCGGCATGGCACCGGCATGGCACGGCATCGCACCGGCATGGCACGGCATGGCACCGGCATGGCACGGCATGGCACCGGCATGGCACGGCATGGCACCGCATTGAGTGGCATGGAATGGCATGGAATGGCATGGACTGGCATGGACTGGCATGGACTGTCATGGAATGGCATGGAATGGCATGGAATGGCATGGAATGGCATGGAATGGCATGGAATGGCATGGAATGGCATGGAATGGCATGGAATGGCATGGAATGGCATGGAATGGCATGGAATGGCATGGAATGGCATGGAATGGCATGGAATGGCATGGAATGGCATGGAATGGCATGGAATGGCATGGAATGGCATGGAATGGCATGGAATGGCATGGAATGGCATGGAATGGCATGGAATGGCATGGAATGACATGGAATGGCATGGAATGGCATGGAATGGCATGGAATGGCATGGAATGACATGGAATGGCATGGAATGGCATGGAATGGCATCGAACGGCATGGCACCGCATGGCACGGCATGGCACGGCATGGCACGGCATGGCACGGCATGGCACCGGCATGGCACGGCATGGCACCGGCATGGCACGGCATGGCACGGCATGGCACCGGCATGGCACGGCATGGCACCGGCATGGCACGGCATGGCACGGCATGGCACCGGCATGGCACGGCATGGCACGGCATGGCACCGGCATGGCACGGCATGGCACCGGCATGGCACGGCATGGCACCGGCATGGCACGGCATGGCACCGGCATGGCACGGCATGGCACCGGCATGGCACGGCATGGCACCGGCATGGCACGGCATGGCACCGGCATGGCACGGCATGGCACCGGCATGGCACGGCATGGCACCGGCATGGCACGGCATGGCACCGGCATGGCACGGCATGGCACCGGCATGGCACGGCATGGCACCGGCATGGCACGGCATGGCACGGCATGGCACCGGCATGGCACGGCATGGCACCGGCATGGCACGGCATGGCACCGGCATGGCACGGCATGGCACCGGCATGGCACGGCATGGCACGGCATGGCACCGGCATGGCACGGCATGGCACCGGCATGGCACGGCATGGCACCGGCATGGCACCGGCATGGCACGGCATGGCACCGGCATGGCACGGCATGGCACCGGCATGGCACGGCATGGCACCGGCATGGCACGGCATGGCACCGGCATGGCACGGCATGGCACCGGCATGGCACGGCATGGCACCGGCATGGCACGGCATGGCACCGGCATGGCACGGCATGGCACCGGCATGGCACGGCATGGCACCGGCATGGCACGGCATGGCACCGGCATGGCACGGCATGGCACGGCATGGCACCGGCATGGCACGGCATGGCACCGGCATGGCACGGCATGGCACCGGCATGGCACGGCATGGCACCGGCATGGCACGGCATGGCACCGGCATGGCACGGCATGGCACCGGCATGGCACGGCATGGCACCGGCATGGCACGGCATGGCACCGGCATGGCACGGCATGGCACCGGCATGGCACGGCATGGCACCGGCATGGCACGGCATGGCACCGGCATGGCACGGCATGGCACCGGCATGGCACGGCATGGCACCGGCATGGCACGGCATGGCACCGGCATGGCACGGCATGGAATGGCATGGAATGGCATGGAATGGCATGGAATGGCATGGAATGGCATGGAATGGCATGGAATGGCATGGAATGGCATGGAATGGCATGGAATGGCATGGAATGGCATGGAATGGCATGGAATGGCATGGAATGGCATGGAATGGCATGGAATGGCATGGAATGGCATGGAATGGCATGGAATGGCATGGAATGGCATGGAATGGCATGGAATGGCATGGAATGGCATGGAATGGCATGGAATGGCATGGAATGGCATGGAATGGCATGGAACGGCATGGAATGGCATGGAACGGCATGGCACCGCATGGCACGGCATGGCACGGCATGGCACGGCATGGCACCGGCATGGCACGGCATGGCACCGGCATGGCACGGCATGGCACGGCATGGCACGGCATGGCACCGACATGGCACGGCATGGCACCGGCATGGCACCGGCATGGCACGGCATGGCACCGGCATGGCACGGCATGGCACGGCATGGCACGGCATGGCACCGGCATGGCACGGCATGGCACCGGCATGGCACGGCATGGCACCGGCATGGCACCGGCATGGCACGGCATGGCACCGGCATGGCACGGCATGGCACCGGCATGGCACGGCATGGCACCGGCATGGCACGGCATGGCACCGGCATGGCACGGCATGGCACCGGCATGGCACGGCATGGCACCGGCATGGCACGGCATGGCACCGGCATGGCACGGCATGGCACCGGCATGGCACGGCATGGCACCGGCATGGCACGGCATGGCACCGGCATGGCACCGGCATGGAATGGCATGGAATGGCATGGAATGGCATGGAATGGCATGGCACGGCATGGCACCGGCATGGCACGGCATGGCACCGGCATGGCACGGCATGGCACCGGCATGGCACGGCATGGCACCGGCATGGCACGGCATGGCACCGGCATGGCACGGCATGGCACCGGCATGGCACGGCATGGCACCGGCATGGCACGGCATGGCACCGGCATGGCACGGCATGGCACCGGCATGGCACGGCATGGCACGGCATGGCACCGGCATGGCACGGCATGGCACCGGCATGGCACGGCATGGCACCGGCATGGCACGGCATGGCACCGGCATGGCACGGCATGGCACCGCATTGAGTGGCATGGAATGGCATGGAATGGCATGGACTGGCATGGACTGGCATGGACTGGCATGGAATGGCATGGAATGGCATGGAATGGCATGGAATGGCATGGAATGGCATGGAATGGCATGGAATGGCATGGAATGGCATGGAATGGCATGGAATGGCATGGAATGGCATGGAATGGCATGGAATGGCATGGAATGGCATGGAATGGCATGGAATGGCATGGAATGGCATGGAATGGCATGGAATGGCATGGAATGGCATGGAATGGCATGGAATGGCATGGAATGGCATGGAATGGCATGGAATGGCAAGGAATGGCATGGAATGGCATGGAATGGCATGGAATGGCATGGAATGGCATGTAATGACATGGAATGGCATGGAATGGCATGGAATGGCATGGAATGGCATGGAATGGCATGGAATGACATGGAATGACATGGAATGGCATGGAATGGCATCGAATGGCATGGCACCGCATGGCACGGCATGGCACGGCATGGCACCGGCATGGCACGGCATGGCACCGGCATGGCACGGCATGGCACCGGCATGGCACGGCATGGCACCGGCATGGCACGGCATGGCACCGGCATGGCACGGCATGGCACCGGCATGGCACGGCATGGCACCGGCATGGCACGGCATGGCACCGGCATGGCACCGGCATGGCACGGCATGGCACCGGCATGGCACGGCATGGCACGGCATGGCACGGCATGGCACCGGCATGGCACGGCATGGCACCGGCATGGCACGGCATGGCACGGCATGGCACCGGCATGGCACGGCATCGCACCGGCATGGCACGGCATGGCACCGGCATGGCACGGCATGGCACCGGCATGGCACGGCATGGCACCGCATTGAGTGGCATGGAATGGCATGGAATGGCATGGACTGGCATGGACTGGCATGGACTGGCATGGAATGGCATGGAATGGCATGGAATGGCATGGAATGGCATGGAATGGCATGGAATGGCATGGAATGGCATGGAATGGCATGGAATGGCATGGAATGGCATGGAATGGCATGGAATGGCATGGAATGGCATGGAATGGCATGGAATGGCATGGAATGGCATGTAATGACATGGAATGGCATGGAATGGCATGGAATGGCATGGAATGGCATGGAATGACATGGAATGACATGGAATGGCATGGAATGGCATCGAATGGCATGGCACCGCATGGCACGGCATGGCACGGCATGGCACGGCATGGCACGGCATGGCACCGGCATGGCACGGCATGGCACCGGCATGGCACGGCATGGCACGGCATGGCACCGGCATGGCACGGCATGGCACGGCATGGCACCGGCATGGCACGGCATGGCACCGGCATGGCACGGCATGGCACCGGCATGGCACGGCATGGCACCGGCATGGCACGGCATGGCACCGGCATGGCACGGCATGGCACCGGCATGGCACGGCATGGCACCGGCATGGCACGGCATGGCACCGGCATGGCACGGCATGGCACCGGCATGGCACGGCATGGCACCGGCATGGCACGGCATGGCACCGGCATGGCACGGCATGGCACCGGCATGGCACGGCATGGCACCGGCATGGCACGGCATGGCACCGGCATGGCACGGCATGGCACCGGCATGGCACGGCATGGCACCGGCATGGCACGGCATGGAATGGCATGGAATGGCATGGAATGGCATGGAATGGCATGGAATGGCATGGAATGGCATGGAATGGCATGGAATGGCATGGAATGGCATGGAATGGCATGGAATGGCATGGAATGGCATGGAATGGCATGGAATGGCATGGAATGGCATGGAATGGCATGGAATGGCATGGAATGGCATGGAATGGCATGGAATGGCATGGAATGGCATGGAATGGCATGGAATGGCACGGAATGGCATGGAATGGCATGGAATGGCACGGAATGGCATGGAATGGCACGGAATGGCATGGAATGGCACGGAATGGCATGGAATGGCACGGAATGGCATGGAATGGCATGGAATGGCATGGAATGGCATGGAATGGCATGGAATGGCATGGAATGGCATGGAATGGCATGGAATGGCATGGAATGGCATGGAATGGCATGGAATGGCATGGAATGGCATGGAATGGCATGTAATGACATGGAATGGCATGGAATGGCATGGAATGGCATGGAATGGCATGGAATGGCATGGAATGGCATGGAATGGCATGGAATGGCATGGCACCGGCATGGAATGGCATGGCACCGGCATGGCACCGGCATGGCACGGCATGGCACCGGCATGGCACGGCATGGCACCGGCATGGCACGGCATGGCACCGGCATGGCACGGCATGGCACCGGCATGGCACGGCATGGCACCGGCATGGCACGGCATGGCACCGGCATGGCACGGCATGGCACGGCATGGCACCGGCATGGCACGGCATGGCACCGGCATGGCACGGCATGGCACGGCATGGCACCGGCATGGCACGGCATGGCACCGGCATGGCACGGCATGGCACCGGCATGGCACGGCATGGCACCGGCATGGCACGGCATGGCACCGGCATGGCACGGCATGGCACCGGCATGGCACGGCATGGCACCGGCATGGCACGGCATGGCACCGGCATGGCACGGCATGGCACCGGCATGGCACGGCATGGCACCGGCATGGCACGGCATGGCACCGGCATGGCACGGCATGGAATGGCATGGAATGGCATGGAATGGCATGGAATGGCATGGAATGGCATGGAATGGCATGGAATGGCATGGAATGGCATGGAATGGCATGGAATGGCATGGAATGGCATGGAATGGCATGGAATGGCATGGAATGGCATGGAATGGCATGGAATGGCATGGAATGGCATGGAATGGCATGGAATGGCATGGAATGGCATGGAATGGCATGGAATGGCATGGAATGGCACGGAATGGCATGGAATGGCACGGAATGGCATGGAATGGCACGGAATGGCATGGAATGGCATGGAATGGCATGGAATGGCATGGAATGGCATGGAATGGCATGGAATGGCATGGAATGGCATGGAATGGCATGGAATGGCATGGAATGGCATGGAATGGCATGGAATGGCATGGAATGGCATGGAATGGCATGGAATGGCATGGAATGGCATGGAATGGCATGGAATGGCATGGAATGGCATGTAATGACATGGAATGGCATGGAATGGCATGGAATGGCATGGAATGGCATGGAATGACATGGAATGACATGGAATGACATGGAATGGCATGGAATGGCATCGAATGGCATGGCACCGCATGGCACGGCATGGCACGGCATGGCACGGCATGGCACCGGCATGGCACGGCATGGCACCGGCATGGCACGGCATGGCACGGCATGGCACCGGCATGGCACGGCATGGCACGGCATGGCACCGGCATGGCACGGCATGGCACCGGCATGGCACGGCATGGCACCGGCATGGCACGGCATGGCACCGGCATGGCACGGCATGGCACCGGCATGGCACGGCATGGCACCGGCATGGCACGGCATGGCACCGGCATGGCACGGCATGGCACCGGCATGGCACGGCATGGCACCGGCATGGCACGGCATGGCACCGGCATGGCACGGCATGGCACCGGCATGGCACGGCATGGCAACGGCATGGCACGGCATGGCACCGGCATGGAATGGCATGGAATGGCATGGAATGGCATGGAATGGCATGGAATGGCATGGAATGGCATGGAATGGCATGGAATGGCATGGAATGGCATGGAATGGCATGGAATGGCATGGAATGGCATGGAATGGCATGGAATGGCATGGCACCGGCATGGCACGGCATGGCACCGGCATGGCACGGCATGGCACGGCATGGCACCGGCATGGCACGGCATGGAATGGCATGGAATGGCATGGAATGGCATGGAATGGCATGGAATGGCATGGAATGGCATGGAATGGCATGGAATGGCATGGAATGGCATGGAATGGCATGGAATGGCATGGAATGGCATGGAATGGCATGGCACGGCATGGCACCGGCATGGCACGGCATGGCACCGGCATGGCACGGCATGGCACCGGCATGGCACGGCATGGCACGGCATGGCACGGCATGGCACGGCATGGCACCGGCATGGCACGGCATGGCACCGGCATGGCACGGCATGGCACGGCATGGCACCGGCATGGCACGGCATGGCACCGGCATGGCACGGCATGGCACCGGCATGGCACCGGCATGGCACGGCATGGCCCCGGCATGGCACGGCATGGCACCGGCATGGCACGGCATGGCACCGGCATGGCACGGCATGGCACCGGCATGGCACGGCATGGCACCGGCATGGCACCGGCATGGCACGGCATGGCACCGGCATGGCACGGCATGGCACCGGCATGGCACGGCATGGCACCGGCATGGCACGGCATGGCACCGGCATGGCACGGCATGGCACCGGCATGGCACGGCATGACACCGGCATGGCACGGCATGGCACCGGCATGGCACGGCATGGCACCGGCATGGCACGGCATGGCACCGGCATGGCACGGCATGGCACCGGCATGGCACGGCATGGCACCGGCATGGCACGGCATGGAATGGCATGGAATGGCATGGAATGGCATGGAATGGCATGGAATGGCATGGAATGGCATGGAATGGCATGGAATGGCATGGAATGGCATGGAATGGCATGGAATGGCATGGAATGGCATGGAATGGCATGGAATGGCATGGAATGGCATGGAATGGCATGGAATGGCATGGAATGGCATGGAATGGCATGGAATGGCATGGAATGGCATGGAATGGCATGGAATGGCATGGAATGGCATGGAACGGCATGGAATGGCATGGAACGGCATGGCACCGCATGGCACGGCATGGCACGGCATGGCACGGCATGGCACCGGCATGGCACGGCATGGCACCGGCATGGCACGGCATGGCACGGCATGGCACGGCATGGCACCGACATGGCACGGCATGGCACCGGCATGGCACGGCATGGCACCGGCATGGCACGGCATGGCACCGGCATGGCACGGCATGGCACCGGCATGGCACGGCATGGCACCGGCATGGCACGGCATGGCACGGCATGGCACCGGCATGGCACGGCATGGCACCGGCATGGCACGGCATGGCACCGGCATGGCACGGCATGGCACGGCATGGCACCGGCATGGCACGGCATGGCACCGGCATGGCACGGCATGGCACCGGCATGGCACGGCATGGCACCGGCATGGCACGGCATGGCACCGCATTGAGTGGCATGGAATGGCATGGAATGGCATGGACTGGCATGGACTGGCATGGACTGGCATGGACTGGCATGGAATGGCATGGAATGGCATGGAATGGCATGGAATGGCATGGAATGGCATGGAATGGCATGGAATGGCATGGAATGGCATGGAATGGCATGGAATGGCATGGAATGGCATGGAATGGCATGGAATGGCATGGAATGGCATGGAATGGCATGGAATGGCATGGAATGGCATGGAATGGCATGGAATGGCATGGAATGGCATGGAATGGCATGGAATGGCATGGAATGGCATGGAATGGCATGTAATGACATGGAATGGCATGGAATGGCATGGAATGGCATGGAATGGCATGGAATGGCATGGAATGACATGGAATGACATGGAATGGCATGGAATGGCATCGAATGGCATGGCACCGCATGGCACGGCATGGCACGGCATGGCACCGGCATGGCACGGCATGGCACCGGCATGGCACGGCATGGCACCGGCATGGCACGGCATGGCACCGGCATGGCACGGCATGGCACCGGCATGGCACGGCATGGCACCGGCATGGCACGGCATGGAATGGCATGGAATGGCATGGAATGGCATGGAATGGCATGGAATGGCATGGAATGGCATGGAATGGCATGGAATGGCATGGAATGGCATGGAATGGCATGGAATGGCATGGAATGGCATGGAATGGCATGGAATGGCATGGAATGGCATGGAATGGCATGGAATGGCATGGAATGGCATGGAATGGCATGGAATGGCATGGAATGGCATGGAATGGCATGGAATGGCATGGAATGGCATGGAATGGCATGGAATGGCATGGAATGGCATGGAATGGCATGGAATGGCATGGAACGGCATGGAATGGCATGGAACGGCATGGCACCGCATGGCACGGCATGGCACGGCATGGCACGGCATGGCACCGGCATGGCACGGCATGGCACCGGCATGGCACGGCATGGCACGGCATGGCACGGCATGGCACCGACATGGCACGGCATGGCACCGGCATGGCACGGCATGGCACCGGCATGGCACGGCATGGCACCGGCATGGCACGGCATGGCACCGGCATGGCACGGCATGGCACCGGCATGGCACGGCATGGCACGGCATGGCACCGGCATGGCACGGCATGGCACCGGCATGGCACGGCATGGCACGGCATGGCACCGGCATGGCACGGCATGGCACCGGCATGGCACGGCATGGCACCGGCATGGCACGGCATGGCACCGGCATGGCACGGCATGGCACCGCATTGAGTGGCATGGAATGGCATGGAATGGCATGGACTGGCATGGACTGGCATGGACTGGCATGGACTGGCATGGAATGGCATGGAATGGCATGGAATGGCATGGAATGGCATGGAATGGCATGGAATGGCATGGAATGGCATGGAATGGCATGGAATGGCATGGAATGGCATGGAATGGCATGGAATGGCATGGAATGGCATGGAATGGCATGGAATGGCATGGAATGGCATGGAATGGCATGGAATGGCATGGAATGGCATGGAATGGCATGGAATGGCATGGAATGGCATGGAATGGCATGTAATGACATGGAATGGCATGGAATGGCATGGAATGGCATGGAATGGCATGGAATGACATGGAATGACATGGAATGGCATGGAATGGCATCGAATGGCATGGCACGGCATGGCACCGCATGGCACGGCATGGCACGGCATGGCACGGCATGGCACCGGCATGGCACGGCATGGCACGGCATGGCACCGGCATGGCACGGCATGGCACCGGCATGGCACGGCATGGCACGGCATGGCACCGGCATGGCACGGCATCGCACCGGCATGGCACCGGCATGGCACGGCATGGCACCGGCATGGCACGGCATGGCACCGCATTGAGTGGCATGGAATGGCATGGAATGGCATGGACTGGCATGGACTGGCATGGACTGTCATGGAATGGCATGGAATGGCATGGACTGGCATGGACTGTCATGGAATGGCATGGAATGGCATGGAATGGCATGGAATGGCATGGAATGGCATGGAATGGCATGGAATGGCATGGAATGGCATGGAATGGCATGGAATGGCATGGAATGGCATGGAATGGCATGGAATGGCATGGAATGGCATGGAATGGCATGGAATGGCATGGAATGGCATGGAATGGCATGGAATGGCATGGAATGGCATGGAATGGCATGGAATGGCATGGAATGGCATGGAATGGCATGGAATGGCATGGAATGGCATGGAATGGCATGGAATGGCATGGAATGGCATGGAATGGCATGGAATGGCATGGAATGGCATGGAATGGCATGGAATGGCATGGAATGGCATGGAATGGCATGTAATGACATGGAATGGCATGGAATGGCATGGAATGGCATGGAATGACATGGAATGGCATGGAATGGCATGGAATGGCATCGAACGGCATGGCACCGCATGGCACGGCATGGCACGGCATGGCACGGCATGGCACGGCATGGCACCGGCATGGCACGGCATGGCACCGGCATGGCACGGCATGGCACGGCATGGCACCGGCATGGCACGGCATGGCACCGGCATGGCACGGCATGGCACGGCATGGCACCGGCATGGCACGGCATGGCACGGCATGGCACCGGCATGGCACGGCATGGCACCGGCATGGCACGGCATGGCACCGGCATGGCACGGCATGGCACCGGCATGGCACGGCATGGCACCGGCATGGCACGGCATGGCACCGGCATGGCACGGCATGGCACCGGCATGGCACGGCATGGCACCGGCATGGCACGGCATGGCACCGGCATGGCACGGCATGGCACGGCATGGCACCGGCATGGCACGGCATGGCACCGGCATGGCACGGCATGGCACCGGCATGGCACGGCATGGCACCGGCATGGCACGGCATGGCACCGGCATGGCACGGCATGGCACCGGCATGGCACGGCATGGCACCGGCATGGCACGGCATGGCACCGGCATGGCACGGCATGGCACGGCATGGCACCGGCATGGCACGGCATGGCACCGGCATGGCACGGCATGGCACCGGCATGGCACGGCATGGCACCGGCATGGCACGGCATGGCACCGCATTGAGTGGCATGGAATGGCATGGAATGGCATGGACTGGCATGGAATGGCATGGAATGGCATGGAATGGCATGGAATGGCATGTAATGACATGGAATGGCATGGAATGGCATGGAATGGCATGGAATGACATGGAATGGCATGGAATGGCATGGAATGGCATCGAACGGCATGGCACCGCATGGCACGGCATGGCACGGCATGGCACGGCATGGCACGGCATGGCACCGGCATGGCACGGCATGGCACCGGCATGGCACGGCATGGCACGGCATGGCACCGGCATGGCACGGCATGGCACCGGCATGGCACGGCATGGCACGGCATGGCACCGGCATGGCACGGCATGGCACGGCATGGCACCGGCATGGCACGGCATGGCACCGGCATGGCACGGCATGGCACCGGCATGGCACGGCATGGCACCGGCATGGCACGGCATGGCACCGGCATGGCACGGCATGGCACCGGCATGGCACGGCATGGCACCGGCATGGCACGGCATGGCACCGGCATGGCACGGCATGGCACCGGCATGGCACGGCATGGCACGGCATGGCACCGGCATGGCACGGCATGGCACCGGCATGGCACGGCATGGCACCGGCATGGCACGGCATGGCACCGGCATGGCACGGCATGGCACCGGCATGGCACGGCATGGCACCGGCATGGCACGGCATGGCACCGGCATGGCACGGCATGGCACCGGCATGGCACGGCATGGCACGGCATGGCACCGGCATGGCACGGCATGGCACCGGCATGGCACGGCATGGCACCGGCATGGCACGGCATGGCACCGGCATGGCACGGCATGGCACCGCATTGAGTGGCATGGAATGGCATGGAATGGCATGGACTGGCATGGACTGGCATGGACTGGCATGGAATGGCATGGAATGGCATGGAATGGCATGGAATGGCATGGA
Organism: Cryptus armator; assembly: GCA_963971235.1. Classification (NCBI taxonomy): domain Eukaryota; kingdom Metazoa; phylum Arthropoda; class Insecta; order Hymenoptera; family Ichneumonidae; genus Cryptus; species Cryptus armator. The sequence continues at coordinate 75,309 of CAXARG010000211.1, read as the reverse complement.
ATGGCATGGAATGGCATGGAATGACATGGAATGACATGGAATGGCATGGAATGGCATCGAATGGCATGGCACCGCATGGCACGGCATGGCACGGCATGGCACCGGCATGGCACGGCATGGCACCGGCATGGCACGGCATGGCACCGGCATGGCACGGCATGGCACCGGCATGGCACGGCATGGCACCGGCATGGCACGGCATGGCACCGGCATGGCACGGCATGGCACCGGCATGGCACGGCATGACACCGGCATGGCACCGGCATGGCACGGCATGGCACCGGCATGGCACGGCATGGCACGGCATGGCACGGCATGGCACCGGCATGGCACGGCATGGCACCGGCATGGCACGGCATGGCACGGCATGGCACCGGCATGGCACGGCATCGCACCGGCATGGCACGGCATGGCACCGGCATGGCACGGCATGGCACCGGCATGGCACGGCATGGCACCGCATTGAGTGGCATGGAATGGCATGGAATGGCATGGACTGGCATGGACTGGCATGGACTGGCATGGAATGGCATGGAATGGCATGGAATGGCATGGAATGGCATGGAATGGCATGGAATGGCATGGAATGGCATGGAATGGCATGGAATGGCATGGAATGGCATGGAATGGCATGGAATGGCATGGAATGGCATGTAATGACATGGAATGGCATGGAATGGCATGGAATGGCATGGAATGGCATGGAATGACATGGAATGACATGGAATGGCATGGAATGGCATCGAATGGCATGGCACCGCATGGCACGGCATGGCACGGCATGGCACGGCATGGCACCGGCATGGCACAGCATGGCACCGGCATGGCACGGCATGGCACGGCATGGCACCGGCATGGCACGGCATGGCACGGCATGGCACCGGCATGGCACGGCATGGCACCGGCATGGCACGGCATGGCACCGGCATGGCACGGCATGGCACCGGCATGGCACCGGCATGGCACGGCATGGCACCGGCATGGCACGGCATGGCACCGGCATGGCACGGCATGGCACGGCATGGCACCGGCATGGCACCGGCATGGCACGGCATGGCACCGGCATGGCACGGCATGGCACCGGCATGGCACGGCATGGCACCGGCATGGCACGGCATGGCACCGGCATGGCACGGCATGGCACCGGCATGGCACGGCATGACACCGGCATGGCACGGCATGGCACCGGCATGGCACGGCATGGCACCGGCATGGCACGGCATGGCACCGGCATGGCACGGCATGGCACCGGCATGGCACGGCATGGAATGGCATGGAATGGCATGGAATGGCATGGAATGGCATGGAATGGCATGGAATGGCATGGAATGGCATGGAATGGCATGGAATGGCATGGAATGGCATGGAATGGCATGGAATGGCATGGAATGGCATGGAATGGCATGGAATGGCATGTAATGACATGGAATGGCATGGAATGGCATGGAATGGCATGGAATGGCATGGAATGACATGGAATGACATGGAATGGCATGGAATGGCATCGAATGGCATGGCACCGCATGGCACGGCATGGCACGGCATGGCACGGCATGGCACCGGCATGGCACGGCATGGCACCGGCATGGCACGGCATGGCACGGCATGGCACCGGCATGGCACGGCATGGCACGGCATGGCACCGGCATGGCACGGCATGGCACCGGCATGGCACGGCATGGCACCGGCATGGCACGGCATGGCACCGGCATGGCACGGCATGGCACCGGCATGGCACGGCATGGCACCGGCATGGCACGGCATGGCACCGGCATGGCACGGCATGGCACCGGCATGGCACGGCATGGCACCGGCATGGCACGGCATGGCACCGGCATGGCACGGCATGGCACCGGCATGGCACGGCATGGCAACGGCATGGCACGGCATGGCACCGGCATGGAATGGCATGGAATGGCATGGAATGGCATGGAATGGCATGGAATGGCATGGAATGGCATGGAATGGCATGGAATGGCATGGAATGGCATGGAATGGCATGGAATGGCATGGCACCGGCATGGCACGGCATGGCACCGGCATGGCACGGCATGGCACGGCATGGCACCGGCATGGCACGGCATGGAATGGCATGGAATGGCATGGAATGGCATGGAATGGCATGGAATGGCATGGAATGGCATGGAATGGCATGGAATGGCATGGAATGGCATGGAATGGCATGGAATGGCATGGAATGGCATGGAATGGCATGGCACGGCATGGCACCGGCATGGCACGGCATGGCACCGGCATGGCACGGCATGGCACCGGCATGGCACGGCATGGCACGGCATGGCACGGCATGGCACGGCATGGCACCGGCATGGCACGGCATGGCACCGGCATGGCACGGCATGGCACGGCATGGCACCGGCATGGCACGGCATGGCACCGGCATGGCACCGGCATGGCACGGCATGGCACCGGCATGGCACGGCATGGCACCGGCATGGCACGGCATGGCACCGGCATGGCACGGCATGGCACCGGCATGGCACCGGCATGGCACGGCATGGCACCGGCATGGCACGGCATGGCACCGGCATGGCACGGCATGGCACCGGCATGGCACGGCATGGAATGGCATGGAATGGCATGGAATGGCATGGAATGGCATGGAATGGCATGGAACGGCATGGAATGGCATGGAACGGCATGGCACCGCATGGCACGGCATGGCACGGCATGGCACGGCATGGCACCGGCATGGCACGGCATGGCACCGGCATGGCACGGCATGGCACGGCATGGCACGGCATGGCACCGACATGGCACGGCATGGCACCGGCATGGCACGGCATGGCACCGGCATGGCACGGCATGGCACCGGCATGGCACGGCATGGCACCGGCATGGCACGGCATGGCACCGGCATGGCACGGCATGGCACGGCATGGCACCGGCATGGCACGGCATGGCACCGGCATGGCACGGCATGGCACGGCATGGCACCGGCATGGCACGGCATGGCACCGGCATGGCACGGCATGGCACCGGCATGGCACGGCATGGCACCGGCATGGCACGGCATGGCACCGCATTGAGTGGCATGGAATGGCATGGAATGGCATGGACTGGCATGGACTGGCATGGACTGGCATGGACTGGCATGGAATGGCATGGACTGGCATGGACTGGCATGGACTGGCATGGACTGGCATGGAATGGCATGGAATGGCATGGAATGGCATGGAATGGCATGGAATGACATGGAATGACATGGAATGGCATGGAATGGCATCGAATGGCATGGCACCGCATGGCACGGCATGGCACGGCATGGCACCGGCATGGCACGGCATGGCACCGGCATGGCACGGCATGGCACCGGCATGGCACGGCATGGCACCGGCATGGCACGGCATGGCACCGGCATGGCACGGCATGGCACCGGCATGGCACGGCATGGCACCGGCATGGCACCGGCATGGCACGGCATGGCACCGGCATGGCACGGCATGGCACGGCATGGCACGGCATGGCACCGGCATGGCACGGCATGGCACCGGCATGGCACGGCATGGCACGGCATGGCACCGGCATGGCACCGGCATGGCACGGCATCGCACCGGCATGGCACGGCATGGCACCGGCATGGCACGGCATGGCACCGGCATGGCACGGCATGGCACCGCATTGAGTGGCATGGAATGGCATGGAATGGCATGGACTGGCATGGACTGGCATGGACTGTCATGGAATGGCATGGAATGGCATGGAATGGCATGGAATGGCATGGAATGGCATGGAATGGCATGGAATGGCATGGAATGGCATGGAATGGCATGGAATGGCATGGAATGGCATGGAATGGCATGGAATGGCATGGAATGGCATGGAATGGCATGGAATGGCATGGAATGGCATGGAATGGCATGGAATGGCATGGAATGGCATGGAATGGCATGGAATGGCATGGAATGGCATGGAATGGCATGGAATGGCATGGAATGGCATGGAATGGCATGTAATGACATGGAATGGCATGGAATGGCATGGAATGGCATGGAATGGCATGGAATGACATGGAATGGCATGGAATGGCATGGAATGGCATCGAACGGCATGGCACCGCATGGCACGGCATGGCACGGCATGGCACGGCATGGCACGGCATGGCACCGGCATGGCACGGCATGGCACCGGCATGGCACGGCATGGCACGGCATGGCACCGGCATGGCACGGCATGGCACCGGCATGGCACGGCATGGCACGGCATGGCACCGGCATGGCACGGCATGGCACGGCATGGCACCGGCATGGCACGGCATGGCACCGGCATGGCACGGCATGGCACCGGCATGGCACGGCATGGCACCGGCATGGCACGGCATGGCACCGGCATGGCACGGCATGGCACCGGCATGGCACGGCATGGCACCGGCATGGCACGGCATGGCACCGGCATGGCACGGCATGGCACCGGCATGGCACGGCATGGCACGGCATGGCACCGGCATGGCACGGCATGGCACCGGCATGGCACGGCATGGCACCGGCATGGCACGGCATGGCACCGGCATGGCACGGCATGGCACGGCATGGCACCGGCATGGCACGGCATGGCACCGGCATGGCACGGCATGGCACCGGCATGGCACCGGCATGGCACGGCATGGCACCGGCATGGCACGGCATGGCACCGGCATGGCACGGCATGGCACCGGCATGGCACGGCATGGCACCGGCATGGCACGGCATGGCACCGGCATGGCACGGCATGGCACCGGCATGGCACGGCATGGCACCGGCATGGCACGGCATGGCACCGGCATGGCACGGCATGGCACCGGCATGGCACGGCATGGCACCGGCATGGCACGGCATGGCACCGGCATGGCACGGCATGGCACCGGCATGGCACGGCATGGCACCGGCATGGCACGGCATGGCACCGGCATGGCACGGCATGGCACCGGCATGGCACGGCATGGCACCGGCATGGCACGGCATGGCACCGGCATGGCACGGCATGGCACCGGCATGGCACGGCATGGCACCGGCATGGCACGGCATGGCACCGGCATGGCACGGCATGGCACCGGCATGGCACGGCATGGAATGGCATGGAATGGCATGGAATGGCATGGAATGGCATGGAATGGCATGGAATGGCATGGAATGGCATGGAATGGCATGGAATGGCATGGAATGGCATGGAATGGCATGGAATGGCATGGAATGGCATGGAATGGCATGGAATGGCATGGAATGGCATGGAATGGCATGGAATGGCATGGAATGGCATGGAATGGCATGGAATGGCATGGAATGGCATGGAATGGCATGGAATGGCATGGAATGGCATGGAATGGCATGGAATGGCATGGAATGGCATGGAATGGCATGGAATGGCATGGAACGGCATGGAATGGCATGGAACGGCATGGCACCGCATGGCACGGCATGGCACGGCATGGCACGGCATGGCACCGGCATGGCACGGCATGGCACCGGCATGGCACGGCATGGCACGGCATGGCACGGCATGGCACCGACATGGCACGGCATGGCACCGGCATGGCACGGCATGGCACCGGCATGGCACCGGCATGGCACGGCATGGCACCGGCATGGCACGGCATGGCACGGCATGGCACGGCATGGCACCGGCATGGCACGGCATGGCACCGGCATGGCACGGCATGGCACCGGCATGGCACGGCATGGCACCGGCATGGCACCGGCATGGCACGGCATGGCACCGGCATGGCACGGCATGGCACCGGCATGGCACGGCATGGCACCGGCATGGCACGGCATGGCACCGGCATGGCACGGCATGGCACCGGCATGGCACGGCATGGCACCGGCATGGCACGGCATGGCACCGGCATGGCACGGCATGGCACCGGCATGGCACGGCATGGCACCGGCATGGCACGGCATGGCACCGGCATGGCACCGGCATGGAATGGCATGGAATGGCATGGAATGGCATGGAATGGCATGGCACGGCATGGCACCGGCATGGCACGGCATGGCACCGGCATGGCACGGCATGGCACCGGCATGGCACGGCATGGCACCGGCATGGCACGGCATGGCACCGGCATGGCACGGCATGGCACCGGCATGGCACGGCATGGCACCGGCATGGCACGGCATGGCACCGGCATGGCACGGCATGGCACGGCATGGCACCGGCATGGCACAGCATGGCACCGGCATGGCACGGCATGGCACCGGCATGGCACGGCATGGCACCGGCATGGCACGGCATGGCACCGGCATGGCACGGCATGGCACCGCATTGAGTGGCATGGAATGGCATGGAATGGCATGGACTGGCATGGACTGGCATGGACTGGCATGGAATGGCATGGAATGGCATGGAATGGCATGGAATGGCATGGAATGGCATGGAATGGCATGGAATGGCATGGAATGGCATGGAATGGCATGGAATGGCATGGAATGGCATGGAATGGCATGGAATGGCATGGAATGGCATGGAATGGCATGGAATGGCATGGAATGGCATGGAATGGCATGGAATGGCATGGAATGGCATGGAATGGCATGGAATGGCATGGAATGGCAAGGAATGGCATGGAATGGCATGGAATGGCATGGAATGGCATGGAATGGCATGTAATGACATGGAATGGCATGGAATGGCATGGAATGGCATGGAATGACATGGAATGACATGGAATGGCATGGAATGGCATCGAATGGCATGGCACCGCATGGCACGGCATGGCACGGCATGGCACCGGCATGGCACGGCATGGCACCGGCATGGCACGGCATGGCACCGGCATGGCACGGCATGGCACCGGCATGGCACGGCATGGCACCGGCATGGCACGGCATGGCACCGGCATGGCACGGCATGGCACCGGCATGGCACCGGCATGGCACGGCATGGCACCGGCATGGCACGGCATGGCACGGCATGGCACCGGCATGGCACGGCATGGCACCGGCATGGCACGGCATGGCACGGCATGGCACCGGCATGGCACGGCATCGCACCGGCATGGCACGGCATGGCACCGGCATGGCACGGCATGGCACCGGCATGGCACGGCATGGCACCGCATTGAGTGGCATGGAATGGCATGGAATGGCATGGACTGGCATGGACTGGCATGGACTGGCATGGAATGGCATGGAATGGCATGGAATGGCATGGAATGGCATGGAATGGCATGGAATGGCATGGAATGGCATGGAATGGCATGGAATGGCATGGAATGGCATGGAATGGCATGGAATGGCATGGAATGGCATGGAATGGCATGTAATGACATGGAATGGCATGGAATGGCATGGAATGGCATGGAATGGCATGGAATGACATGGAATGACATGGAATGGCATGGAATGGCATCGAATGGCATGGCACCGCATGGCACGGCATGGCACGGCATGGCACGGCATGGCACCGGCATGGCACGGCATGGCACCGGCATGGCACGGCATGGCACGGCATGGCACCGGCATGGCACGGCATGGCACGGCATGGCACCGGCATGGCACGGCATGGCACCGGCATGGCACGGCATGGCACCGGCATGGCACGGCATGGCACGGCATGGCACCGGCATGGCACGGCATGGCACCGGCATGGCACGGCATGGCACCGGCATGGCACGGCATGGCACCGGCATGGCACGGCATGGCACCGGCATGGCACGGCATGGCACCGGCATGGCACGGCATGGCACCGGCATGGCACGGCATGGAATGGCATGGAATGGCATGGAATGGCATGGAATGGCATGGAATGGCATGGAATGGCATGGAATGGCATGGAATGGCATGGAATGGCATGGAATGGCATGGAATGGCATGGAATGGCATGGAATGGCATGGAATGGCATGGAATGGCATGGAATGGCATGGAATGGCATGGAATGGCATGGAATGGCATGGAATGGCATGGAATGGCATGGAATGGCATGGAATGGCATGGAATGGCATGGAATGGCATGGAATGGCATGGAATGGCATGGAATGGCATGGAATGGCATGGAATGGCATGGAATGGCATGGAATGGCATGGAATGGCATGGAATGGCATGGAATGGCATGGAATGGCATGGAATGGCATGGAATGGCACGGAATGGCATGGAATGGCACGGAATGGCATGGAATGGCACGGAATGGCATGGAATGGCACGGAATGGCATGGAATGGCATGGAATGGCATGGAATGGCATGGAATGGCATGGAATGGCATGGAATGGCATGGAATGGCATGGAATGGCATGGAATGGCATGGAATGGCATGGAATGGCATGGAATGGCATGGAATGGCATGGAATGGCATGGAATGGCATGGAATGGCATGGAATGGCATGGAATGGCATGGAATGGCATGGAATGGCATGTAATGACATGGAATGGCATGGAATGGCATGGAATGGCATGGAATGGCATGGAATGGCATGGAATGGCATGGAATGGCATGGAATGGCATGGAATGGCATGGAATGGCATGGCACCGGCATGGAATGGCATGGCACCGGCATGGCACCGGCATGGCACGGCATGGCACCGGCATGGCACGGCATGGCACCGGCATGGCACGGCATGGCACCGGCATGGCACGGCATGGCACCGGCATGGCACCGGCATGGCACGGCATGGCACCGGCATGGCACGGCATGGCACCGGCATGGCACGGCATGGCACCGGCATGGCACGGCATGGCACCGGCATGGCACGGCATGGCACGGCATGGCACCGGCATGGCACGGCATGGCACCGGCATGGCACGGCATGGCACCGGCATGGCACGGCATGGCACCGGCATGGCACGGCATGGCACCGGCATGGCACGGCATGGCACCGGCATGGCACGGCATGGCACCGGCATGGCACGGCATGGCACCGGCATGGCACGGCATGGCACCGGCATGGCACGGCATGGCACCGGCATGGCACGGCATGGCACCGGCATGGCACGGCATGGAATGGCATGGAATGGCATGGAATGGCATGGAATGGCATGGAATGGCATGGAATGGCATGGAATGGCATGGAATGGCATGGAATGGCATGGAATGGCATGGAATGGCATGGAATGGCATGGAATGACATGGAATGACATGGAATGGCATGGAATGGCATCGAATGGCATGGCACCGCATGGCACGGCATGGCACGGCATGGCACGGCATGGCACCGGCATGGCACGGCATGGCACCGGCATGGCACGGCATGGCACGGCATGGCACCGGCATGGCACGGCATGGCACGGCATGGCACCGGCATGGCACGGCATGGCACCGGCATGGCACGGCATGGCACCGGCATGGCACGGCATGGCACCGGCATGGCACGGCATGGCACCGGCATGGCACGGCATGGCACCGGCATGGCACGGCATGGCACCGGCATGGCACGGCATGGCACCGGCATGGCACGGCATGGCACCGGCATGGCACGGCATGGCACCGGCATGGCACGGCATGGCACCGGCATGGCACGGCATGGCACCGGCATGGCACGGCATGGCAACGGCATGGCACGGCATGGCACCGGCATGGAATGGCATGGAATGGCATGGAATGGCATGGAATGGCATGGAATGGCATGGAATGGCATGGAATGGCATGGAATGGCATGGAATGGCATGGAATGGCATGGAATGGCATGGAATGGCATGGAATGGCATGGAATGGCATGGAATGGCATGGAATGGCATGGAATGGCATGGCACCGGCATGGCACCGGCATGGCACGGCATGGCACGGCATGGCACCGGCATGGCACGGCATGGAATGGCATGGAATGGCATGGAATGGCATGGAATGGCATGGAATGGCATGGAATGGCATGGAATGGCATGGAATGGCATGGAATGGCATGGAATGGCATGGAATGGCATGGAATGGCATGGAATGGCATGGAATGGCATGGAATGGCATGGAATGGCATGGCACGGCATGGCACCGGCATGGCACGGCATGGCACCGGCATGGCACGGCATGGCACCGGCATGGCACGGCATGGCACGGCATGGCACGGCATGGCACGGCATGGCACCGGCATGGCACGGCATGGCACCGGCATGGCACGGCATGGCACGGCATGGCACCGGCATGGCACGGCATGGCACCGGCATGGCACGGCATGGCACCGGCATGGCACCGGCATGGCACGGCATGGCACCGGCATGGCACGGCATGGCACCGGCATGGCACGGCATGGCACCGGCATGGCACGGCATGGCACCGGCATGGCACGGCATGGCACCGGCATGGCACCGGCATGGCACGGCATGGCACCGGCATGGCACGGCATGGCACCGGCATGGCACGGCATGGCACCGGCATGGCACGGCATGGCACCGGCATGGCACGGCATGGCACCGGCATGGCACGGCATGACACCGGCATGGCACGGCATGGCACCGGCATGGCACGGCATGGCACCGGCATGGCACGGCATGGCACCGGCATGGCACGGCATGGCACCGGCATGGCACGGCATGGAATGGCATGGAATGGCATGGAATGGCATGGAATGGCATGGAATGGCATGGAATGGCATGGAATGGCATGGAATGGCATGGAATGGCATGGAATGGCATGGAATGGCATGGAATGGCATGGAATGGCATGGAATGGCATGGAATGGCATGGAATGGCATGGAATGGCATGGAATGGCATGGAACGGCATGGAATGGCATGGAACGGCATGGCACCGCATGGCACGGCATGGCACGGCATGGCACGGCATGGCACCGGCATGGCACGGCATGGCACCGGCATGGCACGGCATGGCACGGCATGGCACGGCATGGCACCGACATGGCACGGCATGGCACCGGCATGGCACGGCATGGCACCGGCATGGCACGGCATGGCACCGGCATGGCACGGCATGGCACCGGCATGGCACGGCATGGCACGGCATGGCACCGGCATGGCACGGCATGGCACCGGCATGGCACGGCATGGCACGGCATGGCACCGGCATGGCACGGCATGGCACCGGCATGGCACGGCATGGCACCGGCATGGCACGGCATGGCACCGGCATGGCACGGCATGGCACCGCATTGAGTGGCATGGAATGGCATGGAATGGCATGGACTGGCATGGACTGGCATGGACTGGCATGGACTGGCATGGAATGGCATGGAATGGCATGGAATGGCATGGAATGGCATGGAATGGCATGGAATGGCATGGAATGGCATGGAATGGCATGGAATGGCATGGAATGGCATGGAATGGCATGGAATGGCATGGAATGGCATGGAATGGCATGGAATGGCATGGAATGGCATGGAATGGCATGGAATGGCATGGAATGGCATGGAATGGCATGGAATGGCATGGAATGGCATGGAATGGCATGGAATGGCATGGAATGGCATGGAATGGCATGGAATGGCATGGAATGGCATGGAATGGCATGTAATGACATGGAATGGCATGGAATGGCATGGAATGGCATGGAATGGCATGGAATGGCATGGAATGGCATGGAATGACATGGAATGACATGGAATGGCATGGAATGGCATCGAATGGCATGGCACCGCATGGCACGGCATGGCACGGCATGGCACCGGCATGGCACGGCATGGCACCGGCATGGCACGGCATGGCACCGGCATGGCACGGCATGGCACCGGCATGGCACGGCATGGCACCGGCATGGCACGGCATGGCACCGGCATGGCACGGCATGGCACCGGCATGGCACGGCATGGCACCGGCATGGCACGGCATGGAATGGCATGGAATGGCATGGAATGGCATGGAATGGCATGGAATGGCATGGAATGGCATGGAATGGCATGGAATGGCATGGAATGGCATGGAATGGCATGGAATGGCATGGAATGGCATGGAATGGCATGGAATGGCATGGAATGGCATGGAATGGCATGGAATGGCATGGAATGGCATGGAATGGCATGGAATGGCATGGAATGGCATGGAATGGCATGGAATGGCATGGAATGGCATGGAATGGCATGGAATGGCATGGAATGGCATGGAATGGCATGGAATGGCATGGAACGGCATGGAATGGCATGGAACGGCATGGCACCGCATGGCACGGCATGGCACGGCATGGCACGGCATGGCACCGGCATGGCACGGCATGGCACCGGCATGGCACGGCATGGCACGGCATGGCACGGCATGGCACCGACATGGCACGGCATGGCACCGGCATGGCACGGCATGGCACCGGCATGGCACGGCATGGCACCGGCATGGCACGGCATGGCACCGGCATGGCACGGCATGGCACCGGCATGGCACGGCATGGCACGGCATGGCACCGGCATGGCACGGCATGGCACCGGCATGGCACGGCATGGCACGGCATGGCACCGGCATGGCACGGCATGGCACCGGCATGGCACGGCATGGCACCGGCATGGCACGGCATGGCACCGGCATGGCACGGCATGGCACCGGCATGGCACGGCATGGCACCGCATTGAGTGGCATGGAATGGCATGGAATGGCATGGACTGGCATGGACTGGCATGGACTGGCATGGACTGGCATGGAATGGCATGGAATGGCATGGAATGGCATGGAATGGCATGGAATGACATGGAATGACATGGAATGGCATGGAATGGCATCGAACGGCATGGCACCGCATGGCACGGCATGGCACGGCATGGCACGGCATGGCACCGGCATGGCACGGCATGGCACCGGCATGGCACGGCATGGCACCGGCATGGCACGGCATGGCACCGCATGGCACGGCATGGCACGGCATGGCACGGCATGGCACCGGCATGGCACGGCATGGCACGGCATGGCACCGGCATGGCACGGCATGGCACCGGCATGGCACGGCATGGCACGGCATGGCACCGGCATGGCACGGCATCGCACCGGCATGGCACCGGCATGGCACGGCATGGCACCGGCATGGCACGGCATGGCACCGCATTGAGTGGCATGGAATGGCATGGAATGGCATGGACTGGCATGGACTGGCATGGACTGTCATGGAATGGCATGGAATGGCATGGACTGGCATGGACTGTCATGGAATGGCATGGAATGGCATGGAATGGCATGGAATGGCATGGAATGGCATGGAATGGCATGGAATGGCATGGAATGGCATGGAATGGCATGGAATGGCATGGAATGGCATGGAATGGCATGGAATGGCATGGAATGGCATGGAATGGCATGGAATGGCATGGAATGGCATGGAATGGCATGTAATGACATGGAATGGCATGGAATGGCATGGAATGGCATGGAATGGCATGGAATGACATGGAATGGCATGGAATGGCATGGAATGGCATCGAACGGCATGGCACCGCATGGCACGGCATGGCACGGCATGGCACGGCATGGCACGGCATGGCACCGGCATGGCACGGCATGGCACCGGCATGGCACGGCATGGCACCGGCATGGCACGGCATGGCACCGGCATGGCACGGCATGGCACCGGCATGGCACCGGCATGGCACGGCATGGCACCGGCATGGCACGGCATGGCACGGCATGGCACGGCATGGCACCGGCATGGCACGGCATGGCACCGGCATGGCACGGCATGGCACGGCATGGCACCGGCATGGCACGGCATCGCACCGGCATGGCACGGCATGGCACCGGCATGGCACGGCATGGCACCGGCATGGCACGGCATGGCACCGCATTGAGTGGCATGGAATGGCATGGAATGGCATGGACTGGCATGGACTGGCATGGACTGGCATGGAATGGCATGGAATGGCATGGAATGGCATGGAATGGCATGGAATGGCATGGAATGGCATGGAATGGCATGGAATGGCATGGAATGGCATGGAATGGCATGGAATGGCATGGAATGGCATGGAATGGCATGGAATGGCATGGAATGGCATGTAATGACATGGAATGGCATGGAATGGCATGGAATGGCATGGAATGGCATGGAATGACATGGAATGACATGGAATGGCATGGAATGGCATCGAATGGCATGGCACCGCATGGCACGGCATGGCACGGCATGGCACGGCATGGCACCGGCATGGCACAGCATGGCACCGGCATGGCACGGCATGGCACGGCATGGCACCGGCATGGCACGGCATGGCACGGCATGGCACCGGCATGGCACGGCATGGCACCGGCATGGCACGGCATGGCACCGGCATGGCACGGCATGGCACCGGCATGGCACGGCATGGCACCGGCATGGCACGGCATGGCACCGGCATGGCACGGCATGGCACCGGCATGGCACGGCATGGCACCGGCATGGCACGGCATGGCACCGGCATGGCACGGCATGGCACCGGCATGGCACGGCATGGCAACGGCATGGCACGGCATGGCACGGCATGGCACCGGCATGGAATGGCATGGAATGGCATGGAATGGCATGGAATGGCATGGAATGGCATGGAATGGCATGGAATGGCATGGAATGGCATGGAATGGCATGGAATGGCATGGAATGGCATGGAATGGCATGGAATGGCATGGCACCGGCATGGCACGGCATGGCACCGGCATGGCACGGCATGGCACGGCATGGCACCGGCATGGCACGGCATGGAATGGCATGGAATGGCATGGAATGGCATGGAATGGCATGGAATGGCATGGAATGGCATGGAATGGCATGGAATGGCATGGAATGGCATGGAATGGCATGGCACGGCATGGCACCGGCATGGCACGGCATGGCACCGGCATGGCACGGCATGGCACCGGCATGGCACGGCATGGCACCGGCATGGCACGGCATGGCACCGGCATGGCACGGCATGGCACCGGCATGGCACGGCATGGCACGGCATGGCACCGGCATGGCACGGCATGGCACCGGCATGGCACGGCATGGCACCGGCATGGCACCGGCATGGCACGGCATGGCACCGGCATGGCACGGCATGGCACCGGCATGGCACGGCATGGCACCGGCATGGCACGGCATGGCACCGGCATGGCACCGGCATGGCACGGCATGGCACCGGCATGGCACGGCATGGCACCGGCATGGCACGGCATGGCACCGGCATGGCACGGCATGGCACCGGCATGGCACGGCATGGCACCGGCATGGCACGGCATGGCACCGGCATGGCACGGCATGGCACCGGCATGGCACGGCATGGCACCGGCATGGCACGGCATGGCACCGGCATGGCACGGCATGGCACCGGCATGGCACGGCATGGAATGGCATGGAATGGCATGGAATGGCATGGAATGGCATGGAATGGCATGGAATGGCATGGAATGGCATGGAATGGCATGGAATGGCATGGAATGGCATGGAATGGCATGGAATGGCATGGAATGGCATGGAATGGCATGGAATGGCATGGAATGGCATGGAATGGCATGGAATGGCATGGAATGGCATGGAATGGCATGGAATGGCATGGAATGGCATGGAATGGCATGGAATGGCATGGAATGGCATGGAATGGCATGGAATGGCATGGAATGGCATGGAATGGCATGGAATGGCATGGAATGGCATGGAATGGCATGGAACGGCATGGAATGGCATGGAACGGCATGGCACCGCATGGCACGGCATGGCACGGCATGGCACGGCATGGCACCGGCATGGCACGGCATGGCACCGGCATGGCACGGCATGGCACGGCATGGCAC
The DNA here is from genome assembly GCA_963971235.1 of Cryptus armator. Lineage (NCBI taxonomy): Eukaryota > Metazoa > Arthropoda > Insecta > Hymenoptera > Ichneumonidae > Cryptus > Cryptus armator. The sequence continues at coordinate 59,715 of CAXARG010000211.1, read as the reverse complement.
GGCATGGCACCGACATGGCACGGCATGGCACCGGCATGGCACGGCATGGCACCGGCATGGCACGGCATGGCACCGGCATGGCACGGCATGGCACCGGCATGGCACGGCATGGCACCGGCATGGCACGGCATGGCACGGCATGGCACCGGCATGGCACGGCATGGCACCGGCATGGCACGGCATGGCACGGCATGGCACCGGCATGGCACGGCATGGCACCGGCATGGCACGGCATGGCACCGGCATGGCACGGCATGGCACCGGCATGGCACGGCATGGCACCGCATTGAGTGGCATGGAATGGCATGGAATGGCATGGACTGGCATGGACTGGCATGGACTGGCATGGACTGGCATGGAATGGCATGGAATGGCATGGAATGGCATGGAATGGCATGGAATGGCATGGAATGGCATGGAATGGCATGGAATGGCATGGAATGGCATGGAATGGCATGGAATGGCATGGAATGGCATGGAATGGCATGGAATGGCATGGAATGGCATGGAATGGCATGGAATGGCATGGAATGGCATGGAATGGCATGGAATGGCATGGAATGGCATGGAATGGCATGGAATGGCATGGAATGGCATGTAATGACATGGAATGGCATGGAATGGCATGGAATGGCATGGAATGGCATGGAATGGCATGGAATGGCATGGAATGGCATGGAATGACATGGAATGACATGGAATGGCATGGAATGGCATCGAATGGCATGGCACCGCATGGCACGGCATGGCACGGCATGGCACCGGCATGGCACGGCATGGCACCGGCATGGCACGGCATGGCACCGGCATGGCACGGCATGGCACCGGCATGGCACGGCATGGCACCGGCATGGCACGGCATGGCACCGGCATGGCACGGCATGGCACCGGCATGGCACCGGCATGGCACGGCATGGCACCGGCATGGCACGGCATGGCACGGCATGGCACGGCATGGCACCGGCATGGCACGGCATGGCACCGGCATGGCACGGCATGGCACGGCATGGCACCGGCATGGCACGGCATCGCACCGGCATGGCACGGCATGGCACCGGCATGGCACGGCATGGCACCGCATTGAGTGGCATGGAATGGCATGGAATGGCATGGACTGGCATGGACTGGCATGGACTGTCATGGAATGGCATGGAATGGCATGGAATGGCATGGAATGGCATGGAATGGCATGGAATGGCATGGAATGGCATGGAATGGCATGGAATGGCATGGAATGGCATGGAATGGCATGGAATGGCATGGAATGGCATGGAATGGCATGGAATGGCATGGAATGGCATGGAATGGCATGGAATGGCATGGAATGGCATGGAATGGCATGGAATGGCATGGAATGGCATGGAATGGCATGGAATGGCATGGAATGGCATGGAATGGCATGGAATGGCATGGAATGGCATGGAATGGCATGGAATGGCATGGAATGGCATGGAATGGCATGGAATGGCATGGAATGGCATGTAATGACATGGAATGGCATGGAATGGCATGGAATGGCATGGAATGGCATGGAATGACATGGAATGGCATGGAATGGCATGGAATGGCATCGAACGGCATGGCACCGCATGGCACGGCATGGCACGGCATGGCACGGCATGGCACGGCATGGCACCGGCATGGCACGGCATGGCACCGGCATGGCACGGCATGGCACGGCATGGCACCGGCATGGCACGGCATGGCACCGGCATGGCACGGCATGGCACGGCATGGCACCGGCATGGCACGGCATGGCACGGCATGGCACCGGCATGGCACGGCATGGCACCGGCATGGCACGGCATGGCACCGGCATGGCACGGCATGGCACCGGCATGGCACGGCATGGCACCGGCATGGCACGGCATGGCACCGGCATGGCACGGCATGGCACCGGCATGGCACGGCATGGCACCGGCATGGCACGGCATGGCACCGGCATGGCACGGCATGGCACGGCATGGCACCGGCATGGCACGGCATGGCACCGGCATGGCACGGCATGGCACCGGCATGGCACGGCATGGCACCGGCATGGCACGGCATGGCACGGCATGGCACCGGCATGGCACGGCATGGCACCGGCATGGCACGGCATGGCACCGGCATGGCACGGCATGGCACCGGCATGGCACGGCATGGCACCGGCATGGCACGGCATGGCACCGGCATGGCACGGCATGGCACCGGCATGGCACGGCATGGCACCGGCATGGCACGGCATGGCACCGGCATGGCACGGCATGGCACCGGCATGGCACGGCATGGCACCGGCATGGCACGGCATGGCACCGGCATGGCACGGCATGGCACCGGCATGGCACGGCATGGCACCGGCATGGCACGGCATGGCACCGGCATGGCACGGCATGGCACCGGCATGGCACGGCATGGCACCGGCATGGCACGGCATGGCACCGGCATGGCACGGCATGGCACCGGCATGGCACGGCATGGCACCGGCATGGCACGGCATGGCACCGGCATGGCACCGGCATGGAATGGCATGGAATGGCATGGAATGGCATGGAATGGCATGGCACGGCATGGCACCGGCATGGCACGGCATGGCACCGGCATGGCACGGCATGGCACCGGCATGGCACGGCATGGCACCGGCATGGCACGGCATGGCACCGGCATGGCACGGCATGGCACCGGCATGGCACGGCATGGCACCGGCATGGCACGGCATGGCACGGCATGGCACCGGCATGGCACGGCATGGCACGGCATGGCACCGGCATGGCACGGCATGGCACCGCATTGAGTGGCATGGAATGGCATGGAATGGCATGGAATGGCATGGACTGGCATGGACTGGCATGGACTGGCATGGAATGGCATGGAATGGCATGGAATGGCATGGAATGGCATGGAATGGCATGGAATGGCATGGAATGGCATGGAATGGCATGGAATGGCATGGAATGGCATGGAATGGCATGGAATGGCATGGAATGGCATGGAATGGCATGGAATGGCATGGAATGGCATGGAATGGCATGGAATGGCATGGAATGGCATGGAATGGCATGGAATGGCATGGAATGGCATGGAATGGCATGGAATGGCATGGAATGGCATGGAATGGCATGGAATGGCATGGAATGGCATGGAATGGCATGGAATGGCAAGGAATGGCATGGAATGGCATGGAATGGCATGGAATGGCATGGAATGGCATGTAATGACATGGAATGGCATGGAATGGCATGGAATGGCATGGAATGGCATGGAATGGCATGGAATGACATGGAATGACATGGAATGGCATGGAATGGCATCGAATGGCATGGCACCGCATGGCACGGCATGGCACGGCATGGCACCGGCATGGCACGGCATGGCACCGGCATGGCACGGCATGGCACCGGCATGGCACGGCATGGCACCGGCATGGCACGGCATGGCACCGGCATGGCACGGCATGGCACCGGCATGGCACGGCATGGCACCGGCATGGCACCGGCATGGCACGGCATGGCACCGGCATGGCACGGCATGGCACGGCATGGCACGGCATGGCACCGGCATGGCACGGCATGGCACCGGCATGGCACGGCATGGCACGGCATGGCACCGGCATGGCACGGCATCGCACCGGCATGGCACGGCATGGCACCGGCATGGCACGGCATGGCACCGGCATGGCACGGCATGGCACCGCATTGAGTGGCATGGAATGGCATGGAATGGCATGGACTGGCATGGACTGGCATGGACTGGCATGGAATGGCATGGAATGGCATGGAATGGCATGGAATGGCATGGAATGGCATGGAATGGCATGGAATGGCATGGAATGGCATGGAATGGCATGGAATGGCATGGAATGGCATGGAATGGCATGGAATGGCATGGAATGGCATGGAATGGCATGGAATGGCATGGAATGGCATGGAATGGCATGGAATGGCATGGAATGGCATGTAATGACATGGAATGGCATGGAATGGCATGGAATGGCATGGAATGGCATGGAATGACATGGAATGACATGGAATGGCATGGAATGGCATCGAACGGCATGGCACCGCATGGCACGGCATGGCACGGCATGGCACGGCATGGCACGGCATGGCACGGCATGGCACGGCATGGCACCGGCATGGCACGGCATGGCACCGGCATGGCACGGCATGGCACGGCATGGCACCGGCATGGCACGGCATGGCACGGCATGGCACCGGCATGGCACGGCATGGCACCGGCATGGCACGGCATGGCACGGCATGGCACCGGCATGGCACGGCATGGCACCGGCATGGCACGGCATGGCACCGGCATGGCACGGCATGGCACCGGCATGGCACGGCATGGCACCGGCATGGCACGGCATGGCACCGGCATGGCACGGCATGGCACCGGCATGGCACGGCATGGCACGGCATGGCACCGGCATGGCACGGCATGGCACCGGCATGGCACGGCATGGCACCGGCATGGCACGGCATGGCACCGGCATGGCACGGCATGGCACCGGCATGGCACGGCATGGCACCGGCATGGCACGGCATGGCACCGGCATGGCACGGCATGGCACCGGCATGGAATGGCATGGAATGGCATGGAATGGCATGGAATGGCATGGAATGGCATGGAATGGCATGGAATGGCATGGAATGGCATGGAATGGCATGGAATGGCATGGAATGGCATGGAATGGCATTGAATGGCATGGAATGGCATGGCACGGCATGGCACCGGCATGGCACGGCATGGCACCGGCATGGCACGGCATGGCACCGGCATGGCACGGCATGGAATGGCATGGAATGGCATGGAATGGCATGGAATGGCATGGAATGGCATGGAATGGCATGGAATGGCATGGAATGGCATGGAATGGCATGGAATGGCATGGAATGGCATGGAATGGCATGGAATGGCATGGCACCGGCATGGCACGGCATGGCACCGGCATGGCACGGCATGGCACCGGCATGGCACGGCATGGCACCGGCATGGCACGGCATGGCACGGCATGGCACGGCATGGCACGGCATGGCACCGGCATGGCACGGCATGGCACCGGCATGGCACCGGCATGGCACGGCATGGCACCGGCATGGCACGGCATGGCACGGCATGGCACGGCATGGCACCGACATGGCACGGCATGGCACCGGCATGGCACGGCATGGCACCGGCATGGCACGGCATGGCACCGGCATGGCACGGCATGGCACCGGCATGGCACAGCATGGCACCGGCATGGCACGGCATGGCACGGCATGGCACCGGCATGGCACGGCATGGAATGGCATGTAATGACATGGAATGGCATGGAATGGCATGGAATGGCATGGAATGGCATGGAATGGCATGGAATGACATGGAATGACATGGAATGGCATGGAATGGCATCGAATGGCATGGCACCGCATGGCACGGCATGGCACGGCATGGCACCGGCATGGCACGGCATGGCACCGGCATGGCACGGCATGGCACCGGCATGGCACGGCATGGCACCGGCATGGCACGGCATGGCACCGGCATGGCACGGCATGGCACCGGCATGGCACGGCATGGCACCGGCATGGCACGGCATGGCACCGGCATGGCACCGGCATGGCACGGCATGGCACCGGCATGGCACGGCATGGCACGGCATGGCACGGCATGGCACCGGCATGGCACGGCATGGCACCGGCATGGCACGGCATGGCACGGCATGGCACCGGCATGGCACGGCATCGCACCGGCATGGCACGGCATGGCACCGGCATGGCACGGCATGGCACCGGCATGGCACGGCATGGCACCGCATTGAGTGGCATGGAATGGCATGGAATGGCATGGACTGGCATGGACTGGCATGGACTGGCATGGAATGGCATGGAATGGCATGGAATGGCATGGAATGGCATGGAATGGCATGGAATGGCATGGAATGGCATGGAATGGCATGGAATGGCATGGAATGGCATGGAATGGCATGGAATGGCATGGAATGGCATGGAATGGCATGGAATGGCATGGAATGGCATGGAATGGCATGGAATGGCATGGAATGGCATGGAATGGCATGGAATGGCATGGAATGGCATGGAATGGCATGGAATGGCATGGAATGGCATGGAATGGCATGGAATGGCATGGAATGGCATGGAATGGCATGGAATGGCATGGAATGGCATGGAATGGCATGGAATGGCATGGAACGGCATGGAATGGCATGGAACGGCATGGCACCGCATGGCACGGCATGGCACGGCATGGCACGGCATGGCACCGGCATGGCACGGCATGGCACCGGCATGGCACGGCATGGCACGGCATGGCACGGCATGGCACCGACATGGCACGGCATGGCACCGGCATGGCACGGCATGGCACCGGCATGGCACGGCATGGCACCGGCATGGCACGGCATGGCACCGGCATGGCACGGCATGGCACCGGCATGGCACGGCATGGCACCGGCATGGCACGGCATGGCACCGGCATGGCACGGCATGGCACGGCATGGCACCGGCATGGCACGGCATGGCACCGGCATGGCACGGCATGGCACCGGCATGGCACGGCATGGCACCGGCATGGCACGGCATGGCACCGGCATGGCACGGCATGGCACCGGCATGGCACGGCATGGCACCGGCATGGCACGGCATGGCACCGGCATGGCACGGCATGGCACCGGCATGGCACGGCATGGCACCGGCATGGCACGGCATGGCACCGGCATGGCACGGCATGGCACCGGCATGGCACGGCATGGCACCGGCATGGCACGGCATGGCACCGGCATGGCACGGCATGGCACCGGCATGGCACGGCATGGCACCGGCATGGCACGGCATGGCACCGGCATGGTACGGCATGGCACCGGCATGGCACGGCATGGCACCGGCATGGCACGGCATGGCACGGCATGGCACGGCATGGCACGGCATGGCACCGGCATGGCACGGCATGGCACCGGCATGGCACGGCATGGCACGGCATGGCACCGGCATGGCACCGGCATGGCACGGCATGGCACCGGCATGGCACGGCATGGCACCGGCATGGCACCGGCATGGCACGGCATGGCACCGGCATGGCACGGCATGGCACCGGCATGGCACGGCATGGCACGGCATGGCACCGGCATGGCACGGCATGGCACCGGCATGGCACGGCATGGCACCGGCATGGCACCGGCATGGCACGGCATGGCACCGGCATGGCACGGCATGGCACCGGCATGGCACGGCATGGCACCGGCATGGCACGGCATGGCACCGGCATGGCACGGGATGGCACCGGCATGGCACGGCATGGAATGGCATGGAATGGCATGGAATGGCATGGAATGGCATGGAATGGCATGGAATGGCATGGAATGGCATGGAATGGCATGGAATGGCATGGAATGGCATGGAATGGCATGGAATGGCATGGAATGGCATGGAATGGCATGGAATGGCATGGAATGGCATGGAATGGCATGGAATGGCATGGAATGGCATGGAATGGCATGGAATGGCATGGAATGGCATGGAATGGCATGGAATGGCATGGAATGGCATGGAATGGCATGGAATGGCATGTAATGACATGGAATGGCATGGAATGGCATGGAATGGCATGGAATGGCATGGAATGACATGGAATGACATGGAATGGCATGGAATGGCATCGAACGGCATGGCACCGCATGGCACGGCATGGCACGGCATGGCACGGCATGGCACGGCATGGCACGGCATGGCACGGCATGGCACCGGCATGGCACCGGCATGGCACCGGCATGGCACGGCATGGCACGGCATGGCACCGGCATGGCACGGCATGGCACGGCATGGCACCGGCATGGCACGGCATGGCACCGGCATGGCACGGCATGGCACGGCATGGCACCGGCATGGCACGGCATGGCACGGCATGGCACCGGCATGGCACGGCATGGCACCGGCATGGCACCGGCATGGCACGGCATGGCACCGGCATGGCACGGCATGGCACCGGCATGGCACGGCATGGCACCGGCATGGCACGGCATGGCACCGGCATGGCACGGCATGGCACCGGCATGGCACGGCATGGCACCGGCATGGCACGGCATGGCACCGGCATGGCACCGGCATGGCACGGCATGGCACCGGCATGGCACGGCATGGCACCGGCATGGCACGGCATGGCACCGGCATGGCACGGCATGGCACCGGCATGGCACGGCATGGCACCGGCATGGCACGGCATGGCACCGGCATGGCACGGCATGGCACCGGCATGGCACGGCATGGCACCGGCATGGCACGGCATGGCACCGGCATGGCACGGCATGGCACCGGCATGGCACGGCATGGCACCGGCATGGCACGGCATGGAATGGCATGGAATGGCATGGAATGGCATGGAATGGCATGGAATGGCATGGAATGGCATGGAATGGCATGGAATGGCATGGAATGGCATGGAATGGCATGGAATGGCATGGAATGGCATGGAATGGCATGGAATGGCATGGAATGGCAAGGAATGGCATGGAATGGCATGGAATGGCATGGAATGGCATGGAATGGCATGTAATGACATGGAATGGCATGGAATGGCATGGAATGGCATGGAATGGCATGGAATGGCATGGAATGACATGGAATGACATGGAATGGCATGGAATGGCATCGAATGGCATGGCACCGCATGGCACGGCATGGCACGGCATGGCACCGGCATGGCACGGCATGGCACCGGCATGGCACGGCATGGCACCGGCATGGCACGGCATGGCACCGGCATGGCACGGCATGGCACCGGCATGGCACGGCATGGCACCGGCATGGCACGGCATGGCACCGGCATGGCACCGGCATGGCACGGCATGGCACCGGCATGGCACGGCATGGCACGGCATGGCACGGCATGGCACCGGCATGGCACGGCATGGCACCGGCATGGCACGGCATGGCACGGCATGGCACCGGCATCGCACGGCATCGCACCGGCATGGCACGGCATGGCACCGGCATGGCACGGCATGGCACCGGCATGGCACGGCATGGCACCGCATTGAGTGGCATGGAATGGCATGGAATGGCATGGACTGGCATGGACTGGCATGGACTGGCATGGAATGGCATGGAATGGCATGGAATGGCATGGAATGGCATGGAATGGCATGGAATGGCATGGAATGGCATGGAATGGCATGGAATGGCATGGAATGGCATGGAATGGCATGGAATGGCATGGAATGGCATGTAATGACATGGAATGGCATGGAATGGCATGGAATGGCATGGAATGGCATGGAATGGCATGGAATGGCATGGAATGGCATGGAATGGCATGGAATGGCATGGAATGGCATGGAATGGCATGGAATGGCATGGAATGGCATGGAATGGCATGGAATGGCATGGAATGGCATGGAATGGCATGGAATGGCATGGAATGGCATGGAATGGCATGGAATGGCATGGAATGGCATGGAATGGCATGGAATGGCATGGAATGGCATGGAATGGCATGGAATGGCATGGAATGGCATGGAATGGCATGGAATGGCATGGAACGGCATGGAATGGCATGGAACGGCATGGCACCGCATGGCACGGCATGGCACGGCATGGCACGGCATGGCACCGGCATGGCACGGCATGGCACCGGCATGGCACGGCATGGCACGGCATGGCACGGCATGGCACCGACATGGCACGGCATGGCACCGGCATGGCACGGCATGGCACCGGCATGGCACGGCATGGCACCGGCATGGCACGGCATGGCACCGGCATGGCACGGCATGGCACCGGCATGGCACGGCATGGCACGGCATGGCACCGGCATGGCACGGCATGGCACCGGCATGGCACGGCATGGCACGGCATGGCACCGGCATGGCACGGCATGGCACCGGCATGGCACGGCATGGCACCGGCATGGCACGGCATGGCACCGGCATGGCACGGCATGGCACCGGCATGGCACGGCATGGCACCGGCATGGCACGGCATGGCACCGCATTGAGTGGCATGGAATGGCATGGAATGGCATGGACTGGCATGGACTGGCATGGACTGGCATGGACTGGCATGGAATGGCATGGAATGGCATGGAATGGCATGGAATGGCATGGAATGGCATGGAATGGCATGGAATGGCATGGAATGGCATGGAATGGCATGGAATGGCATGGAATGGCATGGAATGGCATGGAATGGCATGGAATGGCATGGAATGGCATGGAATGGCATGGAATGGCATGGAATGGCATGGAATGGCATGGAATGGCATGGAATGGCATGGAATGGCATGGAATGGCATGTAATGACATGGAATGGCATGGAATGGCATGGAATGGCATGGAATGGCATGGAATGGCATGGAATGGCATGGAATGGCATGGAATGGCATGGAATGACATGGAATGACATGGAATGGCATGGAATGGCATCGAATGGCATGGCACCGCATGGCACGGCATGGCACGGCATGGCACCGGCATGGCACGGCATGGCACCGGCATGGCACGGCATGGCACCGGCATGGCACGGCATGGCACCGGCATGGCACGGCATGGCACCGGCATGGCACGGCATGGCACCGGCATGGCACGGCATGGCACCGGCATGGCACCGGCATGGCACGGCATGGCACCGGCATGGCACGGCATGGCACGGCATGGCACGGCATGGCACCGGCATGGCACGGCATGGCACCGGCATGGCACGGCATGGCACGGCATGGCACCGGCATGGCACGGCATCGCACCGGCATGGCACGGCATCGCACCGGCATGGCACGGCATGGCACCGCATTGAGTGGCATGGAATGGCATGGAATGGCATGGACTGGCATGGACTGGCATGGACTGTCATGGAATGGCATGGAATGGCATGGAATGGCATGGAATGGCATGGAATGGCATGGAATGGCATGGAATGGCATGGAATGGCATGGAATGGCATGGAATGGCATGGAATGGCATGGAATGGCATGGAATGGCATGGAATGGCATGGAATGGCATGGAATGGCATGGAATGGCATGGAATGGCATGGAATGGCATGGAATGGCATGGAATGGCATGGAATGGCATGGAATGGCATGGAATGGCATGGAATGGCATGGAATGGCATGGAATGGCATGTAATGACATGGAATGGCATGGAATGGCATGGAATGACATGGAATGGCATGGAATGGCATGGAATGGCATCGAACGGCATGGCACCGCATGGCACGGCATGGCACGGCATGGCACGGCATGGCACGGCATGGCACCGGCATGGCACGGCATGGCACCGGCATGGCACGGCATGGCACGGCATGGCACCGGCATGGCACGGTATGGCACCGGCATGGCACGGCATGGCACGGCATGGCACCGGCATGGCACGGCATGGCACGGCATGGCACCGGCATGGCACGGCATGGCACCGGCATGGCACGGCATGGCACCGGCATGGCACGGCATGGCACCGGCATGGCACGGCATGGCACCGGCATGGCACGGCATGGCACCGGCATGGCACGGCATGGCACCGGCATGGCACGGCATGGCACCGGCATGGCACGGCATGGCACCGGCATGGCACGGCATGGCACGGCATGGCACCGGCATGGCACGGCATGGCACCGGCATGGCACGGCATGGCACCGGCATGGCACGGCATGGCACCGGCATGGCACGGCATGGCACCGGCATGGCACGGCATGGCACCGGCATGGCACGGCATGGCACCGGCATGGCACGGCATGGCACCGGCATGGCACGGCATGGCACCGGCATGGCACGGCATGGCACCGGCATGGCACGGCATGGCACCGGCATGGCACGGCATGGCACCGGCATGGCACGGCATGGCACCGGCATGGCACGGCATGGCACCGGCATGGCACGGCATGGCACCGGCATGGCACGGCATGGCACCGGCATGGCACGGCATGGCACCGGCATGGCACGGCATGGCACCGGCATGGCACGGCATGGCACCGGCATGGCACGGCATGGCACCGGCATGGCACCGGCATGGCACGGCATGGCACCGGCATGGCACGGCATGGCACCGGCATGGCACGGCATGGCACCGGCATGGCACGGCATGGCACCGGCATGGCACGGCATGGCACCGGCATGGCACGGCATGGCACCGGCATGGCACGGCATGGCACCGCATTGAGTGGCATGGAATGGCATGGAATGGCATGGACTGGCATGGACTGGCATGGACTGTCATGGAATGGCATGGAATGGCATGGAATGGCATGGAATGGCATGGAATGGCATGGAATGGCATGGAATGGCATGGAATGGCATGGAATGGCATGGAATGGCATGGAATGGCATGGAATGGCATGGAATGGCATGGAATGGCATGGAATGGCATGGAATGGCATGGAATGGCATGGAATGGCATGGAATGGCATGGAATGGCATGGAATGGCATGGAATGGCATGGAATGGCATGGAACGGCATGGAATGGCATGGAACGGCATGGCACGGCATGGCACGGCATGGCACGGCATGGCACGGCATGGCACCGGCATGGCACGGCATGGCACCGGCATGGCACGGCATGGCACGGCATGGCACGGCATGGCACCGACATGGCACGGCATGGCACCGGCATGGCACGGCATGGCACCGGCATGGCACGGCATGGCACCGGCATGGCACGGCATGGCACCGGCATGGCACGGCATGGCACGGCATGGCACGGCATGGCACGGCATGGCACCGGCATGGCACGGCATGGCACCGGCATGGCACGGCATGGCACCGGCATGGCACGGCATGGCACCGGCATGGCACGGCATGGCACCGGCATGGCACGGCATGGCACCGGCATGGCACGGCATGGCACCGGCATGGCACGGCATGGCACCGGCATGGCACGGCATGGCACCGGCATGGCACGGCATGGCACCGGCATGGCACGGCATGGCACGGCATGGCACCGGCATGGCACCGGCATGGCACGGCATGGCACCGGCATGGCACGGCATGGCACCGGCATGGCACCGGCATGGCACGGCATGGCACGGCATGGCACCGGCATGGCACGGCATGGCACGGCATGGCACGGCATGGCACGGCATGGCACCGGCATGGCACGGCATGGCACCGGCATGGCACGGCATGGCACGGCATGGCACGGCATGGCACCGACATGGCACGGCATGGCACCGGCATGGCACGGCATGGCACCGGCATGGCACGGCATGGCACCGGCATGGCACGGCATGGCACCGGCATGGCACGGCATGGCACGGCATGGCACCGGCATGGCACGGCATGGCACCGGCATGGCACGGCATGGCACCGGCATGGCACGGCATGGCACCGGCATGGCACGGCATGGCACCGGCATGGCACGGCATGGCACCGGCATGGCACGGCATGGCACCGGCATGGCACGGCATGGCACCGGCATGGCACGGCATGGCACCGGCATGGCACGGCATGGCACCGGCATGGCACGGCATGGCACCGGCATGGCACGGCATGGCACCGGCATGGCACGGCATGGCACCGGCATGGCACCGGCATGGCACGGCATGGCACCGGCATGGCACGGCATGGCACCGGCATGGCACCGGCATGGCACGGCATGGCACCGGCATGGCACGGCATGGCACCGGCATGGCACGGCATGGCACCGGCATGGCACGGCATGGCACCGGCATGGCACGGCATGGCACCGGCATGGCACGGCATGGCACCGGCATGGCACGGCATGGCACCGGCATGGCACGGCATGGCACCGGCATGGCACGGCATGGCACCGGCATGGCACGGCATGGAATGGCATGGAATGGCATGGAATGGCATGGAATGGCATGGAATGGCATGGAATGGCATGGAATGGCATGGAATGGTATGGAATGGCATGGAATGGCATGGCACCGCATGGCACGGCATGGCACGGCATGGCACGGCATGGCACCGGCATGGCACGGCATGGCACCGGCATGGCACGGCATGGCACCGGCATGGCACCGGCATGGCACGGCATGGCACCGGCATGGCACGGCATGGCACCGGCATGGTACGGCATGGCACCGGCATGGCACGGCATGGCACCGGCATGGCACGGCATGGCACGGCATGGCACGGCATGGCACCGGCATGGCACGGCATGGCACCGGCATGGCACGGCATGGCACGGCATGGCACCGGCATGGCACCGGCATGGCACGGCATGGCACCGGCATGGCACGGCATGGCACCGGCATGGCACCGGCATGGCACGGCATGGCACCGGCATGGCACGGCATGGCACCGGCATGGCACGGCATGGCACCGGCATGGCACGGCATGGCACCGGCATGGCACGGCATGGCACCGGCATGGCACCGGCATGGCACGGCATGGCACCGGCATGGCACGGCATGGCACCGGCATGGCACGGCATGGCACCGGCATGGCACGGCATGGCACCGGCATGGCACCGGCATGGCACCGGCATGGCACGGCATGGCACGGCATGGCACGGCATGGCACGGCATGGCACCGGCATGGCACGGCATGGCACTGGCATGGCACGGCATGGCACCGGCATGGCACGGCATGGCACCGGCATGGCACGGCATGGCACCGGCATGGCACGGCATGGCACCGGCATGGCACGGCATGGCACCGGCATGGCACCGGCATGGCACGGCATTGAATGGCATGGAATGGCATGGAATGGCATGGAATGGCATGGAATGGCATGGAATGGCATGGAATGGCATGGAATGGCATGGAATGGCATGGAATGGCATGGAATGGCATGGAATGGCATGGAATGGCATGGAATGGCATGGAATGGCATGGAATGGCATGGAATGGCATGGAATGGCATGGAATGGCATGGAATGACATGGAATGGCATGGAATGGCATGGCATGGCATGGCACCGCATGGCACGGCATGGCACGGCATGGCACGGCATGGCACGGCATGGCACGGCATGGCACGGCATGGCACGGCATGGCACGGCATGGCACCGCATGGCACGGCATGGCACGGCATGGCACGGCATGGCACGGCATGGCACGGCATTGAATGGCATGGAATGGCATTGAATGGCATGGAATGGCATTGAATGGCATGGAATGGCACGGCATGGCACGGCATGGCACCGCATTGAGTGGCATGGAATGGCATGGAATGGCATGGACAGGCATGGACTGGCATGGAATGGCATGGAATGGCATGGCACCGCATGGCCCGGCATGGCACGGCATGGCACGGCATGGCACCGGCATGGCACGGCATGGCACCGGCATGGCACGGCATTGAATGGCATGGAATGGCATGGAATGGCATGGAATGGCATGGAATGGCATGGAATGGCATGGAATGACATGGAATGGCATGGAATGACATGGAATGGCATGGAATGGCATGGAATGGCATGGAATGGCATGGAATGGCATGGAATGGCATGGAATGGCATGGAATGGCATGGAATGGCATGGAATGGCATGGAATGGCATGGAATGGCATGGAATCGCATGGCACCGGCATGGCACCGGCATGGCACGGCATGGCACGGCATGGCACGGCATGGCACGGCATGGCACGGCATGGCACGGCATGGCACGGCATGGCACGGCATGGAATGGCATTGTATGGCACGGAATGGCACGGCATGGCACGGCATGGCACGGCATGGCACGGCATGGCACGGCATGGCACCGCATTGAGTGGCATGGAATGGCATGGAATGGCATGGACTGGCATGGACTGGCATGGAATGGCATGGAATGGCATGGAATGGCATGGAATGGCATGGAATGGCATGGAATGGCATGGAATGGCATGGAATGGCATGGAATGGCATGGAATGGCATGGAATGGCATGGAATGGCATGGAATGGCATGGAATGGCATGGAATGGCATGGAATGGCATGGAATGGCATGGAATGGCATGGAATGGCATGGAATGGCATGGAATGGCATGGAATGGCATGGAATGGCATGGAATGGCATGGAATGGCATGGATTGGCATGGAATGGCATGGAATGGCATGGAATGGCATGGAATGGCATGGAATGGCATGGAATGACATGGAATGGCATGGAATGGCATGGAATGGCATGGAATGGCATGGAATGGCATGGAATGGCATGGAATGGCATGGAATGGCATGGAATGGCATGGAATGGCATGGAATTGCATGGCACCGGCATGGCACCGGCATGGCACCGGCATGGCACGGCATGGCACGGCATGGCACGGCATGGCACGGCATGGCACGGCATGGCACGGCATGGCACGGCATGGCACGGCATTGAATGGCATGGAATGGCATTGAATGGCACGGAATGGCACGGCATGGCACCGCATTGAGTGGCATGGAATGGCATGGACTGGCATGGACTGGCATGGAATGGCATGGAATGGCATGGAATGGCATGGAATGGCATGGAATGGCATGGAACGGCATGGAATGGCATGGAATGGCATGGAATGGCATGGAATGGCATGGAATGGCATGGAATGGCATGGAATGGCATGGAATGGCATGGAATGGCATGGAATGGCATGGAATGGCATGGAATGGCATGGAATGGCATGGAATGGCATGGAATGGCATGGAATGGCATGGAATGGCATGGAATGGCACGGCATGGCACGGCATGGCACGGCATGGCACGGCATGGCACGGCATGGCACGGCATGGCACCGGCATGGCACGGCATGGCACGGCATGGCACGGCATGGCACCGGCATGGCACGGCATGGCACCGGCATGGCACGGCATGGCACCGGCATGGCACGGCATGGCACCGGCATGGCACGGCATGGCACCGGCATGGCACGGCATGGCACGGCATGGCACCGGCATGGCACGGCATGGCACCGGCATGGCACGGCATGGCACGGCATGGCACCGGCATGGCACGGCATGGCACCGGCATGGCACGGCATGGCACGGCATGGCACGGCATGGCACGGCATGGCACGGCATGGCACGGCATGGCACGGCATGGCACGGCATGGCACGGCATGGCACGGCATGGCACGGCATGGCACGGCATGGCACGGCATGGCACGGCATGGCACGGCATGGCACGGCATGGCACGGCATGGCACGGCATGGCACGGCATGGCACGGCATGGCACGGCATGGCACGGCATGGCACGGCATGGCACGGCATGGCACGGCATGGCACGGCATGGCACGGCATGGCACGGCATGGCACGGCATGGCACGGCATGGCACGGCATGGCACGGCATGGCACGGCATGGCACGGCATGGCACGGCATGGCACGGCATGGCACGGCATGGCACGGCATGGCACGGCATGGCACGGCATGGCACGGCATGGCACGGCATGGCACGGCATGGCACGGCATGGCACGGCATGGCACGGCATGGCACGGCATGGCACGGCATGGCACGGCATGGCACGGCATGGCACGGCATGGCACGGCATGGCACGGCATGGCACGGCATGGCACGGCATGGCACGGCATGGCACGGCATGGCACGGCATGGCACGGCATGGCACGGCATGGCACGGCATGGCACGGCATGGCACGGCATGGCACGGCATGGCACGGCATGGCACGGCATGGCACGGCATGGCACGGCATGGCACGGCATGGCACGGCATGGCACGGCATGGCACGGCATGGCACGGCATGGCACGGCATGGCACGGCATGGCACGGCATGGCACGGCATGGCACGGCATGGCACGGCATGGCACGGCATGGCACGGCATGGCACGGCATGGCACGGCATGGCACGGCATGGCACGGCATGGCACGGCATGGCACGGCATGGCACGGCATGGCACGGCATGGCACGGCATGGCACGGCATGGCACGGCATGGCACGGCATGGCACGGCATGGCACGGCATGGCACGGCATGGCACGGCATGGCACGGCATGGCACGGCATGGCACGGCATGGCACGGCATGGCACGGCATGGCACGGCATGGCACGGCATGGCACGGCATGGCACGGCATGGCACGGCATGGCACGGCATGGCACGGCATGGCACGGCATGGCACGGCATGGCACGGCATGGCACGGCATGGCACGGCATGGCACGGCATGGCACGGCATGGCACGGCATGGCACGGCATGGCACGGCATGGCACGGCATGGCACGGCATGGCACGGCATGGCACGGCATGGCACGGCATGGCACGGCATGGCACGGCATGGCACGGCATGGCACGGCATGGCACGGCATGGCACGGCATGGCACGGCATGGCACGGCATGGCACGGCATGGCACGGCATGGCACGGCATGGCACGGCATGGCACGGCATGGCACGGCATGGCACGGCATGGCACGGCATGGCACGGCATGGCACGGCATGGCACGGCATGGCACGGCATGGCACGGCATGGCACGGCATGGCACGGCATGGCACGGCATGGCACGGCATGGCACGGCATGGCACGGCATGGCACGGCATGGCACGGCATGGCACGGCATGGCACGGCATGGCACGGCATGGCACGGCATGGCACGGCATGGCACGGCATGGCACGGCATGGCACGGCATGGCACGGCATGGCACGGCATGGCACGGCATGGCACGGCATGGCACGGCATGGCACGGCATGGCACGGCATGGCACGGCATGGCACGGCATGGCACGGCATGGCACGGCATGGCACGGCATGGCACGGCATGGCACGGCATGGCACGGCATGGCACGGCATGGCACGGCATGGCACGGCATGGCACGGCATGGCACGGCATGGCACGGCATGGCACGGCATGGCACGGCATGGCACGGCATGGCACGGCATGGCACGGCATGGCACGGCATGGCACGGCATGGCACGGCATGGCACGGCATGGCACGGCATGGCACGGCATGGCACGGCATGGCACGGCATGGCACGGCATGGCACGGCATGGCACGGCATGGCACGGCATGGCACGGCATGGCACGGCATTGAATGGCATGAAATGGCATGGAATGGTATGGAATGGCATGGAATGGCATGGAATGGCATGGAATGGCATGGAATGGCATGGAATGGCATGGAATGGCATGGAATGGCATGGATTGGCATGGAATGGCATGGAATGGCATGGAATGGCATGGAATGGCATGGAATGGCATGGAATGGCATGGAATGGCATGGAATGGCATGGAATGGCATGGAATGGCATGGAATGGCATGGAATGGCATGGAATGGCATGGAATGGCATGGAATGGCATGGAATGGCATGGCACGGCATGGCACGGCATGGCACGGCATGGCACGGCATGGCACGGCATGGCACGGCATTGAATGGCATGGAATGGCATTGAATGGCACGGAATGGCACGGCATGGCACCGCATTGAGTGGCATGGAATGGCATGGAATGGCATGGACTGGCATGGAATGGCATGGAATGGCATGGAATGGCATGGCACGGCATGGCACCGGCATGGCACGGCATGGCACCGGCATGGCACCGGCATGGCACGTCATGGCACCGGCATGGCACGGCATGGCACCGGCATGGCACGGCATGGCACCGGCATGGCACGGCATTGAATGGCATGGAATGGCATGGAATGGCATGGAATGGCATGGAATGGCATGGAATGGCATGGAATGACATGGAATGGCATGGAATGGCATGGAATGGCATGGAATGGCATGGAATGGCATGGCACCGCATGGCACGGCATGGCACGGCATGGCACGGCATGGCACCGGCATGGCACGGCATGGCACCGGCATGGCACCGGCATGGCACGGCATGGCACCGGCATGGCACGGCATGGCACCGGCATGGCACGGCATGGCACCGGCATGGCACCGGCATGGCACGGCATGGCACGGCATGGAATGGCATGGCACGGCATGGCACGGCATGGAATGGCATGGAATGGCATGGAATGGCATGGAATGGCATGGAATGGCATGGAATGGCATGGAATGGCATGGAATGGCATGGAATGGCATGGAATGGCATGGAATGGCATGGAATGGCATGGCACGGCATGGCACGGCATGGCACGGCATGGCACGGCATGGCACGGCATGGCACGGCATGGCACGGCATTGAATGGCATGGAATGGCATGGAATGGCATGGAATGGCATGGAATGGCATGGAATGGCATGGAATGGCATGGAATGGCATGGAATGGCATGGAATGGCATGGAATGGCATGGAATGGCATGGCACGGCATGGCACGGCATGGCACGGCATTGAATGGCATGGAATGGCATTGAATGGCACGGAATGGCACGGCATGGCACGGCATGGCACGGCATGGCACGGCATGGCACCGCATTGAGTGGCATGGAATGGCATGGAATGGCATGGACTGGCATGGACTGGCATGGAATGGCATGGAATGGCATGGCACGGCATGGCACGGCATGGCACCGGCATGGCACGGCATGGCACCGGCATGGCACGGCATGGCACCGGCATGGCACGGCATGGCACGGCATGGCACGGCATGGCACGGCATGGCACGGCATGGCACGGCATGGCACGGCATGGCACGGCATGGCACGGCATGGCACGGCATTGAATGGCATGGAATGGCATGGAATGGCATGGAATGGCATGGAATGGCATGGAATGGCATGGAATGGCATGGAATGGCATGGAATGGCATGGAATGGCATGGAATGGCATGGAATGGCATGGAATGGCATGGAATGGCATGGAATGGCATGGAATGGCATGGAATGGCATGGAATGGCATGGAATGGCATGGAATGGCATGGAATGGCATGGAATGGCATGGAATGGCATGGAATGGCATGGAATGGCATGGAATGGCATGGAATGGCATGGAATGGCATGGAATGACATGGAATGGCATGGAATGGCATGGAATGGCATGGAATGGCATGGCACGGCATGGCACGGCATGGCACGGCATGGCACGGCATGGCACGGCATTGAATGGCATGGAATGGCATTGAATGGCATGGAATGGCACGGCATGGCACCGGCATGGCACGGCATGGCACCGGCATGGCACGGCATGGCACCGGCATGGCACGGCATGGCACCGGCATGGCACCGGCATGGCACGGCATGGCACCGGCATGGCACGGCATGGCACCGGCATGGCACCGGCATGGCACGGCATGGCACCGGCATGGCACGGCATGGCACCGGCATGGCACGGCATGGCACCGGCATGGCACCGGCATGGCACGGCATGGCACCGGCATGGCACGGCATGGCACCGGCATGGCACGGCATGGCACCGGCATGGCACCAGCATGGCACGGCATGGCACGGCATGGCACGGCATGGAATGGCATGGAATGGCATGAAATGGCATGGAATGGCATGGAATGGCATGGAATGGCATGGCACCGCATGGCACGGCATGGCACGGCATGGCACCGGCATGGCACGGCATGGCACCGGCATGGCACCGGCATGGCACGGCATGGCACCGGCATGGCACGGCATGGCACCGGCATGGCACCGGCATGGCACGGCATGGCACGGCATGGCACGGCATGGAATGGCATGGAATGGCATGAAATGGCATGGAATGGCATGGAATGGCATGGAATGGCATGGCACCGCATGGCACGGCATGGCACGGCATGGCACGGCATGGCACGGCATGGCACGGCATGGCACGGCATGGCACGGCATGGCACGGCATGGCACGGCATGGCACGGCATGGCACGGCATTGAATGGCATTGAATGGCACGGAATGGCACGGCATGGCACCGCATTGAGTGGCATGGAATGGCATGGAATGGCATGGAATGGCATGGAATGGCATGGAATGGCATGGAATGGCATGGAATGGCATGGAATGGCATGGAATGGCATGGAATGGCATGGAATGGCATGGAATGGCATGGAATGGCATGGCACCGCATGGCACGGCATGGCACGGCATGGCACGGCATTGAATGGCATGGAATGGCATTGAATGGCATGGAATGGCACGGCATGGCACGGCATGGCACGGCATGGCACCGGCATGGCACGGCATGGCACGGCATGGCACGGAATGGCACGGCATGGCACCGCATTGAGTGGCATGGAATGGCATGGAATGGCATGGAATGGCATGGAATGGCATGGAATGGCATGGAATGGCATGGAATGGCATGGAATGGCATGGAATGGCATGGAATGGCATGGAATGGCATGGAATGGCATGGAATGGCATGGAATGGCATGGAATGGCATGGAATGGCATGGAATGGCATGGAATGGCATGGAATGGCATGGAATGGCATGGAATGGCATGGAATGGCATGGAATGGCATGGAATGGCATGGAATGGCATGGAATGGCATGGAATGGCATGGAATGGCATGGAATGGCATGGAATGGCATGGAATGGCATGGAATGGCATGGAATGGCATGGAATGGCATGGAATGGCATGGAATGGCATGGAATGGCATGGCACCGCATGGCACGGCATGGCACGGCATGGCACGGCATTGAATGGCATGGAATGGCATTGAATGGCATGGAATGGCACGGCATGGCACGGCATGGCACGGCATGGCACCGGCATGGCACCGGCATGGCACGGCATGGCACGGCATGGCACCGGCATGGCACGGCATGACACCGGCATGGCACGGCATGGCACGGCATGGCACCGGCATGGCACGGCATGGCACCGGCATGCCACGGCATGGCACGGCATGGCACGGCATGGCACGGCATGGCACGGCATGGCACGGCATGGCACGGCATGGCACGGCATTGAATGGCATTGAATGGCACGGAATGGCACGGCATGGCACCGCATTGAGTGGCATGGAATGGCATGGAATGGCATGGAATGGCATGGAATGGCATGGAATGGCATGGAATGGCATGGAATGGCATGGAATGGCATGGAATGGCATGGAATGGCATGGAATGGCATGGAATGGCATGGAATGGCATGGAATGGCATGGCACCGCATGGCACGGCATGGCACGGCATGGCACGGCATGGCACGGCATTGAATGGCATTGAATGGCACGGAATGGCACGGCATGGCACCGCATTGAGTGGCATGGAATGGCATGGAATGGCATGGAATGGCATGGAATGGCATGGAATGGCATGGAATGGCATGGAATGGCATGGAATGGCATGGAATGGCATGGAATGGCATGGAATGGCATGGAATGGCATGGAATGGCATGGAATGGCATGGAATGGCATGGAATGGCATGGAATGGCATGGCACCGCATGGCACGGCATGGCACGGCATGGCACGGCATTGAATGGCATGGAATGGCATTGAATGGCATGGAATGGCACGGCATGGCACGGCATGGCACGGCATGGCACCGGCATGGCACGGCATGGCACGGCATGGCACGGAATGGCACGGCATGGCACCGCATTGAGTGGCATGGAATGGCATGGAATGGCATGGAATGGCATGGAATGGCATGGAATGGCATGGAATGGCATGGAATGGCATGGAATGGCATGGAATGGCATGGAATGGCATGGAATGGCATGGAATGGCATGGAATGGCATGGAATGGCATGGAATGGCATGGAATGGCATGGAATGGCATGGAATGGCATGGAATGGCATGGAATGGCATGGAATGGCATGGAATGGCATGGAATGGCATGGAATGGCATGGAATGGCATGGAATGGCATGGAATGGCATGGAATGGCATGGAATGGCATGGAATGGCATGGAATGGCATGGAATGGCATGGAATGGCATGGAATGGCATGGAATGGCATGGAATGGCATGGAATGGCATGGAATGGCATGGAATGGCATGGAATGGCATGGCACCGCATGGCACGGCATGGCACGGCATGGCACGGCATTGAATGGCATGGAATGGCATTGAATGGCATGGAATGGCACGGCATGGCACGGCATGGCACGGCATGGCACCGGCATGGCACCGGCATGGCACGGCATGGCACGGCATGGCACCGGCATGGCACGGCATGACACCGGCATGGCACGGCATGGCACGGCATGGCACCGGCATGGCACGGCATGGCACCGGCATGCCACGGCATGGCACCGGCATGGCACGGCATGGCACGGCATGGCACGGCATGGCACGGCATGGCACGGCATGGCACCGGCATGGCACGGCATGGCACCGGCATGGCACGGCATGGCACCGGCATGGCACGGCATGGCACCGACATGGCACGGCATGGCACGGCATGGCACCGGCATGGCACGGCATGGCACCGGCATGGCACGGCATGGCACCGGCATGGCACGGCATGGAATGGCATGGAATGGCATGGAATGGCATGGAATGGCATTGAATGGCATTGAATGGCATGGCATGGCATGGAATGGCATGGAATGGCATTGAATGGCATGGCACGGCATGGCATGGAATGGCATTGAATGGCATGGCACGGCATGGCACGGCATGGCACGGCATGGCACGGCATGGCACGGCATGGCACGGCATTGCATGGCGTGGCACGGCATTGCATGGCGTGGCACGGCATTGCATGGCATGGCACGGCATTGAATGGCATGGCACGGCATTGCATGGCATGGCACGGCATTGCATGGGATGGCACGGCATTGAATGGCATGGCACGGAATGGCACGGCATTGAATGGCATGGAATGGCATGGAATGGCATGGAATGGCATGGAATGGCATGGAATGGCATGGAATGGCATGGAATGGCATGGAATGGCATGGAATGGCATGGAATGGCATGGAATGGCATGGAATGGCATGGAATGGCATGGAATGGCATGGAATGGCATGGAATGGCATGGAATGGCATGGAATGGCATGGAATGGCATGGAATGGCATGGAATGGCATGGAATGGCATGGAATGGCATGGAATGGCATGGAATGGCATGGCACCGCATGGCACGGCATGGCACGGCATGGCACGGCATTGAATGGCATGGAATGGCATTGAATGGCATGGAATGGCACGGCATGGCACGGCATGGCACGGCATGGCACCGGCATGGCACCGGCATGGCACGGCATGGCACGGCATGGCACCGGCATGGCACGGCATGACACCGGCATGGCACGGCATGGCACGGCATGGCACCGGCATGGCACGGCATGGCACCGGCATGCCACGGCATGGCACCGGCATGGCACGGCATGGCACGGCATGGCACGGCATGGCACGGCATGGCACCGGCATGGCACGGCATGGCACCGGCATGGCACGGCATGGCACCGGCATGGCACGGCATGGCACCGACATGGCACGGCATGGCACGGCATGGCACCGGCATGGCACGGCATGGCACCGGCATGGCACGGCATGGCACCGGCATGGCACGGCATGGAATGGCATGGAATGGCATGGAATGGCATGGAATGGCATTGAATGGCATTGAATGGCATGGCATGGCATGGAATGGCATGGAATGGCATTGAATGGCATGGCACGGCATGGCATGGAATGGCATTGAATGGCATGGCACGGCATGGCACGGCATGGCACGGCATGGCACGGCATGGCACGGCATTGCATGGCGTGGCACGGCATTGCATGGCGTGGCACGGCATTGCATGGCATGGCACGGCATTGAATGGCATGGCACGGCATTGCATGGCATGGCACGGCATTGCATGGGATGGCACGGCATTGAATGGCATGGCACGGAATGGCACGGCATTGAATGGCATGGAATGGCATGGAATGGCATGGAATGGCATGGAATGGCATGGAATGGCATGGAATGGCATGGAATGGCATGGAATGGCATGGAATGGCATGGAATGGCATGGAATGGCATGGAATGGCATGGAATGGCATGGAATGGCATGGAATGGCATGGAATGGCATGGAATGGCATGGAATGGCATGGAATGGCATGGAATGGCATGGAATGGCATGGAATGGCATGGAATGGCATGGAATGGCATGGAATGGCATTGAATGGCATGGAATGGCATTGAATGGCATGGAATGGCATTGACTGGCATGGAATGGCATGGAATGGCATTGAATGGCATGGAATGGCATGGAATGGCATGGAATGGCATGGAATGGCATGGAATGGCATGGAATGGCATGGAATGGCATGGAATGGCATGGAATGCCATGGAATGCCATGGCACGGCATGGCACGGCATGGTACGGCATGGCACGGCATGGCACGGCATGGCACGGCATGGCACGGCATGGCACGGCATGGCACGGCATGGCACGGCATGGCACGGCATTGAATGGCATGGAATGGCATGGCACGGCATGGCACGGCATGGTACGGCATGGCACGGCATGGCACGGCATTGAATGGCATGGAATGGCATGGAATGGCATGGAATGGCATGGAATGGCATGGAATGGCATGGCACGGCATGGAATGGCATGGAATGGCATGGAATGGCATGGAATGGCATGGAATGGCATGGAATGGCATGGAATGGCATGGAATGGCATGGAATGGCATGGAATGGCATGGAATGGCATGGAATGGCATGGAATGGCATGGAATGGCATGGAATGGCATGGAATGGCATGGAATGGCATGGAATGGCATGGAATGGCATGGAATGGCATGGAATGGCATGGAATGGCATGGAATGGCATGGAATGGCATGGAATGGCATGGAATGGCATGGAATGGCATGGAATGGCATGGAATGGCATGGAATGGCATGGAATGGCATGGAATGGCATGGAATGGCATGGAATGGCATGGAATGGCATGGAATGGCATGGAATGGCATGGAATGGCATGGAATGGCATGGAATGGCATGGAATGGCATGGAATGGCATGGAATGGCATGGAATGGCATGGAATGGCATGGAATGGCATGGAATGGCATGGAGTGGCATGGAATGGCATGGAATGGCATGGAATGGCATGGAATGGCATGGAATGGCATGGAATGGCATGGAATGGCATGGAATGGCATGGAATGGCATGGAATGGCATGGAATGGCTTGGAATGGCATGGAATGGCATGGAATGGCATGGAATGGCATGGAATGGCATGGAATGGAATGGCATGGCACGGCATTGAATGGCATGGAATGGCACGGCATGGCACCGGCATGGCACGGCATGGCACCGGCATGGCACGGCATGGCACCGGCATGGCACCGGCATGGCACGGCATGGCACCGGCATGGCACGGCATGGCACCGGCATGGCACGGCATGGCACCGGCATGGCACCGGCATGGCACGGCATGGCACCGGCATGGCACCGGCATGGCACGGCATGGCACCGGCATGGCACGGCATGGCACCGGCATGGCACCGGCATGGCACGGCATGGCACGGCATGGCACGGCATGGAATGGCATGGAATGGCACGGCATGGCACCGCATTGAGTGGCATGGAATGGCATGGAATGGCATGGACTGGCATGGACTGGCATGGAATGGCATGGAATGGCATGGCACGGCATGGCACGGCATGGCACGGCATGGCACGGCATGGCACGGCATGGCACGGCATGGCACGGCATGGCACGGCATTGAATGGCATGGAATGGCATTGAATGGCACGGAATGGCACGACATGGCACCGCATTGAGTGGCATGGAATGGCATGGAATGGCATGGAATGGCATGGAATGGCATGGAATGGCATGGAATGGCATGGAATGGCATGGAATGGCATGGAATGGCATGGAATGGCATGGAATGGCATGGAATGGCATGGAATGGCATGGAATGGCATGGAATGGCATGGAATGGCATGGAATGGCATGGAATGGCATGGACTGGCATGGAATGGCATGGAATGGCATGGCACCGCATGGCACGGCATGGCACGGCATGGCACGGCATTGAATGGCATGGAATGGCATTGAATGGCATGGAATGGCACGGCATGGCACGGCATGGCACGGCATGGCACCGGCATGGCACCGGCATGGCACCGGCATGGCACGGCATGGCACGGCATGGCACCGGCATGGCCCGGCATGACACCGGCATGGCACGGCATGGCACGGCATGGCACCGGCATGGCACGGCATGGCACCGGCATGGCACGGCATGGCACCGGCATGCCACGGCATGGCACCGGCATGGCACGGCATGGCACGGCATGGCACGGCATGGCACGGCATGGCACCGGCATGGCACGGCATGGCACCGGCATGGCACGGCATGGCACCGGCATGGCACGGCATTGCACCGGCATGGCACGGCATGGCACCGGCATGGCACGGCATGGCACCGACATGGCACGGCATGGCACGGCATGGCACCGGCATGGCACGGCATGGCACCGGCATGGCACGGCATGGCACCGGCATGGCACGGCATGGCACCGGCATGGCACGGCATGGCACCGGCATGGCACGGCATGGCACGGCATGGCACCGGCATGGCACGGCATGGAATGGCATGGAATGGCATGGAATGGCATGGAATGGCATGGGATGGCATGGAATGGCATTGAATGGCATTGAATGGCATGGCATGGCATGGAATGGCATGGAATGGCATTGAATGGCATGGAATGGCATTGAATGGCATGGCACGGCATGGCATGGAATGGCATTGAATGGCATGGCACGGCATGGCACGGCATGGCACGGCATTGCATGGCGTGGCACGGCATTGCATGGCATGGCACGGCATTGAATGGCATGGCACGGCATTGCATGGCATGGCACGGCATTGCATGGCATGGCACGGCATTGAATGGCATGGCACGGCATGGCACGGCATTGAATGGCATGGAATGGCATGGAATGGCATGGAATGGCATGGAATGGCATGGAATGGCATGGAATGGCATGGAATGGCATGGAATGGCATGGAATGGCATGGAATGGCATGGAATGGCATGGAATGGCATGGAATGGCATGGAATGGCATGGAATGGCATGGAATGGCATGGAATGGCATGGAATGGCATGGAATGGCATGGAATGGCATGGAATGGCATGGAATGGCATGGAATGGCATGGAATGGCATGGAATGGCATGGAATGGCATGGAATGGCATGGAATGGCATGGAATGGCATGGAATGGCATGGAATGGCATGGAATGGCATGGAATGGCATGGAATGGCATGGAATGGCATGGAATGGCATGGAATGGCATGGAATGGCATGGAATGGCATGGAATGGCATGGAATGGCATGGAATGGCATGGAATGGCATGGAATGGCATGGAATGGCATGGAATGGCATGGAATGGCATGGAATGGCATGGAATGGCATGGAATGGCATGGAATGGCATGGAATGGCATGGAATGGCATGGAATGGCATGGAATGGCATGGAATGGCATGGAATGGCATCGAATGGCATGGCACCGCATGGCACGGCATGGCACCGGCATGGCACGGCATGGCACCGGCATGGCACCGGCATGGCACGGCATGGCACGGCATGGCACCGGCATGGCACGGCATGGCACGGCATGGCACCGGCATGGCACGGCATGGCACCGGCATGGCACGGCATGGCACCGGCATGGCACGGCATGGCACCGGCATGGCACGGCATGGCACCGGCATGGCACGGCATGGCACCGGCATGGCACGGCATGGCACCGGCATGGCACGGCATGGCACCGGCATGGCACGGCATGGCACCGGCATGGCACGGCATGGCACCGGCATGGCACGGCATGGCACCGGCATGGCACGGCATGGCACCGGCATGGCACGGCATGGCACCGGCATGGCACGGCATGGCACCGGCATGGCACGGCATGGCACCGGCATGGCACGGCATGGCACCGGCATGGCACGGCATGGCACCGGCATGGCACGGCATGGCACCGGCATGGAATGGCATGGAATGGCATGGAATGGCATGGAATGGCATGGAATGGCATGGAATGGCATGGAATGGCATGGAATGGCATGGAATGGCATGGAATGGCATGGAATGGCATGGCACCGGCATGGCACGGCATGGCACGGCATGGCACGGCATGGCACGGCATGGCACGGCATGGCACCGGCATGGCACGGCATGGCACCGGCATGGCACGGCATGGCACGGCATGGCACCGGCATAGCACGGCATGGCACCGGCATGGCACGGCATGGCACCGGCATGGCACGGCATGGCACCGGCATGGCACGGCATGGCACCGGCATGGCACGGCATGGCACCGGCATGGCACGGCATGGCACCGGCATGGCACGGCATGGCACCGGCATGGCACGGCATGGCACCGGCATGGCACCGGCATGGCACGGCATGGCACCGGCATGGCACGGCATGGCACCGGCATGGCACGGCATGGCACCGGCATGGCACGGCATGGCACCGGCATGGCACGGCATGGCACCGGCATGGCACGGCATGGCACCGGCATGGCACCGGCATGGAATGGCATGGAATGGCATGGAATGGCATGGCACGGCATGGCACCGGCATGGCACGGCATGGCACCGGCATGGCACGGGATGGCACCGGCATGGCACGGCATGGCACCGGCATGGCACGGCATGGCACCGGCATGGCACGGCATGGCACCGGCATGGCACGGCATGGCACGGCATGGCACGGCATGGCACGGCATGGCACGGCATGGCACGGCATGACACGGCATGGCACCGGCATGGCACGGCATGGCACCGGCATGGCACGGCATGGCACCGGCATGGCACGGCATGGCACGGCATGGCACCGGCATGGCACGGCATGGCACGGCATGGCACCGGCATGGACTGGCATGGACTGGCATGGAATGGCATGGAATGGCATGGAATGGCATGGAATGGCATGGAATGGCATGGAATGGCATGGAATGGCATGGAATGGCATGGAATGGCATGGAATGGCATGGAATGGCATGGAATGGCATGGAATGGCATGGAATGACATGGAATGGCATGGAATGGCATGGAATGGCATGGAATGGCATGGAATGGCATGGAATGGCATGGAATGGCATGGACTGGCATGGAATGGCATGGCACGGCATGGCACGGCATGGCACCGGCATGGCACGGCATGGCACCGGCATGGCACGGCATGGCACGGCATGGCACCGGCATGGCACGGCATGGCACCGGCATGGCACGGCATGGCACGGCATGGCACCGGCATGGCACGGCATGGCACCGGCATGGCACGGCATGGCACCGGCATGGCACCGGCATGGCACGGCATTGAATGGCATGGAATGGCATGGAATGGCATGGAATGGCATGGAATGGCATGGAATGGCATGGAATGGCATGGAATGGCATGGAATGGCATGGAATGGCATGGAATGGCATGGAATGGCATGGAATGGCATGGAATGGCATGGAATGGCATGGAATGGCATGGAATGGCATGGAATGGCATGGAATGGCATGGAATGGCATGGAATGGCATGGAATGGCATGGAATGGCATGGAATGGCATGGAATGGCATGGAATGGCATGGAATGGCATGGAATGGCATGGAATGGCATGGAATGGCATGGAATGGCATGGAATGGCATGGAATGGCATGGAATGACATGGAATGGCATGGAATGGCATGGCATGGCATGGCACCGCATGGCATGGCATGGCACCGCATGGCACGGCATGGCACGGCATGGCACGGCATGGCACGGCATGGCACGGCATGGCACCGCATGGCACGGCATGGCACGGCATGGCACGGCATGGCACGGCATTGAATGGCATGGAATGGCATTGAATGGCATGGAATGGCATTGAATGGCATGGAATGGCATTGAATGGCATGGAATGGCACGGCATGGCACGGCATGGCACCGCATTGAGTGGCATGGAATGGCATGGAATGGCATGGACAGGCATGGACTGGCATGGAATGGCATGGAATGGCATGGCACCGCATGGCCCGGCATGGCACGGCATGGCACGGCATGGCACCGGCATGGCACGGCATGGCACCGGCATGGCACGGCATTGAATGGCATGGAATGGCATGGAATGGCATGGAATGGCATGGAATGGCATGGAATGGCATGGAATGGCATGGAATGGCATGGAATGACATGGAATGGCATGGAATGACATGGAATGGCATGGAATGGCATGGAATGGCATGGAATGGCATGGAATGGCATGGAATGGCATGGAATGGCATGGAATGGCATGGAATGGCATGGAATGGCATGGAATGGCATGGAATGGCATGGAATGGCATGGAATGGCATGGAATGGCATGGAATCGCATGGCACCGGCATGGCACCGGCATGGCACGGCATGGAATGGCATGGAATGGCATGGAATGGCATGGAATGGCATGGAATGGCATGGAATGGCATGGAATCGCATGGCACCGGCATGGCACCGGCATGGCACCGACATGGCACGGCATGGCACGGCATGGCACCGGCATGGCACGGCATGGCACCGGCATGGCACGGCATGGCACCGGCATGGCACCGGCATGGCACGGCATGGCACCGGCATGGCACGGCATGGCACCGGCATGGCACCGGCATGGCACGGCATGGCACGGCATGGCACGGCATGGCACGGCATGGCACGGCATGGCACGGCATGGCACGGCATGGCACGGCATGGCACGGCATGGCACGGCATGGCACGGCATGGCACGGCATGGCACGGCATGGCACGGCATGGCACGGCATGGCACGGCATGGAATGGCATTGAATGGCACGGAATGGCACGGCATGGCACCGCATTGAGTGGCATGGAATGGCATGGAATGGCATGGACTGGCATGGACTGGCATGGAATGGCATGGAATGGCATGGCACGGCATGGCACGGCATGGCACGGCATGGCACGGCATGGCACGGCATGGCACGGCATGGCACGGCATGGCACGGCATGGCACGGCATGGCACGGCATGGCACGGCATTGAATGGCATTGAATGGCACGGAATGGCACGGCATGGCACCGCATTGAGTGGCATGGAATGGCATGGAATGGCATGGAATGGCATGGAATGGCATGGAATGGCATGGAATGGCATGGAATGGCATGGAATGGCATGGAATGGCATGGAATGGCATGGAATGGCATGGAATGGCATGGAATGGCATGGAATGGCATGGAATGGCATGGAATGGCATGGAATGGCATGGAATGGCATGGCACCGCATGGCACGGCATGGCACGGCATGGCACGGCATTGAATGGCATGGAATGGCATTGAATGGCATGGAATGGCACGGCATGGCACGGCATGGCACGGCATGGCACCGGCATGGCACGGCATGGCACGGCATGGCACGGCATGGCACGGCATTGAATGGCATTGAATGGCACGGAATGGCACGGCATGGCACCGCATTGAGTGGCATGGAATGGCATGGAATGGCATGGAATGGCATGGAATGGCATGGAATGGCATGGAATGGCATGGAATGGCATGGAATGGCATGGAATGGCATGGAATGGCATGGAATGGCATGGAATGGCATGGAATGGCATGGAATGGCATGGAATGGCATGGAATGGCATGGAATGGCATGGAATGGCATGGAATGGCATGGAATGGCATGGAATGGCATGGAATGGCATGGAATGGCATGGAATGGCATGGAATGGCATGGCACCGCATGGCACGGCATGGCACGGCATGGCACGGCATTGAATGGCATGGAATGGCATTGAATGGCATGGAATGGCACGGCATGGCACGGCATGGCACGGCATGGCACGGCATGGCACCGGCATGGCACCGGCATGGCACGGCATGGCACGGCATGGCACCGGCATGGCACGGCATGACACCGGCATGGCACGGCATGGCACGGCATGGCACCGGCATGGCACGGCATGGCACCGGCATGCCACGGCATGGCACCGGCATGGCACGGCATGGCACGGCATGGCACGGCATGGCACGGCATGGCACGGCATGGCACCGGCATGGCACGGCATGGCACCGGCATGGCACGGCATGGCACCGGCATGGCACGGCATGGCACCGACATGGCACGGCATGGCACGGCATGGCACCGGCATGGCACGGCATGGCACCGGCATGGCACGGCATGGCACCGGCATGGCACGGCATGGAATGGCATGGAATGGCATGGAATGGCATGGAATGGCATTGAATGGCATTGAATGGCATGGCATGGCATGGAATGGCATGGAATGGCATTGAATGGCATGGCACGGCATGGCATGGAATGGCATTGAATGGCATGGCACGGCATGGCACGGCATGGCACGGCATGGCACGGCATGGCACGGCATGGCACGGCATTGCATGGCGTGGCACGGCATTGCATGGCGTGGCA
Source organism: Cryptus armator (assembly GCA_963971235.1). NCBI lineage: Eukaryota > Metazoa > Arthropoda > Insecta > Hymenoptera > Ichneumonidae > Cryptus > Cryptus armator. The sequence continues at coordinate 25,674 of CAXARG010000211.1, read as the reverse complement.
CGGCATTGCATGGCATGGCACGGCATTGAATGGCATGGCACGGCATTGCATGGCATGGCACGGCATTGCATGGGATGGCACGGCATTGAATGGCATGGCACGGAATGGCACGGCATTGAATGGCATGGAATGGCATGGAATGGCATGGAATGGCATGGAATGGCATGGAATGGCATGGAATGGCATGGAATGGCATGGAATGGCATGGAATGGCATGGAATGGCATGGAATGGCATGGAATGGCATGGAATGGCATGGAATGGCATGGAATGGCATGGAATGGCATGGAATGGCATGGAATGGCATGGAATGGCATGGAATGGCATGGAATGGCATGGAATGGCATGGAATGGCATGGAATGGCATGGAATGGCATGGAATGGCATTGAATGGCATGGAATGGCATTGACTGGCATGGAATGGCATGGAATGGCATTGAATGGCATGGAATGGCATGGAATGGCATGGAATGGCATGGAATGGCATGGAATGGCATGGAATGGCATGGAATGGCATGGAATGGCATGGAATGGCATGGAATGCCATGGAATGCCATGGCACGGCATGGCACGGCATGGTACGGCATGGCACGGCATGGCACGGCATGGCACGGCATGGCACGGCATGGCACGGCATGGCACGGCATGGCACGGCATGGCACGGCATGGCACGGCATGGCACGGCATTGAATGGCATGGAATGGCATGGCACGGCATGGCACGGCATGGTACGGCATGGCACGGCATGGCACGGCATTGAATGGCATGGAATGGCATGGAATGGCATGGAATGGCATGGAATGGCATGGAATGGCATGGAATGGCATGGAATGGCATGGCACGGCATGGAATGGCATGGAATGGCATGGAATGGCATGGAATGGCATGGAATGGCATGGAATGGCATGGAATGGCATGGAATGGCATGGAATGGCATGGAATGGCATGGAATGGCATGGAATGGCATGGAATGGCATGGAATGGCATGGAATGGCATGGAATGGCATGGAATGGCATGGAATGGCATGGAATGGCATGGAATGGCATGGAATGGCATGGAATGGCATGGAATGGCATGGAATGGCATGGAATGGCATGGAATGGCATGGAATGGCATGGAATGGCATGGAATGGCATGGAATGGCATGGAATGGCATGGAATGGCATGGAATGGCATGGAATGGCATGGAATGGCATGGAATGGCATGGAATGGCATGGAATGGCATGGAATGGCATGGAATGGCATGGAATGGCATGGAATGGCATGGAATGGCATGGAATGGCATGGAATGGCATGGAATGGCATGGAATGGCATGGAATGGCATGGAATGGCATGGAATGGCATGGAATGGCATGGAATGGCATGGAATGGCATGGAATGGCATGGAATGGCATGGAATGGCATGGAATGGCATGGAATGGCATGGAATGGCATGGAATGGCATGGAATGGCATGGAATGGCATGGAATGGCATGGAATGGCATGGAATGGCATGGAATGGCATGGAATGGCATGGAATGGCATGGAATGGCATGGAATGGCATGGAATGGCATGGAATGGCATGGAATGGCATGGAATGGCATGGAATGGCATGGAATGGCATGGAATGGCATGGAATGGCATGGAATGGCATGGAATGGCATGGAATGGCATGGAATGGCATGGAATGGCATGGAATGGCATGGAATGGCATGGAATGGCATGGAATGGCATGGAATGGCATGGAATGGCATGGAATGGCATGGAATGGCATGGAATGGCATGGAATGGCATGGAATGGCATGGAATGGCATGGAATGGCATGGAATGGCATGGAATGGCATGGAATGGCATGGAATGGCATGGAATGGCATGGAATGGCATGGAATGGCATGGAATGGCATGGAATGGCATGGAATGGCTTGGAATGGCATGGAATGGCATGGAATGGCATGGAATGGCATGGAATGGCATGGAATGGCATGGAATGGCATGGAATGGAATGGCATGGCACGGCATTGAATGGCATGGAATGGCACGGCATGGCACCGGCATGGCACGGCATGGCACCGGCATGGCACGGCATGGCACCGGCATGGCACCGGCATGGCACGGCATGGCACCGGCATGGCACGGCATGGCACCGGCATGGCACGGCATGGCACCGGCATGGCACCGGCATGGCACGGCATGGCACCGGCATGGCACCGGCATGGCACGGCATGGCACCGGCATGGCACGGCATGGCACCGGCATGGCACCGGCATGGCACGGCATGGCACGGCATGGCACGGCATGGAATGGCATGGAATGGCACGGCATGGCACCGCATTGAGTGGCATGGAATGGCATGGAATGGCATGGACTGGCATGGACTGGCATGGAATGGCATGGAATGGCATGGCACGGCATGGCACGGCATGGCACGGCATGGCACGGCATGGCACGGCATGGCACGGCATGGCACGGCATGGCACGGCATGGCACGGCATGGCACGGCATGGCATGGCATGGCACGGCATGGCACGGCATTGAATGGCATGGAATGGCATTGAATGGCACGGAATGGCACGACATGGCACCGCATTGAGTGGCATGGAATGGCATGGAATGGCATGGAATGGCATGGAATGGCATGGAATGGCATGGAATGGCATGGAATGGCATGGAATGGCATGGAATGGCATGGAATGGCATGGAATGGCATGGAATGGCATGGAATGGCATGGAATGGCATGGACTGGCATGGAATGGCATGGAATGGCATGGCACCGCATGGCACGGCATGGCACGGCATGGCACGGCATTGAATGGCATGGAATGGCATTGAATGGCATGGAATGGCACGGCATGGCACGGCATGGCACGGCATGGCACCGGCATGGCACCGGCATGGCACCGGCACGGCATGGCACGGCATGGCACCGGCATGGCCCGGCATGACACCGGCATGGCACGGCATGGCACGGCATGGCACCGGCATGGCACGGCATGGCACCGGCATGGCACGGCATGGCACCGGCATGCCACGGCATGGCACCGGCATGGCACGGCATGGCACGGCATGGCACCGGCATGGCACGGCATGGCACCGGCATGGCACGGCATGGCACCGGCATGGCACGGCATTGCACCGGCATGGCACGGCATGGCACCGGCATGGCACGGCATGGCACCGGCATGGCACGGCATGGCACCGGCATGGCACGGCATGGCACCGGCATGGCACGGCATGGCACCGGCATGGCACGGCATGGCACCGGCATGGCACGGCATGGAATGGCATGGAATGGCATGGAATGGCATGGAATGGCATGGAATGGCATGGAATGGCATTGAATGGCATTGAATGGCATTGAATGGCATGGCATGGCATGGAATGGCATGGAATGGCATTGAATGGCATGGAATGGCATTGAATGGCATGGCACGGCATGGCATGGAATGGCACCGGCATGGCACCGGCATGGCACGGCATGGCACGGCATGGCACGGCATGGAATGGCATGGAATGGCATGAAATGGCATGGAATGGCATGGAATGGCATGAAATGGCATGGAATGGCATGGAATGGCATGGAATGGCATGGCACCGCATGGCACGGCATGGCACGGCATGGCACGGCATGGCACGGCATGGCACGGCATGGCACGGCATGGCACGGCATGGCACGGCATGGCACGGCATGGCACGGCATGGCACGGCATGGCATTGAATGGCACGGAATGGCACGGCATGGCACCGCATTGAGTGGCATGGAATGGCATGGAATGGCATGGACTGGCATGGACTGGCATGGAATGGCATGGAATGGCATGGCACGGCATGGCACGGCATGGCACGGCATGGCACGGCATGGCACGGCATGGCACGGCATGGCACGGCATGGCACGGCATGGCACGGCATGGCACGGCATGGCACGGCATTGAATGGCATTGAATGGCACGGAATGGCACGGCATGGCACCGCATTGAGTGGCATGGAATGGCATGGAATGGCATGGAATGGCATGGAATGGCATGGAATGGCATGGAATGGCATGGAATGGCATGGAATGGCATGGAATGGCATGGAATGGCATGGAATGGCATGGAATGGCATGGAATGGCATGGAATGGCATGGAATGGCATGGAATGGCATGGAATGGCATGGAATGGCATGGAATGGCATGGAATGGCATGGAATGGCATGGAATGGCATGGAATGGCATGGAATGGCATGGAATGGCATGGAATGGCATGGAATGGCATGGAATGGCATGGAATGGCATGGAATGGCATGGAATGGCATGGAATGGCATGGAATGGCATGGAATGGCATGGAATGGCATGGAATGGCATGGAATGGCATGGAATGGCATGGCACCGCATGGCACGGCATGGCACGGCATGGCACGGCATTGAATGGCATGGAATGGCATTGAATGGCATGGAATGGCACGGCATGGCACGGCATGGCACGGCATGGCACCGGCATGGCACCGGCATGGCACGGCATGGCACGGCATGGCACCGGCATGGCACGGCATGACACCGGCATGGCACGGCATGGCACGGCATGGCACCGGCATGGCACGGCATGGCACCGGCATGCCACGGCATGGCACCGGCATGGCACGGCATGGCACGGCATGGCACGGCATGGCACGGCATGGCACGGCATGGCACCGGCATGGCACGGCATGGCACCGGCATGGCACGGCATGGCACCGGCATGGCACGGCATGGCACCGACATGGCACGGCATGGCACGGCATGGCACCGGCATGGCACGGCATGGCACCGGCATGGCACGGCATGGCACCGGCATGGCACGGCATGGAATGGCATGGAATGGCATGGAATGGCATGGAATGGCATTGAATGGCATTGAATGGCATGGCATGGCATGGAATGGCATGGAATGGCATTGAATGGCATGGCACGGCATGGCATGGAATGGCATTGAATGGCATGGCACGGCATGGCACGGCATGGCACGGCATGGCACGGCATGGCACGGCATTGCATGGCGTGGCACGGCATTGCATGGCGTGGCACGGCATTGCATGGCGTGGCACGGCATTGCATGGCATGGCACGGCATTGAATGGCATGGCACGGCATTGCATGGCATGGCACGGCATTGCATGGGATGGCACGGCATTGAATGGCATGGCACGGAATGGCACGGCATTGAATGGCATGGAATGGCATGGAATGGCATGGAATGGCATGGAATGGCATGGAATGGCATGGAATGGCATGGAATGGCATGGAATGGCATGGAATGGCATGGAATGGCATGGAATGGCATGGAATGGCATGGAATGGCATGGAATGGCATGGAATGGCATGGAATGGCATGGAATGGCATGGAATGGCATGGAATGGCATGGAATGGCATGGAATGGCATGGAATGGCATGGAATGGCATGGAATGGCATGGAATGGCATGGAATGGCATGGAATGGCATGGAATGGCATGGAATGGCATGGAATGGCATGGAATGGCATGGAATGGCATGGAATGGCATGGAATGGCATGGAATGGCATGGAATGGCATGGAATGGCATGGAATGGCATGGAATGGCATGGAATGGCATGGAATGGCATGGAATGGCATGGAATGGCATGGAATGGCATGGAATGGCATGGAATGGCATGGAATGGCATGGAATGGCATGGAATGGCATGGAATGGCATGGAATGGCATGGAATGGCATGGAATGGCATGGAATGGCATGGAATGGCATGGAATGGCATGGAATGGCATGGAATGGCATGGAATGGCATGGAATGGCATGGAATGGCATGGAATGGCATGGAATGGCATGGAATGGCATGGAATGGCATGGAATGGCATGGAATGGCATGGAATGGCATGGAATGGCATGGAATGGCATGGAATGGCATGGAATGGCATGGAATGGCATGGAATGGCATGGAATGGCATGGAATGGCATGGAATGGCATGGAATGGCATGGAATGGCATGGAATGGCATGGAATGGCATGGAATGGCATGGAATGGCATGGAATGGCATGGAATGGCATGGCACCGCATGGCACGGCATGGCACGGCATGGCACGGCATTGAATGGCATGGAATGGCATTGAATGGCATGGAATGGCACGGCATGGCACGGCATGGCACGGCATGGCACCGGCATGGCACCGGCATGGCACGGCATGGCACGGCATGGCACCGGCATGGCACGGCATGACACCGGCATGGCACGGCATGGCACGGCATGGCACCGGCATGGCACGGCATGGCACCGGCATGCCACGGCATGGCACGGCATGGCACGGCATGGCACGGCATGGCACGGCATGGCACGGCATGGCACGGCATGGCACGGCATTGAATGGCATTGAATGGCACGGAATGGCACGGCATGGCACCGCATTGAGTGGCATGGAATGGCATGGAATGGCATGGAATGGCATGGAATGGCATGGAATGGCATGGAATGGCATGGAATGGCATGGAATGGCATGGAATGGCATGGAATGGCATGGAATGGCATGGAATGGCATGGAATGGCATGGAATGGCATGGAATGGCATGGAATGGCATGGAATGGCATGGAATGGCATGGCACCGCATGGCACGGCATGGCACGGCATGGCACGGCATGGCACGGCATTGAATGGCATTGAATGGCACGGAATGGCACGGCATGGCACCGCATTGAGTGGCATGGAATGGCATGGAATGGCATGGAATGGCATGGAATGGCATGGAATGGCATGGAATGGCATGGAATGGCATGGAATGGCATGGAATGGCATGGAATGGCATGGAATGGCATGGAATGGCATGGAATGGCATGGCACCGCATGGCACGGCATGGCACGGCATGGCACGGCATTGAATGGCATGGAATGGCATTGAATGGCATGGAATGGCACGGCATGGCACGGCATGGCACGGCATGGCACCGGCATGGCACGGCATGGCACGGCATGGCACGGAATGGCACGGCATGGCACCGCATTGAGTGGCATGGAATGGCATGGAATGGCATGGAATGGCATGGAATGGCATGGAATGGCATGGAATGGCATGGAATGGCATGGAATGGCATGGAATGGCATGGAATGGCATGGAATGGCATGGAATGGCATGGAATGGCATGGAATGGCATGGAATGGCATGGAATGGCATGGAATGGCATGGAATGGCATGGAATGGCATGGAATGGCATGGAATGGCATGGAATGGCATGGAATGGCATGGAATGGCATGGAATGGCATGGAATGGCATGGCACCGCATGGCACGGCATGGCACGGCATGGCACGGCATTGAATGGCATGGAATGGCATTGAATGGCATGGAATGGCACGGCATGGCACGGCATGGCACGGCATGGCACCGGCATGGCACCGGCATGGCACGGCATGGCACGGCATGGCACCGGCATGGCACGGCATGACACCGGCATGGCACGGCATGGCACGGCATGGCACCGGCATGGCACGGCATGGCACCGGCATGCCACGGCATGGCACCGGCATGGCACGGCATGGCACGGCATGGCACGGCATGGCACGGCATGGCACGGCATGGCACCGGCATGGCACGGCATGGCACCGGCATGGCACGGCATGGCACCGGCATGGCACGGCATGGCACCGACATGGCACGGCATGGCACGGCATGGCACGGCATGGCACCGGCATGGCACGGCATGGCACCGGCATGGCACGGCATGGAATGGCATGGAATGGCATGGAATGGCATGGAATGGCATTGAATGGCATTGAATGGCATGGCATGGCATGGAATGGCATGGAATGGCATTGAATGGCATGGCACGGCATGGCATGGAATGGCATTGAATGGCATGGCACGGCATGGCACGGCATGGCACGGCATGGCACGGCATGGCACGGCATTGCATGGCGTGGCACGGCATTGCATGGCGTGGCACGGCATTGCATGGCATGGCACGGCATTGAATGGCATGGCACGGCATTGCATGGCATGGCACGGCATTGCATGGGATGGCACGGCATTGAATGGCATGGCACGGAATGGCACGGCATTGAATGGCATGGAATGGCATGGAATGGCATGGAATGGCATGGAATGGCATGGAATGGCATGGAATGGCATGGAATGGCATGGAATGGCATGGAATGGCATGGAATGGCATGGAATGGCATGGAATGGCATGGAATGGCATGGAATGGCATGGAATGGCATGGAATGGCATGGAATGGCATGGAATGGCATGGAATGGCATGGAATGGCATGGAATGGCATGGAATGGCATGGAATGGCATGGAATGGCATGGAATGGCATGGAATGGCATGGAATGGCATGGAATGGCATGGAATGGCATGGAATGGCATGGAATGGCATGGAATGGCATGGAATGGCATGGAATGGCATGGCACCGCATGGCACGGCATGGCACGGCATGGCACGGCATTGAATGGCATGGAATGGCATTGAATGGCATGGAATGGCACGGCATGGCACGGCATGGCACGGCATGGCACCGGCATGGCACCGGCATGGCACGGCATGGCACGGCATGGCACCGGCATGGCACGGCATGACACCGGCATGGCACGGCATGGCACGGCATGGCACCGGCATGGCACGGCATGGCACCGGCATGCCACGGCATGGCACCGGCATGGCACGGCATGGCACGGCATGGCACGGCATGGCACGGCATGGCACCGGCATGGCACGGCATGGCACCGGCATGGCACGGCATGGCACCGGCATGGCACGGCATGGCACCGACATGGCACGGCATGGCACGGCATGGCACCGGCATGGCACGGCATGGCACCGGCATGGCACGGCATGGCACCGGCATGGCACGGCATGGAATGGCATGGAATGGCATGGAATGGCATGGAATGGCATTGAATGGCATTGAATGGCATGGCATGGCATGGAATGGCATGGAATGGCATTGAATGGCATGGCACGGCATGGCATGGAATGGCATTGAATGGCATGGCACGGCATGGCACGGCATGGCACGGCATGGCACGGCATGGCACGGCATTGCATGGCGTGGCACGGCATTGCATGGCGTGGCACGGCATTGCATGGCATGGCACGGCATTGAATGGCATGGCACGGCATTGCATGGCATGGCACGGCATTGCATGGGATGGCACGGCATTGAATGGCATGGCACGGAATGGCACGGCATTGAATGGCATGGAATGGCATGGAATGGCATGGAATGGCATGGAATGGCATGGAATGGCATGGAATGGCATGGAATGGCATGGAATGGCATGGAATGGCATGGAATGGCATGGAATGGCATGGAATGGCATGGAATGGCATGGAATGGCATGGAATGGCATGGAATGGCATGGAATGGCATGGAATGGCATGGAATGGCATGGAATGGCATGGAATGGCATGGAATGGCATGGAATGGCATGGAATGGCATGGAATGGCATGGAATGGCATGGAATGGCATTGAATGGCATGGAATGGCATTGACTGGCATGGAATGGCATGGAATGGCATTGAATGGCATGGAATGGCATGGAATGGCATGGAATGGCATGGAATGGCATGGAATGGCATGGAATGGCATGGAATGGCATGGAATGCCATGGAATGCCATGGCACGGCATGGCACGGCATGGTACGGCATGGCACGGCATGGCACGGCATGGCACGGCATGGCACGGCATGGCACGGCATGGCACGGCATGGCACGGCATGGCACGGCATTGAATGGCATGGAATGGCATGGCACGGCATGGCACGGCATGGTACGGCATGGCACGGCATGGCACGGCATTGAATGGCATGGAATGGCATGGAATGGCATGGAATGGCATGGAATGGCATGGAATGGCATGGCACAGCATGGAATGGCATGGAATGGCATGGAATGGCATGGAATGGCATGGAATGGCATGGAATGGCATGGAATGGCATGGAATGGCATGGAATGGCATGGAATGGCATGGAATGGCATGGAATGGCATGGAATGGCATGGAATGGCATGGAATGGCATGGAATGGCATGGAATGGCATGGAATGGCATGGAATGGCATGGAATGGCATGGAATGGCATGGAATGGCATGGAATGGCATGGAATGGCATGGAATGGCATGGAATGGCATGGAATGGCATGGAATGGCATGGAATGGCATGGAATGGCATGGAATGGCATGGAATGGCATGGAATGGCATGGAATGGCATGGAATGGCATGGAATGGCATGGAATGGCATGGAATGGCATGGAATGGCATGGAATGGCATGGAATGGCATGGAATGGCATGGAATGGCATGGAATGGCATGGAATGGCATGGAATGGCATGGAATGGCATGGAATGGCATGGAATGGCATGGAATGGCATGGAATGGCATGGAATGGCATGGAATGGCATGGAATGGCATGGAATGGCATGGAATGGCATGGAATGGCATGGACTGGCATGGAATGGCATGGAATGGCATGGAATGGCATGGAATGGCATGGAATGGCATGGAATGGCATGGAATGGCATGGAATGGCATGGAATGGCATGGAATGGCATGGAATGGCATGGAATGGCATGGAATGGCATGGAATGGCATGGAATGGCATGGAATGGCATGGAATGGCATGGAATGGCATGGAATGGCATGGAATGGCATGGAGTGGCATGGAATGGCATGGAATGGCATGGAATGGCATGGAATGGCATGGAATGGCATGGAATGGCATGGAATGGCATGGAATGGCATGGAATGGCTTGGAATGGCATGGAATGGCATGGAATGGCATGGAATGGCATGGAATGGCATGGAATGGAATGGCATGGCACGGCATTGAATGGCATGGAATGGCACGGCATGGCACCGGCATGGCACGGCATGGCACCGGCATGGCACGGCATGGCACCGGCATGGCACCGGCATGGCACGGCATGGCACCGGCATGGCACGGCATGGCACCGGCATGGCACGGCATGGCACCGGCATGGCACCGGCATGGCACGGCATGGCACCGGCATGGCACCGGCATGGCACGGCATGGCACCGGCATGGCACGGCATGGCACCGGCATGGCACCGGCATGGCACGGCATGGCACGGCATGGCACGGCATGGAATGGCATGGAATGGCACGGCATGGCACCGCATTGAGTGGCATGGAATGGCATGGAATGGCATGGACTGGCATGGACTGGCATGGAATGGCATGGAATGGCATGGCACGGCATGGCACGGCATGGCACGGCATGGCACGGCATGGCACGGCATGGCACGGCATGGCACGGCATGGCACGGCATTGAATGGCATGGAATGGCATTGAATGGCACGGAATGGCACGACATGGCACCGCATTGAGTGGCATGGAATGGCATGGAATGGCATGGAATGGCATGGAATGGCATGGAATGGCATGGAATGGCATGGAATGGCATGGAATGGCATGGAATGGCATGGAATGGCATGGAATGGCATGGAATGGCATGGAATGGCATGGAATGGCATGGAATGGCATGGAATGGCATGGACTGGCATGGAATGGCATGGAATGGCATGGCACCGCATGGCACGGCATGGCACGGCATGGCACGGCATTGAATGGCATGGAATGGCATTGAATGGCATGGAATGGCACGGCATGGCACGGCATGGCACGGCATGGCACCGGCATGGCACCGGCATGGCACCGGCATGGCACGGCATGGCACGGCATGGCACCGGCATGGCCCGGCATGACACCGGCATGGCACGGCATGGCACGGCATGGCACCGGCATGGCACGGCATGGCACCGGCATGGCACGGCATGGCACCGGCATGCCACGGCATGGCACCGGCATGGCACGGCATGGCACGGCATGGCACGGCATGGCACGGCATGGCACCGGCATGGCACGGCATGGCACCGGCATGGCACGGCATGGCACCGGCATGGCACGGCATTGCACCGGCATGGCACGGCATGGCACCGGCATGGCACGGCATGGCACCGACATGGCACGGCATGGCACGGCATGGCACCGGCATGGCACGGCATGGCACCGGCATGGCACGGCATGGCACCGGCATGGCACGGCATGGCACCGGCATGGCACGGCATGGCACCGGCATGGCACGGCATGGCACGGCATGGCACCGGCATGGCACGGCATGGAATGGCATGGAATGGCATGGAATGGCATGGAATGGCATTGAATGGCATTGAATGGCATGGCATGGCATGGAATGGCATGGAATGGCATTGAATGGCATGGAATGGCATTGAATGGCATGGCACGGCATGGCATGGAATGGCATTGAATGGCATGGCACGGCATGGCACGGCATGGCACGGCATTGCATGGCGTGGCACGGCATTGCATGGCATGGCACGGCATTGAATGGCATGGCACGGCATTGCATGGCATGGCACGGCATTGCATGGCATGGCACGGCATTGAATGGCATGGCACGGCATGGCACGGCATTGAATGGCATGGAATGGCATGGAATGGCATGGAATGGCATGGAATGGCATGGAATGGCATGGAATGGCATGGAATGGCATGGAATGGCATGGAATGGCATGGAATGGCATGGAATGGCATGGAATGGCATGGAATGGCATGGAATGGCATGGAATGGCATGGAATGGCATGGAATGGCATGGAATGGCATGGAATGGCATGGAATGGCATGGAATGGCATGGAATGGCATGGAATGGCATGGAATGGCATGGAATGGCATGGAATGGCATGGAATGGCATGGAATGGCATGGAATGGCATGGAATGGCATGGAATGGCATGGAATGGCATGGAATGGCATGGAATGGCATGGAATGGCATGGAATGGCATGGAATGGCATGGAATGGCATGGAATGGCATGGAATGGCATGGAATGGCATGGAATGGCATGGAATGGCATGGAATGGCATGGAATGGCATGGAATGGCATGGAATGGCATGGAATGGCATGTAATGGCATGGAATGGCATGGAATGGCATGGAATGGCATGGAATGGCATGGAATGGCATGGAATGGCATGGAATGGCATGGAATGGCATGGAATGGCATGGAATGGCATGGAATGGCATGGAATGGCATGGAATGGCATGGAATGGCATGGAATGGCATGGAATGGCATGGAATGGCATGGAATGGCATGGAATGGCATGGAATGGCATGGAATGGCATGGAATGGCATGGAATGGCATGGAATGGCATGGAATGGCATGGAATGGCATGGAATGGCATGGAATGGCATGGAATGGCATGGAATGGCATGGAATGGCATGGAATGGCATCGAATGGCATGGCACCGCATGGCACGGCATGGCACCGGCATGGCACGGCATGGCACCGGCATGGCACGGCATGGCACGGCATGGCACCGGCATGGCACGGCATGGCACGGCATGGCACCGGCATGGCACGGCATGGCACCGGCATGGCACGGCATGGCACCGGCATGGCACGGCATGGCACCGGCATGGCACGGCATGGCACCGGCATGGCACGGCATGGCACCGGCATGGCACGGCATGGCACCGGCATGGCACGGCATGGCACCGGCATGGCACGGCATGGCACCGACATGGCACGGCATGGCACGGCATGGCACCGGCATGGCACGGCATGGCACCGGCATGGCACGGCATGGCACCGGCATGGCACGGCATGGCACCGGCATGGCACGGCATGGCACCGGCATGGCACGGCATGGCACGGCATGGCACCGGCATGGCACGGCATGGAATGGCATGGAATGGCATGGAATGGCATGGAATGGCATGGAATGGCATGGAATGGCATTGAATGGCATTGAATGGCATGGCATGGCATGGAATGGCATGGAATGGCATTGAATGGCATGGAATGGCATTGAATGGCATGGCACGGCATGGCATGGAATGGCATTGAATGGCATGGCACGGCATGGCACGGCATGGCACGGCATTGCATGGCGTGGCACGGCATTGCATGGCATGGCACGGCATTGAATGGCATGGCACGGCATTGCATGGCATGGCACGGCATTGCATGGCATGGCACGGCATTGAATGGCATGGCACGGCATGGCACGGCATTGAATGGCATGGAATGGCATGGAATGGCATGGAATGGCATGGAATGGCATGGAATGGCATGGAATGGCATGGAATGGCATGGAATGGCATGGAATGGCATGGAATGGCATGGAATGGCATGGAATGGCATGGAATGGCATGGAATGGCATGGAATGGCATGGAATGGCATGGAATGGCATGGAATGGCATGGAATGGCATGGAATGGCATGGAATGGCATGGAATGGCATGGAATGGCATGGAATGGCATGGAATGGCATGGAATGGCATGGAATGGCATGGAATGGCATGGAATGGCATGGAATGGCATGGAATGGCATGGAATGGCATGGAATGGCATGGAATGGCATGGAATGGCATGGAATGGCATGGAATGGCATGGAATGGCATGGAATGGCATGGAATGGCATGGAATGGCATGGAATGGCATGGAATGGCATGGAATGGCATGGAATGGCATGGAATGGCATGGAATGGCATGGAATGGCATGTAATGGCATGGAATGGCATGGAATGGCATGGAATGGCATGGAATGGCATGGAATGGCATGGAATGGCATGGAATGGCATGGAATGGCATGGAATGGCATGGAATGGCATGGAATGGCATGGAATGGCATGGAATGGCATGGAATGGCATGGAATGGCATGGAATGGCATGGAATGGCATGGAATGGCATGGAATGGCATGGAATGGCATGGAATGGCATGGAATGGCATGGAATGGCATGGAATGGCATGGAATGGCATGGAATGGCATGGAATGGCATGGAATGGCATGGAATGGCATCGAATGGCATGGCACCGCATGGCACGGCATGGCACCGGCATGGCACGGCATGGCACCGGCATGGCACGGCATGGCACGGCATGGCACCGGCATGGCACGGCATGGCACGGCATGGCACCGGCATGGCACGGCATGGCACCGGCATGGCACGGCATGGCACCGGCATGGCACGGCATGGCACCGGCATGGCACGGCATGGCACCGGCATGGCACGGCATGGCACCGGCATGGCACGGCATGGCACCGGCATGGCACGGCATGGCACCGGCATGGCACGGCATGGCACCGGCATGGCACGGCATGGCACCGGCATGGCACGGCATGGCACCGGCATGGCACGGCATGGCACCGGCATGGCACGGCATGGCACCGGCATGGCACGGCATGGCACCGGCATGGCACGGCATGGCACCGGCATGGCACGGCATGGCACCGGCATGGCACGGCATGGCACCGGCATGGAATGGCATGGAATGGCATGGAATGGCATGGAATGGCATGGAATGGCATGGAATGGCATGGAATGGCATGGAATGGCATGGAATGGCATGGAATGGCATGGCACCGGCATGGCACGGCATGGCACCGGCATGGCACGGCATGGCACCGGCATGGCACGGCATGGCACGGCATGGCACGGCATGGCACGGCATGGCACGGCATGGCACCGGCATGGCACGGCATGGCACCGGCATGGCACGGCATGGCACGGCATGGCACCGGCATAGCACGGCATGGCACCGGCATGGCACGGCATGGCACCGGCATGGCACGGCATGGCACCGGCATGGCACGGCATGGCACCGGCATGGCACGGCATGGCACCGGCATGGCACGGCATGGCACCGGCATGGCACGGCATGGCACCGGCATGGCACGGCATGGCACCGGCATGGCACGGCATGGCACCGGCATGGCACCGGCATGGCACGGCATGGCACCGGCATGGCACGGCATGGCACCGGCATGGCACGGCATGGCACCGGCATGGCACGGCATGGCACCGGCATGGCACGGCATGGCACCGGCATGGCACCGGCATGGAATGGCATGGAATGGCATGGAATGGCATGGCACGGCATGGCACCGGCATGGCACGGCATGGCACCGGCATGGCACGGCATGGCACCGGCATGGCACGGGATGGCACCGGCATGGCACGGCATGGCACCGGCATGGCACGGCATGGCACCGGCATGGCACGGCATGGCACCGGCATGGCACGGCATGGCACGGCATGGCACGGCATGGCACGGCATGGCACGGCATGGCACGGCATGACACGGCATGGCACCGGCATGGCACGGCATGGCACCGGCATGGCACGGCATGGCACCGGCATGGCACGGCATGGCACGGCATGGCACCGGCATGGCACGGCATGGCACGGCATGGCACCGGCATGGACTGGCATGGACTGGCATGAAATGGCATGGAATGGCATGGAATGGCATGGAATGGCATGGAATGGCATGGAATGGCATGGAATGGCATGGAATGGCATGGAATGGCATGGAATGGCATGGAATGGCATGGAATGGCATGGAATGGCATGGAATGGCATGGAATGGCATGGAATGACATGGAATGGCATGGAATGGCATGGAATGGCATGGAATGGCATGGAATGGCATGGAATGGCATGGAATGGCATGGAATGGCATGGACTGGCATGGAATGGCATGGCACGGCATGGCACGGCATGGCACCGGCATGGCACGGCATGGCACCGGCATGGCACGGCATGGCACGGCATGGCACCGGCATGGCACGGCATGGCACCGGCATGGCACGGCATGGCACGGCATGGCACCGGCATGGCACGGCATGGCACCGGCATGGCACGGCATGGCACCGGCATGGCACCGGCATGGCACGGCATTGAATGGCATGGAATGGCATGGAATGGCATGGAATGGCATGGAATGGCATGGAATGGCATGGAATGGCATGGAATGGCATGGAATGGCATGGAATGGCATGGAATGGCATGGAATGGCATGGAATGGCATGGAATGGCATGGAATGGCATGGAATGGCATGGAATGGCATGGAATGGCATGGAATGGCATGGAATGGCATGGAATGGCATGGAATGGCATGGAATGGCATGGAATGGCATGGAATGGCATGGAATGGCATGGAATGGCATGGAATGGCATGGAATGGCATGGAATGGCATGGAATGGCATGGAATGGCATGGAATGGCATGGAATGGCATGGAATGACATGGAATGGCATGGAATGGCATGGCATGGCATGGCACCGCATGGCACGGCATGGCACGGCATGGCACGGCATGGCACGGCATGGCACGGCATGGCACGGCATGGCACCGCATGGCACGGCATGGCACGGCATGGCACGGCATGGCACGGCATTGAATGGCATGGAATGGCATTGAATGGCATGGAATGGCATTGAATGGCATGGAATGGCACGGCATGGCACGGCATGGCACCGCATTGAGTGGCATGGAATGGCATGGAATGGCATGGACAGGCATGGACTGGCATGGAATGGCATGGAATGGCATGGCACCGCATGGCCCGGCATGGCACGGCATGGCACGGCATGGCACCGGCATGGCACGGCATGGCACCGGCATGGCACGGCATTGAATGGCATGGAATGGCATGGAATGGCATGGAATGGCATGGAATGGCATGGAATGGCATGGAATGGCATGGAATGGCATGGAATGGCATGGAATGGCATGGAATGGCATGGAATGGCATGGAATGGCATGGAATGGCATGGAATGGCATGGAATGGCATGGAATGGCATGGAATGGCATGGAATGGCATGGAATGGCATGGAATGGCATGGAATGACATGGAATGGCATGGAATGGCATGGCATGGCATGGCACCGCATGGCACGGCATGGCACGGCATGGCACGGCATGGCACGGCATGGCACGGCATGGCACGGCATGGCACCGCATGGCACGGCATGGCACGGCATGGCACGGCATGGCACGGCATTGAATGGCATGGAATGGCATTGAATGGCATGGAATGGCATTGAATGGCATGGAATGGCACGGCATGGCACGGCATGGCACCGCATTGAGTGGCATGGAATGGCATGGAATGGCATGGACAGGCATGGACTGGCATGGAATGGCATGGAATGGCATGGCACCGCATGGCCCGGCATGGCACGGCATGGCACGGCATGGCACGGCATGGCACGGCATGGCACGGCATGGCATGGCATGGCACGGCATGGCACGGCATTGAATGGCATGGAATGGCATTGAATGGCACGGAATGGCACGACATGGCACCGCATTGAGTGGCATGGAATGGCATGGAATGGCATGGACTGGCATGGACTGGCATGGAATGGCATGGAATGGCATGGCACGGCATGGCACGGCATGGCACGGCATGGCACGGCATGGCACGGCATGGCACGGCATGGCACGGCATGGCACGGCATGGCACGGCATGGCACGGCATGGCATGGCATGGCACGGCATGGCACGGCATTGAATGGCATGGAATGGCATTGAATGGCACGGAATGGCACGACATGGCACCGCATTGAGTGGCATGGAATGGCATGGAATGGCATGGAATGGCATGGAATGGCATGGAATGGCATGGAATGGCATGGAATGGCATGGAATGGCATGGAATGGCATGGAATGGCATGGAATGGCATGGAATGGCATGGAATGGCATGGAATGGCATGGAATGGCATGGAATGGCATGGACTGGCATGGAATGGCATGGAATGGCATGGCACCGCATGGCACGGCATGGCACGGCATGGCACGGCATTGAATGGCATGGAATGGCATTGAATGGCATGGAATGGCACGGCATGGCACGGCATGGCACGGCATGGCACCGGCATGGCACCGGCATGGCACCGGCACGGCATGGCACGGCATGGCACCGGCATGGCCCGGCATGACACCGGCATGGCACGGCATGGCACGGCATGGCACCGGCATGGCACGGCATGGCACCGGCATGGCACGGCATGGCACCGGCATGCCACGGCATGGCACCGGCATGGCACGGCATGGCACGGCATGGCACCGGCATGGCACGGCATGGCACCGGCATGGCACGGCATGGCACCGGCATGGCACGGCATGGCACCGGCATGGCACGGCATTGCACCGGCATGGCACGGCATGGCACCGGCATGGCACGGCATGGCACCGACATGGCACGGCATGGCACGGCATGGCACCGGCATGGCACGGCATGGCACCGGCATGGCACGGCATGGCACCGGCATGGCACGGCATGGCACCGGCATGGCACGGCATGGCACCGGCATGGCACGGCATGGCACCGGCATGGCACGGCATGGAATGGCATGGAATGGCATGGAATGGCATGGAATGGCATGGAATGGCATGGAATGGCATTGAATGGCATTGAATGGCATTGAATGGCATGGCATGGCATGGAATGGCATGGAATGGCATTGAATGGCATGGAATGGCATTGAATGGCATGGCACGGCATGGCATGGAATGGCACCGGCATGGCACCGGCATGGCACGGCATGGCACGGCATGGCACGGCATGGAATGGCATGGAATGGCATGAAATGGCATGGAATGGCATGGAATGGCATGAAATGGCATGGAATGGCATGGAATGGCATGGCACCGCATGGCACGGCATGGCACGGCATGGCACGGCATGGCACGGCATGGCACGGCATGGCACGGCATGGCACGGCATGGCACGGCATGGCACGGCATGGCACGGCATGGCATTGAATGGCACGGAATGGCACGGCATGGCACCGCATTGAGTGGCATGGAATGGCATGGAATGGCATGGACTGGCATGGACTGGCATGGAATGGCATGGAATGGCATGGCACGGCATGGCACGGCATGGCACGGCATGGCACGGCATGGCACGGCATGGCACGGCATGGCACGGCATGGCACGGCATGGCACGGCATGGCACGGCATGGCACGGCATGGCACGGCATGGCACGGCATTGAATGGCATTGAATGGCACGGAATGGCACGGCATGGCACCGCATTGAGTGGCATGGAATGGCATGGAATGGCATGGAATGGCATGGAATGGCATGGAATGGCATGGAATGGCATGGAATGGCATGGAATGGCATGGAATGGCATGGAATGGCATGGAATGGCATGGAATGGCATGGAATGGCATGGAATGGCATGGAATGGCATGGAATGGCATGGAATGGCATGGAATGGCATGGAATGGCATGGAATGGCATGGAATGGCATGGAATGGCATGGAATGGCATGGAATGGCATGGAATGGCATGGAATGGCATGGAATGGCATGGCACCGCATGGCACGGCATGGCACGGCATGGCACGGCATTGAATGGCATGGAATGGCATTGAATGGCATGGAATGGCACGGCATGGCACGGCATGGCACGGCATGGCACCGGCATGGCACCGGCATGGCACGGCATGGCACGGCATGGCACCGGCATGGCACGGCATGACACCGGCATGGCACGGCATGGCACGGCATGGCACCGGCATGGCACGGCATGGCACCGGCATGCCACGGCATGGCACCGGCATGGCACGGCATGGCACGGCATGGCACGGCATGGCACGGCATGGCACGGCATGGCACCGGCATGGCACGGCATGGCACCGGCATGGCACGGCATGGCACCGGCATGGCACGGCATGACACCGGCATGGCACGGCATGGCACGGCATGGCACCGGCATGGCACGGCATGGCACCGGCATGCCACGGCATGGCACCGGCATGGCACGGCATGGCACGGCATGGCACGGCATGGCACGGCATGGCACGGCATGGCACCGGCATGGCACGGCATGGCACCGGCATGGCACGGCATGGCACCGGCATGGCACGGCATGGCACCGACATGGCACGGCATGGCACGGCATGGCACCGGCATGGCACGGCATGGCACCGGCATGGCACGGCATGGCACCGGCATGGCACGGCATGGAATGGCATGGAATGGCATGGAATGGCATGGAATGGCATTGAATGGCATTGAATGGCATGGCATGGCATGGAATGGCATGGAATGGCATTGAATGGCATGGCACGGCATGGCATGGAATGGCATTGAATGGCATGGCACGGCATGGCACGGCATGGCACGGCATGGCACGGCATGGCACGGCATTGCATGGCGTGGCACGGCATTGCATGGCGTGGCACGGCATTGCATGGCGTGGCACGGCATTGCATGGCATGGCACGGCATTGAATGGCATGGCACGGCATTGCATGGCATGGCACGGCATTGCATGGGATGGCACGGCATTGAATGGCATGGCACGGAATGGCACGGCATTGAATGGCATGGAATGGCATGGAATGGCATGGAATGGCATGGAATGGCATGGAATGGCATGGAATGGCATGGAATGGCATGGAATGGCATGGAATGGCATGGAATGGCATGGAATGGCATGGAATGGCATGGAATGGCATGGAATGGCATGGAATGGCATGGAATGGCATGGAATGGCATGGAATGGCATGGAATGGCATGGAATGGCATGGAATGGCATGGAATGGCATGGAATGGCATGGAATGGCATGGAATGGCATGGAATGGCATGGAATGGCATGGAATGGCATGGAATGGCATGGAATGGCATGGAATGGCATGGAATGGCATGGAATGGCATGGAATGGCATGGAATGGCATGGAATGGCATGGAATGGCATGGAATGGCATGGAATGGCATGGAATGGCATGGAATGGCATGGAATGGCATGGAATGGCATGGAATGGCATGGAATGGCATGGAATGGCATGGAATGGCATGGAATGGCATGGAATGGCATGGAATGGCATGGAATGGCATGGAATGGCATGGAATGGCATGGAATGGCATGGAATGGCATGGAATGGCATGGAATGGCATGGAATGGCATGGAATGGCATGGAATGGCATGGAATGGCATGGAATGGCATGGAATGGCATGGAATGGCATTGAATGGCATGGAATGGCATTGACTGGCATGGAATGGCATGGAATGGCATTGAATGGCATGGAATGGCATGGAATGGCATGGAATGGCATGGAATGGCATGGAATGGCATGGAATGGCATGGAATGGCATGGAATGGCATGGAATGCCATGGAATGCCATGGCACGGCATGGCACGGCATGGTACGGCATGGCACGGCATGGCACGGCATGGCACGGCATGGCACGGCATGGCACGGCATGGCACGGCATGGCACGGCATTGAATGGCATGGAATGGCATGGCACGGCATGGCACGGCATGGTACGGCATGGCACGGCATGGCACGGCATTGAATGGCATGGAATGGCATGGAATGGCATGGAATGGCATGGAATGGCATGGAATGGCATGGCACGGCATGGAATGGCATGGAATGGCATGGAATGGCATGGAATGGCATGGAATGGCATGGAATGGCATGGAATGGCATGGAATGGCATGGAATGGCATGGAATGGCATGGAATGGCATGGAATGGCATGGAATGGCATGGAATGGCATGGAATGGCATGGAATGGCATGGAATGGCATGGAATGGCATGGAATGGCATGGAATGGCATGGAATGGCATGGAATGGCATGGAATGGCATGGAATGGCATGGAATGGCATGGAATGGCATGGAATGGCATGGAATGGCATGGAATGGCATGGAATGGCATGGAATGGCATGGAATGGCATGGAATGGCATGGAATGGCATGGAATGGCATGGAATGGCATGGAATGGCATGGAATGGCATGGAATGGCATGGAATGGCATGGAATGGCATGGAATGGCATGGAATGGCATGGAATGGCATGGAATGGCATGGAATGGCATGGAATGGCATGGAATGGCATGGAATGGCATGGAATGGCATGGAATGGCATGGAATGGCATGGAATGGCATGGAATGGCATGGAATGGCATGGAATGGCATGGAATGGCATGGAATGGCATGGAATGGCATGGAATGGCATGGAATGGCATGGAATGGCATGGAATGGCATGGAATGGCATGGAATGGCATGGAATGGCATGGAATGGCATGGAATGGCATGGAATGGCATGGAATGGCATGGAATGGCATGGAATGGCATGGAATGGCATGGAATGGCATGGAATGGCATGGAATGGCATGGAATGGCATGGAATGGCATGGAATGGCATGGAATGGCATGGAATGGCATGGAATGGCATGGAATGGCATGGAATGGCATGGAATGGCATGGAATGGCATGGAATGGCATGGAATGGCATGGAATGGCATGGAATGGCATGGAATGGCTTGGAATGGCATGGAATGGCATGGAATGGCATGGAATGGCATGGAATGGCATGGAATGGAATGGCATGGCACGGCATTGAATGGCATGGAATGGCACGGCATGGCACCGGCATGGCACGGCATGGCACCGGCATGGCACGGCATGGCACCGGCATGGCACCGGCATGGCACGGCATGGCACCGGCATGGCACGGCATGGCACCGGCATGGCACGGCATGGCACCGGCATGGCACGGCATGGCACCGGCATGGCACCGGCATGGCACGGCATGGCACCGGCATGGCACCGGCATGGCACGGCATGGCACCGGCATGGCACGGCATGGCACCGGCATGGCACCGGCATGGCACGGCATGGCACGGCATGGCACGGCATGGAATGGCATGGAATGGCACGGCATGGCACCGCATTGAGTGGCATGGAATGGCATGGAATGGCATGGACTGGCATGGACTGGCATGGAATGGCATGGAATGGCATGGCACGGCATGGCACGGCATGGCACGGCATGGCACGGCATGGCACGGCATGGCACGGCATGGCACGGCATGGCACGGCATGGCACGGCATGGCACGGCATGGCACGGCATGGCACGGCATTGAATGGCATGGAATGGCATTGAATGGCACGGAATGGCACGACATGGCACCGCATTGAGTGGCATGGAATGGCATGGAATGGCATGGAATGGCATGGAATGGCATGGAATGGCATGGAATGGCATGGAATGGCATGGAATGGCATGGAATGGCATGGAATGGCATGGAATGGCATGGAATGGCATGGAATGGCATGGAATGGCATGGAATGGCATGGAATGGCATGGACTGGCATGGAATGGCATGGAATGGCATGGCACCGCATGGCACGGCATGGCACGGCATGGCACGGCATTGAATGGCATGGAATGGCATTGAATGGCATGGAATGGCACGGCATGGCACGGCATGGCACGGCATGGCACCGGCATGGCACCGGCATGGCACCGGCATGGCACGGCATGGCACGGCATGGCACCGGCATGGCCCGGCATGACACCGGCATGGCACGGCATGGCACGGCATGGCACCGGCATGGCACGGCATGGCACCGGCATGGCACGGCATGGCACCGGCATGCCACGGCATGGCACCGGCATGGCACGGCATGGCACGGCATGGCACGGCATGGCACGGCATGGCACCGGCATGGCACGGCATGGCACCGGCATGGCACGGCATGGCACCGGCATGGCACGGCATTGCACCGGCATGGCACGGCATGGCACCGGCATGGCACGGCATGGCACCGACATGGCACGGCATGGCACGGCATGGCACCGGCATGGCACGGCATGGCACCGGCATGGCACGGCATGGCACCGGCATGGCACGGCATGGCACCGGCATGGCACGGCATGGCACCGGCATGGCACGGCATGGAATGGCATGGAATGGCATGGAATGGCATGGAATGGCATGGAATGGCATGGAATGGCATGGAATGGCATGGAATGGCATTGAATGGCATTGAATGGCATTGAATGGCATGGCATGGCATGGAATGGCATGGAATGGCATTGAATGGCATGGAATGGCATTGAATGGCATGGCACGGCATGGCATGGAATGGCATTGAATGGCATGGCACGGCATGGCACGGCATGGCACGGCATTGCATGGCGTGGCACGGCATTGCATGGCATGGCACGGCATTGAATGGCATGGCACGGCATTGCATGGCATGGCACGGCATTGCATGGCATGGCACGGCATTGAATGGCATGGCACGGCATGGCACGGCATTGAATGGCATGGAATGGCATGGAATGGCATGGAATGGCATGGAATGGCATGGAATGGCATGGAATGGCATGGAATGGCATGGAATGGCATGGAATGGCATGGAATGGCATGGAATGGCATGGAATGGCATGGAATGGCATGGAATGGCATGGAATGGCATGGAATGGCATGGAATGGCATGGAATGGCATGGAATGGCATGGAATGGCATGGAATGGCATGGAATGGCATGGAATGGCATGGAATGGCATGGAATGGCATGGAATGGCATGGAATGGCATGGAATGGCATGGAATGGCATGGAATGGCATGGAATGGCATGGAATGGCATGGAATGGCATGGAATGGCATGGAATGGCATGGAATGGCATGGAATGGCATGGAATGGCATGGAATGGCATTGAATGGCATGGAATGGCATTGACTGGCATGGAATGGCATGGAATGGCATTGAATGGCATGGAATGGCATGGAATGGCATGGAATGGCATGGAATGGCATGGAATGGCATGGAATGGCATGGAATGGCATGGAATGGCATGGAATGGCATGGAATGGCATGGAATGGAATGGCATGGCACGGCATTGAATGGCATGGAATGGCATGGAATGGCATGGAATGGCATGGAATGGCATGGAATGGCATGGAATGGCATGGAATGGCATGGAATGGCATGGAATGGCATGGAATGGCATGGAATGGCATGGAATGGCATGGAATGGCATGGAATGGCATGGAATGGCATGGAATGGCATGGCACGGCATTGAATGGCATGGAATGGCATGGAATGGCATG